>JADLZL010002985.1:0-96069 GCA_015844335.1 Chrysopogon serrulatus | reverse complement strand
TTAATCAGTCTTTCTGCATCCGTTTTGCTAGCGTGTATGGTTAGGTATGACGACAGAGCCTTCAGGTCTTATAAGATTTGTAACTCATGACGGCTATTTCGGACAGTGCTGCTGCTGCATACGGCTGTTTCGGACAGTGCTGCTGCTGCATTAGATACTTCCTGCTAGCTAGTGCCAGTTTTGGACCAGGACAGTTCCATTCTATTTCTCTCTGTGAGGACTGACGAGCAATCATTCTGAAATAGTAACATGGCTGATGCCCGCATATAATTTTTATATCACCAGGTATATTCTATTTTGGGCTCATAGATACCTCTTTTGCCCTAAGATATTGCCTGATTCATCATAAAGCTAATGTTCTGTCTATTGTAGCCACTTCTACGTTTGAACCGGTGTGTGGATCTAATTAAATTACTCGATGATTTTTTCATGGACATGCGAAAACATTGGTGTCCATGTTGGATAGTTGTTGTGCATATGTTTAATTCCTCCATAGACATTCATGTGGTTTTCCTTGTTTTATACTATATACTATGGCAAAATCCAATTGGAATGGTGATTGAATTCTACTCCCTTTCGTTCCAAATTGGAAAGGAGGGAATTCTACTCCCTCTCGTTCCTTTCTATATTTGTTCCATCTAATAAACAGCTGTAGTATGGATCTATATGATCAATGCATTAGACCTTTTTTTCTATATTCCTGCTAATAAAATTTTATATAAATTGAATAACAATCCAGCCAGGATTTGTTTTTCTAGGAGTAATCTATGGGAAAATAAACAATGCCTTAATTAACTGGATTGGTTTCTGGCCCCATTCCAAGATAAACGAGCGAGCCCTATGTATCGCAGCGACCAAATTCTTGTCTTCCAGCTCGTTGCGTCATGTATGTGAGTATGTGACACAGAAATCGAAGAGCAGATCAGAAGATATTTCCTCTGTCCCGTGAGGTTTGTCGCTCAGGAACCGTGACTGTGAGGAGGACACGATTTTCCAATGACAAAAGCAGTGAGACGGAGGAGTATATATCATGATAGAATTAGAGAGATGACGATGACATCATGTGTCTATTTATGCTCTTCTAGTCTTCTACACTTTGCTGAGATATATCTCTAATTTTCCCCTTTTATGCCACGGCATATGTTCATCAATTTAATTGCATGGGTAAAAGTTAAATGAAAAGTCAAATAAAGCTAGACGCAAAAGGTCGTTTGTTCGGACTTTGTTATTTACATCTGAATATATGATATGTCAAGGTTGTTGTCAATGAAGAACAAGAAAAGGACATGCAAAGGCCAATTCGTTACGCAAACCAGTCGATCTTAAAAAAAAAAAATCTTGTGTTTATCAAGATTGTCGTTTTACTGTCTGCATGCAGGCACTAATCGCATACTTAAAACTTGCTGCAAACATCATCTCGCCACCCCTCTAAACAGCAACGATGGCGACTGGCATAAGAGAAGACACGTACGCAAGAAGCTAATTAATTACTTGACAGACCAATATATATAGAATTTCAAACTCTTGTGCTAATCCACTGAGTCGGACTAATCAAACCGTGAGTACATAGTCTTATTTCTTGATGATTCCAATTCAAATAGTATATGGGGTCTAGAACTCTAGATACTACCTAGCTAGATTCTACCAGCTCGGCAGCTCAAGCTGATCTTGTTAGCTGTGAGTACATATATACATATACGAGGCCTAGACCATGGACCATTAGTTTTGGTTAACTTCGTTATATGCTAATGCGTAGTGTATAGTTAGCTGGTACGTACACACCATACGGTAGGCAGCTATCATCAAATAATCTTCATTATACTTCCTCCGTTCTAAATTATAAGTTGCTTTAATTTTTTTATACATCCATTTTACTATATATCTAGACATAATAATGTGTCTAGATATATAACAAAATGGATGAACCATAAAACTCAAAGCGACTTATAATTTAGAATGGAAGGAGTATATATTAACACTTTATTGAACGTTGATCTAACCAAACACCATGCTTTGATGCTCTCATTATTACCTCAGAAATACTATTCTCACTGCCGGATCTCAACCCCTTATCACTGCTGGAAAATGAGCGGGCAGTGTTCATGTGATAGTGATGAACTGGTTGCCCTAACCTGGCACTGCTGCTGGTTTAATAATTTGTAAACCGGCATCGTTGAGTAACACTGTCGGCTCATGGCTCGTGGTGCAACCGATACTGATACCTTTATTTATAAATAATGTATATTGTTTTTTCATCTCTTTAATCGCCTGTTTGGCACGACTAATAACCCACTGCTAAAACGGCTGATTTTTTATAAATATAAAACATTGTTCTAGCGCTATTTTTATAAATCATTAACATTTTACTACTACTTGAGGAACATTAGGTAAGCACCAATGGCACGGAGCTGGAAGTTTTGAACATATCAGCTAACATTTTACTACTACTTGAGGAACATTAGGTAAGCACCAATGGCACGGAGCTGGAAGTTTTGAACACTTAAGCTGTGTACGTAGGTGCCAAAAAAAAAAAAATTTAGGACCCCAATATGCATTTCGAACCGGGCTACACTCATAGATACAGGGGCGGATCCCGGCCTCCCGGGTCCAACGACCGTGTGGGCTCCTGTGCGAACTTACATGCTCCATGCTGCCATGCTGATGAGTGTACTAGTATTAGCTAGGCAAAAAAAGGGTGGGGTCAATTCCAGAGTAAATCATACAGCTAGCAGCAACAAAAATCATCAAGCACAACCGTTACGACCATGTTAGTACATGAACTAGTTATCACTTATCAGTTATTATGTACATTTTGTTTGGGCTCTACAAAATCTCTAGATCCGCCAATGTATAGATGTTGTTCAACAGTAGGACTTATAATCCCGTTAATAAGCCAAAATGACTGATTTAATATGAGAGAAAAACATTATTGTAGAACCAATAAGAGCTTACAATGGTGACGTGTCATATGTACTTTTCTCACAAACAGGGCTATAGAGTATATATGACGATAGCCATATATGCATGCATGTCTATCTATCTGCATCATCCTTTGTCATGCATGGCGCACAGCACAGGTACGGTAGATAGAGGTAGATTTTGACAGATCAATATAGATCGTTAATTATCCAGCCACAAGCCCACTACACATGCTTGCGTAGTAGTACGTATTCCTATTCCACACTTCACTCGTGTCTGAAGGCCAGTCTGATCCACGTACTGCCTCTAAGTGGCAGTAAACGGACCTGCTACTCCTTAAACAAGTAGTACTAATTCTCTGGCGCTAAGCACTACGACTACTAAGTCAAACATGCATCTCTTTGCCCGAACCGAGTAATCCACGACACGCAAATAAGCAGCAAGCTTAAAAGTAGGACGGTGGCTACGATCGTGCGGCGCAAGTGGCGCCACGTTTCGACGCGCACTTGGGCTGCCGCGCCGCACCCGACCCTTTGTGCGGCTGCGGCAGTCGTGCAGCTGGTTGGCAAAAACGTGCGTCGTCGGCCAGCAGAATAACCAGTAGCAACAAGGTCAGCGCCCTGGCCGGCTAGCTGGGTGCCGCCGCGGCACGCACCAAAATAAACCGTGTCCCGATCGACCGCCGCCGCTTGCATGGGTCAAAGCCACCGGCCGGCCGCCGGCTGCATGCCGTCGCGCGCGCGTGAGACACGCAACGGGAACGAGGGCGCCGTCGCGGCCGCTTCGACCACACAAACGGTGATACGATGCTGCGTATACCGCCGCCCCGGCCCGGTGGGTGGACGGCGGCGGCCTGCGGGAGCAACCGTCGTCACGCACGGCGGTCGGCGGTGGTGCATGGCCGCGGGCCGGCCGCCGGCCGGTTTCATGGCGGGGCCCTCCTCCCCCTCCTTAGCAGGAGCAGATTTTTTGTTGGACGTACGTACAGTCGTACACACACAACCCGTCCGCGTGGACCTTTTTTCCCCTGCAATTCCGCAGGGAGAGGGAGGAGGGCGAGTGCGTGAAAGATCTTTTTTTGTTGGGGGCTGCAGTGGCAGTGCCGTTGGTGCCGAAAGCGATCGATGCCACGCGAGCGAGCGAGCGGCAGCCGGCAGGGGGTACGTCCTCCTCGAGCACGCGTGCCCCCCGAGCTCTGATATGCGCCCAAAAAGACAGCTCCAACTGCCGCTTCGATCCATCTCTTCCTTTTTGTCATATTTTCCGGAAGAATCTGTGGCACCGAAGCGCGATCGGCAAGGGTACTGTGGCTCCACGATGCCCACCGATCGATGCTGGTGGCATGCATTGCATGGTACGGCGGCCGAGTTGTGCTGACATGACTAGGACATGAGCATATGCAATCAGAGCTACAGCTCGCTTGATCAGAGGACAGCTAGGATCGTACGCCCCACCTGCTGCTGCCTCTGGCGTCCTGCTGAGTGAGAGCTCCTCCCTGAAGAAGGCATTAGCGTTAAGCCGTTTATACTACATGCTTTGCATCCGATCCCAGCGGGTACCGTACCAATGAAACTATAACGGCAGAATCATTGAAGCTGCCTCTATTGCATGCTGAAGCACATACGTATTGTATATAACAATGGCGATGATGATGAGAAAGCAACGACGACATGCATGCATGCTTACAGTTAGTTCCGGGCAAGGAAATTAATTAAACAGCACGCAAAACCAAACAGCAAGCTATAGTGAGCAATTCATGCCGATCCCCAGGAGGCCAGGACAAATCACGTGGGGAGTTGGCCTAAATTAAGCAGGGACACTGCCCTAACAACAAGCAGAGCTTTAGGTTACCATGTTAGTTTATTCAGCAAAGCCTACCACTAGCTTAACAAATTCGGAGGGGATAAGCTAGAATACAGTTTTCACAAGGAGATGATCTACTTAATTCATTTCTCCTTCTGGCAGCTCGTACGAACTAGACAAAGGGGAAGCACGCATCGACAAATTCCCATTGGAGACCATCTGGCGTGCGATTAAGAAAACTGATCTTTCTATAGAAAACAATTAAGAAAGTTAATCACTTCCATAGGTTCTCTTACCTACTGCATAATAATAATAAGGTCTGCTAGTCCTCGTCATTATTTGTCCTACATGGAGGACAGCTGATGAAGAGGGGAGAAAAATCGCGCGCTAGCTTCTAACTAGTAGCAGGTCCATATGTTATTATACAACATAATTCAAGATGCATGTATAGTTTAGTACCCGATTATAGGTGAATTATGGTTAAATCAGAAGAGCATTCTAACTAATTCATATTATAAATATATAGATGGATAGATGACCCGACAGTTCTCATAGATGACCCGACAGTTCAATATGCCCTAAGGGGATCTCCAAATTAAAAGTTACAACTAGGTAGATGACTTAGGTCAGCAATAAAAGAAGGGGGAAAAAATACTACTAGCTCTTAATTAGTAGTCTGTCTACAACATACTCCAAGGTGTAGGCAAACTTTAATATACCTCTATTGCTCGTCCTTCAGAGTTGCTATGTGCTCATTCCATCCCAAAATAAATAAACTTACTTATAAAATTACTCTAAGTCAAACAATCTAAAGATTTCTTTGAATCTATAGATATAAGCACAATTATTTACAACATCAGACTAATATCATCTACAATTTCATGGCGTATTTTTGGGGGGCATCATAGATGTTAGTTCTATGAAATTGGTCAGTTTAAGATGGTTTGATTTAAGATTCTAATTTATATTGCTAGATGACTAGCATATGAAGTTTAAGAAGATAGAGCAACCACAACCAAAATCTGCAACTTCTCCTAGTCATGTGGGGTTTTCCTAGGTTTTAGCATATTGAGGACGATTCCCTTGTGCTCTGGTGGTGGAGTTTTAGTAGTGAACTTGACATACTAGTATAGAAGGTCGTGTAATAACCATTAGACACATGAATAATTGAAAAGTGTGAGCTTAGTTCTAAAATGAACAACTAGAAACATACCGTGCAGGTTGCTATGCTTAAAAAATAAAGTCGTTGCACATATGAGTTAGACATACATGTTTTTGCATCTATTATTATTAAAATTGGGCAAGACAAAATAAGAATTCAACAAAAACTAAAAAGAATTAGATATATAATTATATATAAGACGATGGAATGGCAAAACAAATAACAATATATGCATGTAATGTATATTTCTTATAAATTGAAACAAAATGTAATTGCACTTAATGAAGACGATGTGGATGACTTGCATTAATAGGTTGAAGTTAGTGGGCTGATCAACGTGGTATTAATGGGAGATGATGTAGATAGTTAGTGATAAATTATGTGGATGATTTATACGTTAAGTTGAGATAGAACTTGTATTAAGGTTTGAAAATACATAGCTAGTTGCTTTTTCCAAATTTTCTCTCTTCTAGCTGAATAAAATATGTTGGAGCTCCGCTTAGAGATATGCCCTTATGATTATTAAATCATACTGTCTGAGTATGTGCCTCGTACCTACTCAGAATTGGTAGTACCGACAACATTGGGTCTATTTGTATTGCAACCTCGAACCAGAAGCATCAAGGCAATAATTGTGGGCGTGCTGGGATTGGTTGGAAACTCCCAAAAACTTGAATTTAAAAAACAAGTCACTCACTGCCTTCCGTGGGGATGGAATAACATCATATGGGGCAGATTGGAGTACAAGGAAAGCAACGGGCCGGGGGGAGGGAGGAGTCAAAAATCCAGCGAGCAATCACCGATCAGTGCCGTCCACGCCGTGGTGACAGCAACAGAAAATGCCCCACGTCGCGGTCCCGACCGTGCCGCGTCAAGATCCGTGCCGTGCCGCCACGACGTGTCGGCATCCGAGGGCTCTCCACGGGTCAATGCGAGGCGGGGCCCGGGCACCGACCCACCAGGCAGGGGATCCATTTCCCTGGCTGGCTGGCTCACAGCAACTGAGCAAAGTCGGTTTCGGTCGAGCGAGGCGAGCGAGAAATCACGCGTAGCGTAGCGTAGCTTTGCTTTCGTCTTCGTGAACCCTTAATTATAAGCGTTTCGGTCGCAGTCACCTCCGGAATCCAGAAGACCAGAACCAAACGCCCCACACCACGCACGCGCACACGCTAGCTCTCTCCTCTCCCCGCGCCGCCGGTCGTTTCACCGGAGTTCGTTCGTTCGTTCGTCCGTCGTGCTTCCTTGCTGCAATTTGGTCTGAGGATTGGTTTGTTTACGAGGCTTTTGTCGGGCTATATATTTTGCTGTAGCGCCGCGGGCGCCGGGCGCACCTGCTGGGGATTTCAGTTGCGCGCATCTTCCCATCGGTGGTTGTCTCGGTCGGGCCGTGGGGCATGGACGCGTCGAGCGAGAGCGGTGGCGGTGGCGGCGGCGCGGGGGGCGGTCGTGGCGGCAGGAGGTGGAAGGGCAAAGGCGTCACGCCCATACAGCCGCGGCGGCAGCTGGCGCCGGTCATGGAGGACGCGTCGGCGGCGCTGCTGCGCCCGCTCAAGAAGATCGGGCGTGCGCCGGACCGCTTCCAGCGCTCCGCGTCGTCGCTGTCGACGACGACGTCTTCTTCGGCCCCGCCTTCGCCTCGCGCCACCGCTGGCGCCACCTCGCCGTCGCCGCCCTCGGCGCGGCATATGTTCCCGTTCGCGTACGAGCCCTCCTCCGCGCCGGTGGGCAGGGCGGTTCCGCGGCTGGAGCTCCCGCCGTGGCCGCACTCCGCCAGCGCGTCATCACAGCCGGCGTCGCCACAGCAGCAGCATCAAGCTCAAGCGCCTGTGCAGCGCCAGCAGCAGCAGATGATATCGTTCGGCGCGCCGACGACCCAGTACCACCAGGCGCAGTTCTTGCTGCCGGAAGGCACGCAGCAGCAGCATCAGCATCTGCTGCGGTACTGGAGCGAGGCGCTGAACCTGAGCCCGCGCGGCGGGCAGGACGCCGGCGTTCTGCCTTCGCTCTACCAGCACCTGCTGCGCGCTCCGCCGCCGCCGCCTCAGAAGCTGTACCGCGGCGTGCGGCAGCGGCACTGGGGAAGTGGGTGGCCGAGATCAGGCAGCCGCGGAACCGCACGCGACTCTGGCTCGGCACCTTCGACTCCGCCGAGGACGCCGCCATGGCGTACGACCGCGAGGCCTTCAAGCTCCGCGGCGAGAACGCGCGGCTCAACTTCCCGGACCGGTTCTTCGGGAAAGGGCACGCCGGGGAAGCGGCCGCACCAGCGCCACATCCGCGGCCGCGACCGCGACGACAGCTGCCGCCGCGTCGGGCTCCACGTCGTCGTCGTCGCCTCCACAGACTCCTGGCGAGGAAAACACGCCGCAAACGACGCCGGACGCAGAAAGATCGTCGGACAAGCAGCCACAGCCTCCGGTTGCGACATCGTCGCAGCTAGTAGAAGGCAGCTCTGGTGAGACGACGACCTTGGCAGACTCGGGTCAAATGATTCGGTCGCCGGAGGCTCCTGCTGGCAGCGAGTGGGGTCCGGCCGAGGAGGCATGGCTCAGCGCGTGGGGCCCAGGAAGCTCCTTCTGGGACTACGACATTGATAGCACTCGCGGCCTCTTTCTCCATCACGGGCGCTTCGCCGGCGATGAGCCCGGCATAAACACATCTGCACCGGCAACTGCGGCGGCAACCGGGACGGACATGTCATGCGATCACGTCCCGGTAACACCTGCTGCTGCTTCTTCTCCACTGAACCCCCAGTCTCCTCATTCGCCTACCTTCATCATGGACTAAACAGCACATCCAAGTACCTTTGCTGATCCCATTCATTTTCTTGCACGTTGATTACTTGCAGAAATAGCACTAGCTAGTAGGATAGAGATGCACGCAGGTTTCAGGTTTTTTAGACAACTTGCGGCATCACACAGATTCATTTCACATCTGCATTTAAGAACCATGTTTCTTCATCAAATTATTCTTCTGAAATTCACCAGGAAACCATGTTCTAGCTGCAATATTTTGGTCAGCTACTAGGGTCTAGGGCAACCAGTCAATTTCTCACCCCATGATCTGCAACAGCATCCTCAATAGACGACTCATTAGTGTTTTAGATATTTCCTATACTCTTCAATGTGTTCTTCAGTTTGTTGCAAGATTACGTCCCCACTGTTTCATGTGAGATGGATTCGTCACTAATTTAGCTATGGGTTCCTACTTTCCTAGTGTTGGGAAAATTATGCTGATCAGTTTATGTATGTTATATTGTTCTACTATATATGATTTATTTTCCTGTACTCTTACCTTTCATACAAAATTTAGGGTTTTCAACCATGCATTGCTTTGAAATGTCAGGCATCAAGTTGTGCGTGCATCCAAGTTTTGTGATTACTTCAGAATTATTACATATACTGGGGTATATCGGTCTTCTTGATCATGAATATCCCATGATGATGTCAATAACACTGGTATTTTCTCTAATCACACATTTAAGTCTATATGTAGTTCTGTCCTAAGTCATGAATTTTAAACTTTAATTAACTAGCAATATCTACAAAAATAATCTCAAATCAAAAGAATTATACAATAAATCTAATAGAAGTATTGATAGTCGAAGTTTAAAGTTTTGATTTAGCACGATGAAATTGTATTTATGATCAGAAGAAGTATTTTTGAGTTCAAATAATGTAAGTGTGCATAATAACCATTTTATAGCTCGAGTAGTTAATCCCATCGTCATGAACATGCGGCGCTTGGTTAGTTGACCCCTTCTTCGGTAACTAAAGAACTCCATGGTACACCATGGTCGAAGGAACAATAAATTAGGAAAGCCAAATCTCAAGTAGCATTTTCTATCCCTGGTCCCTACCAAATTCAGTTTTTCTTCAAACCATTCCTATTGTTGTTCATAATATTGGCTCTTCTCAAGTTATGGTGAAGTATCCAGCGAGTTTAGTTCTGATATTAGTGCGGAGGCGATGAAACAAAACATAATGATCTCATCTAGTGGTGAAACCAGAACATTTAATTAAGGAGGATCAGACAATACGATGGCACCTCGTAAATATGATAAATATATAGTACTCTAGTGTATGTCTTAATAGCTTTTCAATGTTTTTACATATATATCTAGTATTTATAGTGAAAAACATAATATTATCATAAAAAATGGGTGAAATAACAATTGCAACCCCTGCTAGCCCCTGGTTTGGCCATTGATCTCACCAGCTCCTAGACAAAAATGACTATTTGCTATATAGTTCACGAAGAAACTGACGAAACTGACTTGAGCTTCACCAAAATGGGGTCTTAAGATTTAGGCCAAGGTTACTATTTGTGGTTTGGGTTGATGGAGTCCAGATAATGGGTTTAGCTAGATGGGAGGCTATGGCGTTAGAATGGCTTGACCGGAGGTTTCAAGCGGCCGGAAAAGGCAGCAAGAAGCGACATGACAGACTCTGGTTACAGAGTACAGACACACGCGGTGGGTAAGCTCCTCAGCGGCCAGCGATCGATGAAGGATTGGGAGGTGACATGCTGTTTGAAGAAAGATAAAAGAGATGGAAATCGTGAAGAAGCTAGATGAATGCTCACAAAGTTTGAGTTTAAGGGAGTTAATAAAACAACGGATCATGCATTAGTGCAGATCGAGGGTTTGTGAATGCATAAGAGAACATACAGCCCAAACATATTCACATTCAAAACACAAAAGTTAACGTGTTTAATCCCTGAGCCTAGTGCTCAGTCCTTCAAAGGCTTCTGGACTATCCCGTTCAGCTACCTTTCAGCTTCTTGACTTCCCCGACCAAAGGCGCCTGAATTGTTCGGAAAAAAAGTCTTTCAATAGTACTTCCTCTTCCTGCTTATTCCTGCCTTGCTTGCTACTACATGGCTACCTTGCTCATGGCTACGTACATTGCTTCCCTAGCAGAAACAAATACTAGTAGATATGTAAGTAACATATCTTTACATAGAAAAAATGAACTGGATGCGATTAGGGCAAGTAGTACTGACCTTATAGTCGTTCTTTGAGCCCTGTACATAAGCACTCAAATCACTAGCAACCAGATCAAGAAAATAATCGCGGTCTCGGATTTTCATGAATTAGTTTTCGGGAAGACACATAACCTCGTTTCTCACTGTGTTGAGAGAAACCATGTATCGGGCCTTTTGAGCAACATTATTCTGCCCCCGCGAACCTCTCCTCCCAAAAAAAGTCGATCCGTTTCTCATACTGAGCCGGATAGGGAATGACGGTCTAAGCTGAGGCAGATTCGTCTCACGAAAGCTCTTACTTGCCCAGAGACATCTGGCACACCAAGTGGCTTGCAGCCTTGCACATACAACTGCCACTCCTTGCAGTCGCGCGAGAGAGTCCAGGTTTTCAGGTGTCATGGTGGCTATTATTTCCGTAGTAATTAACCAACCACGGCGAAAAACATGATAGCTCCGCAACGCAGCCCCATGGTGCGTAACTCTTCTGGATGCGGCCGGCCTACAGGCTGTCCATCGCAGGGTTCACTGGGGACATCAATGGAGTAGCCGAAGGGTAACGGGACAAACGTGAACTCGGGCACTGGTGCCTTCAGCATGCAGGTCGCAGATCGACCCCAGCAGACGGAAGAGCTAGCTCCCATACGAGAACACCGTGTCGATGTGGAAAGAGTAGGAAGGCGCACCGCACTCCGGGTTCCGGTCGCTGGCTGATCGCCACAGGTAGAGCGCGGCGCGGCATCGTCCAAACCACGACGACGAACGTGCGAGAACGTAGGAACGCTCCCCGCCGCTGAGGACGGCGGCTCGGACCATGCAGTTGAGTGAATCGGAACTCTCTACTTATCATTCCTCACTGGTCCGGCCGTTGGAGCACTCGGTACAAGTCCATTCAGGCCCAACCAGCCGAACGCTCTTGGACTTGGCTCTTGACGATCTTCTGGGCTTGGCAGGACCCCCCGGGTGTGGGCCGCTGACAGATCGCCAGGTCCGTCCACGATCGCCGAGTGCGTATCGTCATGTCAGTCTGCAGCTGAACGCTATCCAACTCGCATCCAAGGTCGGGATCGTCAGGTACTAGAAACCTTTGGCGCGGCGTTGCCGCGCCGGTAGATGATTAGGCTAGTTGTTTTAGTTGGTGTGTGGGGATTAAAATTTGAGTTGCCTGGAATTTTTGTTTGCAATCGTCGTTTGGGAGGATTTTTGCAGTGATTGCACTTTGTGGCTCTGAGTCGTGCTGGGCCTTTGGTTATTGTCAGTGGTGTAATTTTTTCGTAAAATGGTTTTACAGGATACACGGTAATTTAACCCCTCAATATAGTTAAGAACCTGAGATGTGCAATGATGTTGTTTGTCTGTTCGCTGTTCTTAACTGATGGCTGATATAAGTTGAGAAATAAATTGTTAAAGATGTATCTCTTTGTTACACGGTATTAGTATTATCACTTGCATACGAAAATTGAATTCAACCATACAGGATCTATATAGAAGTAAAGGCTTGTGGTAGTTGAGATTCAGTATTCTCATCTGCCACCAACTTAGAATAACTAAGGTTAAAAAAGTGTAAAACTGGACAAACTTGGAACTTATTTTATATATATTTGTTTGAAGCCTTCCAATATGCTAGAGACCTAAAGTAATCAACCTGTTCTGGATGTGAGCTGCAATAACAGGTAATCAATTTTTAAATTGTCCGCTTTAAATCTCGGATTTGTTCCTAGAGTTCATATATTTATTTGTTTGACTTCCAAAAATTGATGAAGTTTGCATATCTTCCAATTCTTTATGGCTAGTGGTTATTGCTAAAACCGTGAAAATACTATGTAGCCTGTTTTGGAATTGCATAAGTGAACATCAAAGAACCTTTCAGTGCAAATGCACTTAAAATGGAACACACATACTATGTGTCAGGTGTATCATTGTAAATTTAAAGCGAGAGAGATATATTTTGAGAAGCAATAAGATTATAGTGATGAACAATGGCCAAAGCAGTATGTAATTATGGACCTGGGCATATATACCTATCAAGGCAGCTCCCTGTATTTGATCAGGTACCTGGTGGGCGTCATGGAGCTGCCATTCTGCCACTGGTACCTCTGCCATCTCAGTTTTCATGGTACTTGGAATTATCTGGATCAGATATTGCAATCAATAGGAGATCAGTTTGCAAAAAACGAATTTCTGTTGTTCTTCAAATGACAAACGGATAATCCATAGCTTTGTTATAGGTAACATACTTCACTAAGAATTAGCAGAGCTTATGAAATTAAGAATCCAGTAATAAACTAAACACAGTAGACAAATGAACTTTGATGAGATTCAAAAGGTGGTAGCTTAATGCCCCGTGATGTTGCCATTATCCTTCTATTTCAGTTTTGTGCCATCAAGGCTTCGATCTTTTGGTAGAACTGCCACAGCAGCATGTCAAGTTTAACTCGCAACTTGATGTTCCAGTGATGAATTCTCATAGTTCTTAGAAGTAGCATTATAATAATACATATTAATCTAGAAGTGTACATTTGAATTAAGGTACCTGTAAAATAGAAGTATGGAAACCAGTATGAATTCTATTGAGGATACTACTATAATTAATTCAGAAGTTGTGAAAATTCAGAAGTGAATGTAATTTTGTATATCCAATGTAAGCTAAGGCCATTTCGGTGATTTTTTTAAATAGGTATAAGTACATTTGTATTATAACATGTATTTGCATCCTGCTCAGAGCGTCAGTTAACAAAGCAAATGTGTCAGAAAGATGGCAGTAAAGTGGAATTGAAGAATTGATGAGGAATCATAGATCGTGGATTATTATACCATAATCCAATCTTCTTGTTCGTGTGTACAACAAAGCAAATTAAGTGTCGAAAAGCAGCACAGAAAATTCACTTGGGCAAAACAACAAACAGGTGCAGGGGATTGGTCTGGGTGACCCCACCTTGGGTTCAAGTTTGCTTGTTAACACTTGATTTATTGGGATCAAATAGGGGGGGCTGCTGATGGAGAACCCGACGTGCTGCTGGGGCCGCGGGCACATCATCATCTCGTCTATGCCAGCACATTGCCGCCCGGTACGCCTGCTGCTGCGCTAGTCCGCCGGAGCATCGCAATCGCAGCAGCGGCATAGCTGATCGGCGAGTCCGAGGATACACAGGGGGCCCAAACCTCAAATCGAACCTGCCTGCTGGCCACAGCCTCCTGGGAGGTTGAAGTATTGGTGCTAGACGTCGGGTTCATGGAGAGATCTCGTCGGCGACCTACGCTCGCGATGGCTGCAAGACCCATGCATGGTCGAAGGGCTAATAGGATGGCGGCGGACAGCGGGTGAAGGACAGGGCAGGAGGTACGGCCGGGCGGAGATGTGACCCATTCCACCCCGCCCCACTGGTTCTCTGGGCCGCTAAGAGCCGCTGACGCCGCCCGCTTCCGCCTTGCCTCGCCGGCGAGGAGGGAGGTGCGGGGGGCGGCGGAGGGCAACGGGATCGGAGGATCGGAGGAGGGAAACGAGCCGTGAGAGGATGAGTCGCGTGGCACCGCCTCGCCGTTTAAAAGCTTTTCAGGGCATGCCGCCAGCCCCAAATGATGCCTCGCCGCCGGAAGGAGGAGGGAGGTGTGGGGGCCAACGCCAACGGAGAGAGAACGCGAGGTCGCCGCCGCGACCGGGTTCGCGACTTTCCGGCCGATCGCTTAACGGGCGAGAGACCCGCCACGCCCCCAATCGGACGGACTGATCGCATGAACACTTGATCCAATGGCTCGTGGGTTTACGGGTAACGGCACTATCGGATGTCGGAGGAGAAGGCATGAGGACACGTGGCGTAGAAATAAGCCGGAGGGAATGGTGCTGATTTCATCTATTAAGAGATGCCGCATGGCGGATCATGTTCTGTCGTGGCCGAGACGAAACAATGTTCAACAGTTAGTGCTTCAATTTTTTTTTCTCTCGCCGGGGACGATGTTGCAAATAGTCCGGGAATAGGCTAGGTAAACTGTCCTCTCCTCCTCCCTTCAGATTTTGCATCTGATTATAATGTGTAACACATCTGGTGTTACGTTAACCTAAACTTTGTCATGTCGTCATCATCATCGCATGAGCATTCATGATTAGAAAACCCTAAAAGTATAACTAAAATAAGTTTACAATTCTAGGGTAAAAGTATTTGGCTAACTATGATTAACATTCCAAAAATATTTTACAAGTCAAATAATGCAAAAGAAAGAATCATAATTGAAATTGGAATTCAAATTCCAAATCTAGTTAGAAATGGTCGTGTTGGAAATTGAATATCACTTTCAATTTTGATGAGCTAACCATAATTAATTTTCTAAACAAAGTTGCTAACCATTGGCACTATTCCAAAGCATGAACTTTGTACTTTGGAAGTATGCCATTGGTTGGGTTTGAAAAGTACCACAACACCATTAATTAATTGCCCAAAAGTCCAATTTGAAATTCCTTTTCAAAAGCTTGAAATTCAAAAGTCTTTTTGCCCCTTTCTCAATTTTATCTCAAAATATTCAAAATTTGGAAAAACTTCAAAAATACAGTTTGTGCATATATTTGAGCTCTACAAGTTTGATAAATAAAGTTTTTCAAGTTTTTGAATAAAATTTGAAGTAATTTCAAAAGTTCTTTAAATTGAAAATGTCCCTTTTTGTATTTTAAAACTCCAATTTAAAATCTATTTGGTTTCATGAAAAACTTTCTAAATAAAAGTTGTAGATCTTAAAAAATGGAACAACTTTTATTTTTTGGATATTTTTATCTTTTATTCAAAACTTGAAAGTAATTTTGAAATCCCAAAGGTTAGGGTTTTGTCCTCTTTTCAAATTTGAAATGCAAATTCAAAAACTATTTGAAATCTGGCAAAACTTGCTAAATGAAAGTTGTAGAGCATGAAAAATTGCATAATTGATATTTTGGGAGATTTTACTATTCAGTTCAATTTTTGGGAATAATTTTAAAAATAAAAAGGAGAGGTGGCACCGCTACAGTAGATCAACGGGGGGTGACACCTCGCCCCGGCCGCCCATGCCGGGTCACGGTCACCCGCCGCCCGTGGTCGTTCTCAGCCGTTCCCGGGTTCCGCGCGTCGCCAACCAGCTCAACCCCGGCGCGAAGGTGCTAGCCACCACGCCGACACCTTCCCTCGTCCATAAAAGCCACCGCTGCCGACGTATTTCTTTTTTCTCATCCTCACCGCCGACGACAACCGCCACCGCCTCCTCCTCGCCAAATTCGCCGCCCACTATCCATCGCCGTCTCCAATACCTTGCACACGGTTTCGCCCGCTCTCTTGCGCACGCCCCGAGCCATTGGTCGTGTCGTGAGGTCACCGGAATCGCCGCTAAGCCACCATCTTTCTCATCTCCGGCCACCACCGCCGCCGTGAGCCCTCTGCCGCCATTCGTGCTCCATGGAGTGTCTCAAGCTCCACCGGTTGATCCATTAGCTTTGCCTTGACCCACTGATCATGATCGCCTCTTCCTTTTCAAGAGCCAAGGCCTCAACTTGCTCTGAACACCGCCGAAGCCTCGGTCCACGCCGCCGCAGCCTGCCACCGCCGGCAACTACCCTCCGCCCATCTCCAAGCTCGCCGCGCCCTTGTTTTGAAGCTATGGTGAGCCTCTGAGTCCCTCCGAGATGTTGGTTGCGTTGGTGTCGCTACCGGAAGTTGACCGAACGGCGTCTCCCGACGAGCGCCATGCCGCCCGCCAAAGCCACGCTCGCCAAAGGATGCGTGCATAGTGTCACGGTATCGTTTTTTTCGGGTGAGTTGAGCTCGCGCCATGATTCTGAAGCCGGGCCGCCTGTGCACACGCCGGAGAAGCTTTCGTGAGCTCGCCCAGCTTCGCCGTGGCGCCGCCGTCCGGTGGTCATCCTCGCGAGCACTCGTGATCAACTAAGGTCGTAGTAGCTCGTTGGGTGCGTTACGGTGAGGGGAAGCCGTTGATGTAATTAGTTGCGTCGGAGGCGCCACCGTTGGCGAACCGGCGGCCGCCGCCGCCGCCTCCACTTTGCGCCCGGAAGAAAGAAGGGGAGAAGAAGCCGACGCTACGGGCCGGGTTGTCGGCCGAGTCGAGAGAGGAGGGGAGCGGGCACGCAAGGGCAGCAAGCAGGCCGTGGCGCCGCGCTTATGGGCCGACGGGCCGCACAAAGAAGCCCAAGTGAGAGTGAAAGATGTTTTCTTTTTTCCAATTTATTTTCTAGTGCTGTTTTTCATCTTTTCATAATGATTTATTTTGGGCAGTTAAAAATAAAACAAAAATATGTGTGTGCTCCCTGTGCTATGCTCTACACCAAAAAATACTAACTTTGCTTTTCCAATAAATTTTGTTTATGCTATAAATTGCTCTTTTAATTGATAATGCAACTTCCATGATTTTTAATAAATAAAATATAATTCCAAAAATCATGAAATTTATTTTGTGTGCTAATTAGATGATAATGATCTTAATTATGAAGTTTGATCATGTTTTGACTAATTTTTGTATTATGCTTAATTAATACCTTAATTAATTAATGTTTAATTAATTAATCCCTTGATTAATTAGGGTTTGATTAATCTCCAATTAGTAAGTCTAATTAGTGGCTTTCAATAACTGTAAAAATGGTTAATAAATTAGTAATTAACCTTAATCACTATTAGGGTTACTTGATTTTAGGATTGAGTGATGACCCTAGGTCATTAACCCTAATGACCTTCGGCATTTTATGTTGATTGCGCATCGTCGTAAATTTTCTACACTAGCTATACTTCCGTAGTGCAACCTTACCGTGAAGGAAAGTTGTACTCAAGATAGACTAGTTGTCGTTGCACCATTATCGCATGTCTTTTATTATTGCATTGTAATCATACATCTCAATCGTGTAGTTGTGCCGCGAATGAATGAGGGTTGATCCGACTCCGCCTCGAGGAAGGCTATCGGTGTGAGGAGGTTGGTCCTGATCTCGGCAAAGCCATCACTCGAGCCTAACTGCCGAGCCCCAAGGCAAGCCCCTGGATGCATTCGGACTTTTTCCTTGTATTTCAAAAAGCTTTATATTTTATGTTGATGATATGATGTATTAGGTAACAGAGTTGTGTGAGATCCTACTTTGATGCATTTACCGTACCTTGATATATTATCCTGGATACCTGTTTTGATTTCGAAAGTGCTTAGTATACGCTTAGCCCTACTACTAGCATAGGTTTTACAAACTGTTTTCAAATGTGTGATAACGGCATCAATTTTGAGAAAGTGATAAAACCTGATGTTTCTTGTTGGTACCCTTCACTTTGATCGGGTCAAGGGTATGCAACAAGGACATGATGAGTAAATTGAGACGTCGGTGGAGTGACTTGCACCAGGATGGGCTAGTGCCCTGGTGTAGTGTCGTCCACTTGTGTTGGTTAAGGACCGTCCGTTGTTTGGCCCTGGGATCATGAGGTTATTGGATTGTACTAGTCGCATGCTAATGGCGGTAAGCTCCCTTGTATGATCCATATGAGAACGGACAACCGGGACGGAAAGTAGCGTGTACCCACACTACGAGCGCACCGGGCCGACATACGCACGGGCGTAGGGGAGATGGTGTAATTTGTACTCTCATGGCTAGGACCCGTTCTGGCAGGGAGAAATACAAGCGTGAGTTGATGTATGTAAGATGTCCGGTCCTGCATACATCGTGTGGCTAGGAAGCTCCAGCTGGGTATATAAAGCGATTCGAATCGTCGGTGCTCCACGATATGGGAGACTTGATCCGAGTCCCTAGATCGTAGTAATGATGAAAGTTGTGAGACAGAAAGTTTTGAATTGTTACATGTTTGACAAGTGATTGTTATAGTAAGGACTGGCTTAGTCTCTTTTCATAAAAGGTGTCTTTTGATCTTGCTAAAGCCTCACCTTGATTTCTATTAGCCAAAGATTCCCGAGTCTTCTCCCCGTTTTTAGTCGGGTAAGTCTTGCGGAGTACTTTTTGGTACTCGGGGTTTGTTAAACCCACATTGCGGTGAACCGTGAGCAAGCGTGCTACGGCCCTTGTTGCATGACGGTTATCGAGGAAGGATCCGACGAGGAGTAGGTTGTGTGGCCCGTGGGCAGGGCACCTTTCGTTGTGTGATTGTAATAAGGTTAAGTAATGATACTTCCGCTGTATTGTAATAATGATACACTGGTTTGTATAAGTTTATCAAATAGTTTGTAAATTAAGTTATTGTAAGTCTTCCGCTACTCTGGTATTTTTGTATGAAAAACTGTTGCAATACTGTGATGTGTCGATGTCTACGTAAGTATCGATCCCGGAGGAATCGTGGGTTTATCGGGGATCCACCCGACGGAACATTCTAGGTTATGTGGTGTACAAGCATAGCCGACAGAGGTCTTAGGAACAATGTCAGGCGCTTGTGGGCCATATAATTTAGAAGATTCTGCCACATAATGGTTTCAACTGCACTTGTATTTCCTGATTGCAGTCCTGAGAACCGTCCTGTCCAGCCCCGAACCTGATCAAAGCGATCGACGATACTTCATGGTATCGGTTGGTTTCTTCCCTATATGCTAGCTCGAATGTGAAGTTCTGAACATAGGGGTAACACTAACTATATGTCCTTTTAGGCTCGATTCTTCAACTGTTCTCCGTACAACCAACAACACCTATGACCTATCCCTGAAGTTGATTGGGACAACTTACAGATTGCAACTTACAGACTGTACTCTGTACAACCAACAACACCTGATTTTGGGTTTTAATGATGAAGACGATAGAAAAGAAAAGAAGGCTGTACATGAGAAAGCAAATGTTCTGAAAAGACTTGGTTGAGCAGGAGGGTGATAATGAAGTTGAAGCCATTCCTGTGTGCGGTGTGAACTAACTAAAATTATGACCTGTGAACTCAGTCTTGTCTGCCTCTAATATGAGCTGTGAACTCCCTAGTATGAGATGTGAACCCTCTAGTTTGGAAAAATGTGGTGCTCAATTTTACATCACATCGATCAGCAGTGGTGCTCAATTTGCAAAGATTACGCTGTCCAACAGTACCAGCAGAAAAGCATCATTAAAATTGAGCAGACCACAGAACATGTAGGGGTCAGATCAGTGGTGGAAAGATTAGCTCAAAATAATAACCCAGTCCAATTCTAATGATGCTTTTCTGAGATCGTCACATGGGTTTAGTCAGTAAACTTTGTTTTTTATGCTGTTATACTCTTTGAACTCTCAAGATTACACTCCAATTCTTTCCAATGCAATGTCAGCACAACATTCATTATTTTGTCAATAAATATTGCATTCTCAAGAATACATTGTTAATAGTACATTAAAAGACAATAACTACACTGTCAATCCTGGTAACTAAAATTGAGGTACACTGCATTCACTCCATCTGGAACTGCATACTGCAAGACTCTGAAAAAGCCCCTTGCAGCCAGCATCAAGCACCCAAACAGCACCCTGTACTGCAGTTTCAACTAGCAACCTCATCCAGCAGGGTGCCAGCACGCCGTTGCTCTGAAATCGATTTCTGAAGTTCACAATGCAGCTAAGAAGAGGATCTCGTTCCGCTGGATGCAGATGCAGAGGTACGTTACTATTTCTGTGGAAGAAAATACAAGCAGAAACAACAGGAGGTACTTGGACAGGGGCTCGTCGACAAACAGCCTACTTTGCCGGCGGACAGAGATGCCGGCGGCGACGCCAGCGACGGGCGGAGATTCCGGTAGCTAGCGGCACCGACGAGAGGAAGTGGCGAGCAGAGTCGCCGGCGAAGCAGCTGCGGCCGTGAGCGAGACAAGGAATAGATAGGGTCTCGGTCGATACAAGATCCAGAACCCGTCAACCCGCGGGTAGAAAATCACATCTGCCCCCGCTCCCCGCACGCACCGGGCCATCCTGGCGTGGAGCTCCCGCATCTCTATTCCTCACGTGCGCACCGCCTGCTCGATGCAATTCCCCACCCGCCCACCAACCTTCCCGTCCCCGATGGCGATCATGGCGGCCACCCCGCCACCGCCGCGGCTTCCCCCAGCTCCACCTCGCCAGGTCCCATCCCCCCAAGCCCCCGCTTCCTCCCTCCCGCCTCCACGCCCGCCCGCTGTCGTCTCCTCCCCACATCGCCGCGGTGGTGCGCGCGCCTCCGCATCGCGCCCCGGGTGGCCGTCGGCAGCGACGTGTCCTCGTTCCACGACGTGGCTGCCGAGGAGGCCGCGGCTGCGGCCAAGGTCGGGAAGCGCGTGCGCGTCACGGTGCCCGTCCGCGTCTACCACGTCGCCAAGGCGCCCGGCCTGGACCTGCGCGGCATGGAGGGCGTCGTCAAGCAATACGTCGGCGTTTGGAAGGGCAAGCGCATCACGCCCAATCTCCCCTTCAAAGTGGAGTTCGAGCTCAAGCTCGACGGCCAGGACAAGCCGGTCCGGTTCATGGCCCACCTCCGCGAGCAAGAGTTCGAGATCGTCGGGGACGAATAGAGCTCTTGATTAGAGAAATAAGGCGCTCTCAGTGGCAGCTGTGGCATCTGTATACTATCGTGTTTGTGCGAAGGGAGGACGTTGTCGAGGGTGCGAGGAGATTGCCACTTTGCTTGTAAGTTGCTGTTTGTTTGCTTATTAGCGGTGCACTTCTCCCCTCTCTTCCCTTTAACATTGATATTTTCATATGTGAGGAATTGTTCGAGTGTTGATACTTATGATCCACAGTAATTAAACTGACGAATCTGTTGAGCATTATGTTCTATTGATTGTTCAAGACAAAATGTTACCTCTAGGAGTGAGCGGTGCTGTGATATTATATGATGGAAAATAGTTAACTTTATTTGATACTTGGATGATCCTGGCTCAAACAGGAGGCCTGATTGGCTGATTTTTCCAACTAAAATAAGAAGCCAATATATCTGCTGATAGTCATGCAAATTGAATAAGGATGACCAAAATTATGAGCGTAACAATTCTGATGTGAAATTTAGTTGCATCACTTTGTGAGTCTATTCTTCGGATGTTTCTTGATTCCTTCACTACTTCTATAGCATTGGTCGTCAGTATTCTTTAAGATATACAACAACAGGCAACACTTGCCTAAGAAGCATAAGCAGCTCCTTCATCACTTTGATTCCCAAGAAAGATGGACCACAACAAATATCTGATTACAGGCCTATCTCCCTCCTGAGCACCTCTATCAAGCTATTGACTAAGTTGCTGTCAAATAGGCTGCAAGAAAGGATTAAGTCTCTGGTTCATAAAAATCAGTATGGATTCATCAAGGATAGAACAATTCAAGATTGTGTGGCCTGGGCTCTAGAATTCACTCACATTTGCCACAAGTCGAAGAAAGAAATAATTATTCTGAAGCTTGACTTCGAGAAGGCATTTGATAAAATTGAACATCAAGCAATTTTAGAAATCATGAAAGCAAAGGGCTTTGGGCAAAAATGGGTTAATTGGATTCAGAATATCCTCCACTCTGGAACCTCTTCTGTCTTATTAAATGGAGTTCCTGGGAAAATAGTGCACTGCAAGCGAGGGGTTAGACAAGGGGACCCTTTATCACCTTTATTGTTTGTTCTGGCTGCTGATCTACTTCAATCAATCCTGAATAAAGCAAGACAAATTGGTCTCATCAACCTACCAATTAACCTTAGTCATTCCTTAGATTTCCCTGTCATTCAATATGCTGATGATACTTTGATTATAATGGAAGCATGCAGCAGGCAGTTATGGATTTTGAAGGCCCTCCTTCAGTCTTTTGGAGATGCAACTGGGTTAAAAGTAAATTATTCCAAGTCCTTTATGGTTCCAATTAACACAAATGAGCAGAAAATGCAACACCTGGCTGGGACATTTGGCTGTGAAATTGGGACCCTGCCTTTCACCTATCTTGGTCTGCCTCTAAGTTTAACTAAGCCAAGAGTGATTGACTTCACCCCTCTTGTCAACAAATGTGAGAGAAGGCTAGCTGCGACCTCTATCTTTCTGAATCAGGCTGGAAGATTAGAAGTTACCAACTCAGTCCTGTCAGCTCTTCCAACTTTCTGTATGAGTACTTTCCTCCTACAGCAGACTGTGGTTGACCAAATTGATAAATTCAGAAAGCTCTGCTTATGGAGAGGGGCTGATGTTAATGCAAAGCAAAAGCCAAAAGTAGCCTGGACTGTAGTTTGTCGAGAAAAAGATGAAGGGGGACTGGGGGTATTAAATCTACAAACCCAAAATGAGGCTTTGATCATCAAAAATCTGAACAAGTTCTTTAACAAAGTTGACACTCCATGGGTATCCCTGATCTGGGAGGCTTATTATAGTAATGGAAAACTTCCAGGAATTGGCAGGAAAGGATCTTTTTGGTGGCGAGATGTACTAAAACTCCTTGATAAATTCAAAGGAATGGCCTCAGTTCAAATTAGTAATGGGAAATCCTGTCTGCTATGGGAGGACACATGGGCCAATGAACCAATGAAGCTCAAATACCCAGAGCTCTTTTCTTTTGTTAAAAAGAAGGACATCACCTTTGCTGAAGCTGCATCCTCCATTCCCTTCCATGGAATGTTCCATTTTCCACTCTCTCAGCAAGCGCACCATCAGATGATCCAACTACAAGAACAGCTGTCCCAGATTCAAATTAGTGAAGCAAATGATAACTGGGGGTTCATCTGGAACTCAAAGCGATACTCGGTGAAGAAGGCCTATAGGCAGCTAAGTGGTCATATCAACCTGCATCCAGCCTTCAATTGGTTGTGGAACAGCTGTTGCCAAAAAAAAGCATAAGGTATTCTTTTTTGGCTTCTTATCAGAGACAGACTGAGTTGCAGAGAACTTCTGAGAAGAAAAACACATGATCCTTCAAGATTACAGCTGTGTGCTTTGCAGCAGTACTGAAGATGAAACTGAAGACCACCTATTTCTGTATTGTCCATTTGCTGCTCAATGTTGGGCGTGGTTAAATCTGCAGTTAGACCCGACACTTGATCCCTTTCAAAACCTTCAGAGTTTAAAAGATCAGCTGCATGTCCCTTTCTTTATGGAAATAATCATTTTAATGTGTTGGACAATTTGGAAAATGAGAAATGATCTGATCTTCAGACAGCTCCCTCCGAGCCTGCAGAGAATGAAGGGAGCCTTCAGAACTGAGCTCAAGCTTCTACTGCTGAGAGCCAAGAGAAGTTATTCACCCTCAATTGATCTATGGATTGCAAATCTAGGATAGCTTGGTTCTTCTCTGTAACTTGTTCGGTTTTTTTTTATTTCCTTTGCTGTCTCCTAGGCCTCCCTTTCTTTGTTTCAAGCACCCCTTTTCTTTGTAACACTTATGGTCCTTTTTAATAAATCCCAGTAGGGGCTTCTGCCCCTCCTGTTTCATCAAAAAAAAAAAAGGGCAAAGACGCCAGCCCAGGGCCCAGGCTTTCTCAGAACAGGCATGCCTGAAACTCATTTGCAGTGAATTTTACCAATATAAACTTGACTAACCACTTAACTACTTAAGGGTCAAGACTAACTGGATTTGCTGATTCTTTGAATCTAACCTGATGATGCTCTGATTATATGATGCAATTTGTGACCTAGCTTTATTTCTGCAGCAATGTTCCTGATAACATCTCTTAGACTTAAGAGACTGCTTGTATTACTCTGCCATTGGATATTTCCTCTTTTTTTGAGCTTTCTGCTTTCAATTATTCTATTCTTGATTCTTGATGTCGGATTGCACAACCTAAAAAGACCTGTCCCTTTGGTTTTGACAAAAGCTCCAATCTTGTCATATGATATTCTTTTTCAGGGAATGTATGTATTTAGATTTGAATTATGCTTCTGCTCTAGTGATTAATGTTCTAGTGTATTTTTGTTTGTGTGCTGCATGTAATTTCTAAACCTCTTAATGTGAGTTTTCTTAACAAAATGACCATTTCTATTATTTTGTGCTGCTTATGTGCCAAAACATTCATCTTACAGAAAATGCACAAGCAGTTATCTTCTGACGAGTACTGATCTACTCATATATGCAAAATACATGGTTATATGCATACGCTCACATGTGTTTCTGCCGAGCTTTTCTATCATGCTATTAAAGAAAATTTATGAATTCTTAACTTACCTTGAATAAATAGCATCAGCAGAATGAGCAAATTGAGATATTTTTCTCAATGAGTAATAACTTGAAGAAACAGCTGTCCATGATGCATGTTTCCACTAATGGTAATGGATTGAAAATGTTATTTATATGGTTATTTTCCCCAATTCAATGCACCTCTCTGCCAAGTGTTCTTGTGCACTGTTCTGACAAGTATTAGAACTTAGAACAATCAATGATTGATGTTTTGGGCTGCCACATAATGTTTCCTTCAATTTAGTTACTAGTTCAGTTATGCTGTGAGTGACTTAGATGGGCGTTGAAGGGTATTTGTTCAATTCAACGTATGTTTGTGTCTTCATATTGGACAAAATGTCTTGAGACAGCTCGCCGGTGGGCACATGTGTTTAGATTTCAAAGCTTCACCAAGTGGGAATCAGTTCTGATCAGCTGCTGCTGCTGCTGCTGCTTCGAGATCCATCATTCTTGCACAATAGGCAAATGGTACTGGGACAGTTGAAAATCCCAAGAACATCATTAGTCCATTCATATTCTGCTGGAGGAATTCTATGGCTGATATGGACATTTATACTTTTTTTTTATCATCGAGGGCTGTCAAAATGAAGATGGTGATATCAGTGAGAGACAGAAACTATTCACCAATTTAGAGCTACAAAGGCGTAAGAACATCCTCTGTTGGAGCTATTGACACCGCGCAAAGCTTTTTCTTTATATAAGAGACACAATTTATTACTACCACTATGCTAAGTGCAACTATGCTATCTTTAAAAGATGCTAGCGCATAGAGTTTTAAACTTATTAACTCAAGTCGCTGATTTCAATAAACAATGAAACAAATGATCAGTTAATTTGAGTTAACAAACTGCGTGCACCAACAATAATATTTTTTGCAGGAACATCAACATCTAGCAATAGTGACCATCAGGTACGTTAACCATTGACCCATCTTATTGTGCCCCTACTTCAAACATTTCCATAATCATTACCTTTCTTGCCAGTAAGATAGTTTACTCAAAGTAAATCTCTTGCTGCATTTTCCCAAGGAATTTCTACAACTGGAAGATAACTATTTCTCTACAAGTTTATTTCAAATTGAACACTTAAGCAAAATATGGTAACTGGAAGCCTTATAAGTAACTCCATCAGTAACTTTTCAAGTATTTTCTCTTCTATTGACTTAAGCATTTGTCTCTAGCAGTATATATTGGAGTGCTCTCTTCTTATGAACACTTGCTTGCTTACATGTAAAATTCTGCTGACTAGCTACATCTGCAGAGTCGACAAGTTTGGTTACCTGTTTGCTAACCTGAGAAGTTTTTCAGGGCCTTTTTCCCTTTGCAAATGAATAATCTGTGTTTCCCCTGATAAACTTAAACAGTGCTCTGAGCTTAGTACCAGTTCTTAAACTGTTATGCTTATAGCTTATATCAATGTCAAACACCTCACCAAAATTTTGTTTATGCAGCTATTACCAAGATTCAGTATACTATAGGCTCAGTTGTGTATTTTGCATCACCTTTTACTAACCTCATAGGAATATCGTGAAGGTAAATAATCTAGACCCCTTTACCATTCCAAAATTTCAGATCCCACCAGTGAGGTAGGACCACGCTTTCTTGTGTATGAGGTGTTGTATTCCTCTTGAATTTCTTCTAGTTAAAATGTATTTAAGTACAGTAGTTTCTGGAGAAAAGAACTTTGCATTTACATGTCATAAACACTCTATGGATTCATGCATATCAAGATAAATCTAGGCCTTGTTTAGTTCCACGTGAGTTTTTAGGAGAGAGATTGTAAAGTCCTGTAGCACTTCATTTTTATTTGGTAAATATTGTCCAATTGTGGCCCAACTAGGCTCAAAAGATTCGTCTCGTGATTTACAACAAAACTATGTAATTAGTTATTTTTTTTATTTATATTTAATACTCTTTACATGCGGCAACAAATTTGTGAGAGGAGAGAGATTGTAAAGTCCTGTAGCATTTCGTTTGTTTGTGGTAAATATTGTCCAATCGTGGCCCAACTAGGCTCAAAAGATTCGTCTCGTGATTTACAACCAAACTGTGCAATTAGTTATTTTTTTATTTATATTTAATACTATTTACATGCGGGAAATAATTGATGTGATGGAGAGAGAGTGAAAAAACTTGGAAGTTGGAGGGAAAGTTGGGTGGAACTAAACAAGGCCTACTATCAAACCTGCTATTTATTCCCAGCCGAAGTTGTCAGTTGTTTCTTCTTGAGTCACAAGATTCAACCTTCGACAAACGCTCTGGTATTCAGGTTATTTATTCATCTCTGCAGGCTGCTTATTATAACTCGGAATACCAACTTCAACAACTGTCTGATTTCTTCTTATCACAATCTATTGCCTATTGGTAAAACTACCCAACCTGTTTGATACACATGGCTAGTTACTATTTGGGGCTAAAAATCAGTTCAAATTAGTTTATTCATCTCTGCAGGCTGCTTATTATAACTCGGAATACCAACTTCAACAACTGTCTGATTTCTTCTTATCACAAGCTATTGCCTATTGGTAAAACTACCCAACCTGTTTGATACACATGGCTAGTTACTATTTGGGGCTAAAAATCAGTTCAAATTAGCTATGGCAGGCTAGATATGGCTAGCAACTTGTTAAAGACTTATCAAAAAAAATTAGCCCCTCAATTAGCCCTCCTTTTTGATGCATTAAAGCTAACTTAGGCTAATATTTTGGCTAGCGAGTATCTAGTCATTGTATCCAAACGGCCTCAAGTTTTGCTGAAAGGAGGACTCTGCTCTCTTTGCAACTTTGCATCAGCGGAAGGATCCTCGCAGTCACACCCAGAAACATAGAAGGCATTAAAAATCTTGTCAAAATTTCAAATAGAACGGGCATAAGTACATGTGACTTTTGGACTTGCTGTTTATGAAATGTGATACCCATCTCGATTACGAAAGTTTGATACCCTCCTCGGTACTATGCAAAGTCGACAAATGAATGGTGACGGATTGGCCTCCAATACGGAAAGACCGAAAGTGTGTCATGGTCCTGGCTTCCCTCCGCCTCTTGAGTCTGGTTTGACTAAGGAAGGGTTGTGTCAACGAATCAAGGGCGAGGACTCGCCTTTGCCCAGACTTTGAAAAATTTTATCCGCTATCACGTGGACTCATCATCGTCAAGGGGAGAGTGTACTCCTCTGGGATGCCGGATGGCCTTCACATGCGGAGAAAGGAAGACGGTTTTGCAGCCCGTACTGCCACTGCCAATGTCATCCAATCCAATCCAATGGCCTCCACAGAAACGGTTTTGCACCCTTTGAAGCGGGGCGCCACTGATTTGCTAGGGCGCTTCCGGTTTAAATCCAACTTGTAGGGCTCCTTTTTTCACCATTCCACCTGGGGATTGGACGTATCGAAAAAAAATTAATTTAAATACCCCTCAATTCCCTTCAATTGTGGAATAGGTGAATCTAAATTAGCCCGTAGTGTTTGTTTATTTAGAAAATCGATTATTTCTGTCTGACTAGTCATGTTGAAAGAATGTGTGTTTGGTTGGAGGTCATTGTTTTTTCGCGATCGGGTATTGACCTGTTTTTCACTAAGAGGGCAAGAAAGAGGTTTGATTAGTTGGAGGTCATTGCAAAGTAATGTTTCTTTCATTTTCTATTATTATTTTTTGTTCAAAATAGTCACTGCTTAGATTGATACTACTTTATGGTTCACATTTGCTCTACAAAATATAAAGAAAAGAAAAAGTATTGTTTTGTAGAACTTAATTAAATAGCCATAGCAATAAAGAATAGTTTATATCTAAGTCTATAGCAAAAACAATGTAAGTTAAAACGTCTTATAAATTAGAATAGAGGGAGTAGGTGATTAGTGCAAACAAATGGAGGTACCTTACCCTTCTTTGGCGCCAGTGCCCTGCTCACGTTAGAGATATCGATAAACATAGAGGTATAACAAAATAGAGATGTGTGACGCTATACAACGGTTCTAAGGTGAAAATTGAGCATGATAGTTAATTACTCCCTCTATTCTAAATTATAATATTTTATATTTTTAAATACATTGTCTTGCTATGTTTATCGGCAATAGTATAATTTAAGACTGATGGAACATTTGTTAAACTAGTAGGATGCCCCGCTCGTTGCTATGGGTATGAAGTAGAAATGTAAGGAGTCTATAATGGTCAAAACTATGAATTAGTAGATACATATATATGGATGTAGTAGGTCAATTACGGAGGTTGTATCCATTGACATACATGGTCTAGATTATTTGAACCCGCCATCACCCAAATCTCATCTACCCGAACCCCCACCCCTACTATACCTAAGGGTCATTCCCCTCCCAAAATTTAGAAGTTTTTCTTCGTAATATTATGCATGTTTCGGAGGACCATATGTAATCCATGTGATATGTAGTTTTGCTAGGTTTTTGTTTACAAATGGGTTTTTGCTTAGAAACGATTTAAATTATCAAAATATATCCATATGGGGCCTTGTTTTGAAGAGTTTATTGCGAGAAATACCATGGTGCAATTGAATTTTAATTACGATACTTGGTTTAGGTGCTATAACTTTTTTCTATTTCAAAAGAAAACGCTAGTGGGAGATAAATGAGTCCTAGTAGAGGTAACTCCTTTGATGATGTCAGCTGACATCACTTTTGAAGTTTCAGTACAATCGTAAGGAGAATTAGTTAGTGAGAGTTAGGATTATAGAAGTTATAGATACGTTGTCTGTGCTAGAAAGAATTTTGGAGGGCACAACACAACGACAAGGTTTTACAGTTTTCTTTTAAAAGTATTTGCATTAGACAGAATTCAGAAAAGGTACAGGTGGCACTAGTACTCTAGTGCTAGACTGCAGAGGAGTACTACACGTCCTCACTGTGCTCACTTCCCGTCCGGGGCCGTCAGCTGAGCTCAACGGCTTTCTCCTGTGCTGTGCTGCGTGCGCATCGTGCGGCGGCCGCTGTGGGCGCAGACCCCGACGAAAACGGCGGAAATTTGAATTCCCTCTCGCTCCTCGCCGCCGCACCAGCCTTCATCTGCTGTCATCCTGTGTGCACCACGAAACGCAAAACTCCAAAATCCACGCATTCCAAAGCTCTACCCCTCAAACACCACCGCCGCATCGGTTCGCCGTTAGCCGGTCACCTCAGCTCCCTCCCCTTCCCCACCAGCCACCGCGTTCGAATCCCATGGGGCTCTGTTTCAGCAAGAAGCAGCAAGCGAAGCGCCGAGACGGGCAGCCGTCCAGTGACGCCAAGAAGAGCGGCGGCCGGAAATCCGGCAGGGACTCCGTGCTTGTCGCCGATGCCAAGAAGGCGCCTCAGGCAAAGGCGCCGGCGCCGCCCAAGAAAGCTGTAGCCAGGCCGGAGGAGCCGACAGCCGACAAGAGGACGGTGTTCGTCGTCAAGGCCGCGGCGGCGGCGGCGGCCGCCCGAGGTCGCGGCCTCTGCGAAGGGCGGGCCTGAGGTGGCGGAGGCGAAGATGGCGGCGCCGGAGGAGGAGCCGAGGCCCGTCGCCGTGGCCCGGGCGCCGGTGCGGACGTCGAGCTGCACCAAGGAGGAGGTGGACGCGATCCTGATCCAGTGCGGCCGCCTCAGCCGGAGCTCGTCGGCGTCGGGGAAGGCGCCGTCGGGTGAGCACGGCGGCGGGCACCGGAGGTACGCCGGATCCAAACGGAGCTACGACTTCGACCACGAGAGAAGGGGCGGCGGCGGCGACGTCGACGAGTGCGATTGGGGCAGGGAGGGGGCCGCAGTGGCCAGGCCCTCCCCGCGCCGGAGGACGCCGGAGCGGAAGCGCTCGTCGAGCCACGATGGACGCACTGGCGGCGGCAGCGGGAGCCGGAGCCGGAGGATTAGCCGGTCGCCGGGGCGGCGGGCGGACGTCGTCCCCGCCGCGGGGAGCTCCGGGACCGGCGAGCGAGGCGCGAGGCAGCAGCCGGGCAAGATGGTGTCGGTCCCGGCCAGGGAGAAGGGGCGCGCGCCGTCGCCCGTGAAGGCTGCTCCGTCTGGCAAGAGGTACCCATCGCCAAGGTCGAACTCGCCCGCGAGGGCAGCGGCCTCGGGGAACGAGAACGCCGGGGTGCAGTCGACGCACGGGCCGTCGCTGAGCCGCAGCTCCTCGAGGAAGGCGGAGCAGTCGCCATTCCGTCGCAACCCCATGGCGGAACTCGACGAGAACGCCCTCGGCAACAACCACCATCACAGCAACGGCGGCAATGGCAAGCCTCTAAAGGTACGGATCCACGAAAATTTAGAACTTTCCTCCATTGCAGCCCTTAGTTTTCCCCACCAAATTTGCTGAATCTTTCGAACTGACCTGCAGAAATCCGCTGACGGTGCCGTCGCAATTGCATTGCCACAGAAGCCCGCGGAGCGGGCAAAGGAGCAGATCCCAAGTTGCCGAACTGCGAAGGAGAAGGAGATTGTGGAGGAGTCCGTGGCTTCGGACACCAAAGCCGCGCCTGCAAGGATGAACGCGACCCACTCGGTGAGCATTGTGGCCGAGAACGTCACCAATCCGAGGCCGGGGAGCCGGTCGTCGCGGCGGTCCTCACGCGACTTCGAGCACAACGGCAACACCTACGCATCCCTGCTACTGGAGGACATCCAAAACTACCACCAGCAGAGCACCAGCGCTGCCACTGCCACTGCAGCGCCGACCTTTGCGCTCCCGGCGTGTGTGTCCAAGGCCTGCTCGATTCTTGAAGCGGTCGCCGACCTCAACTCCTCGTCGTCCGAGAACAAGAGCTTCGAGCTGGAGAGGTCGGTCAACGACAAGGAATCCGTCAACGGCAGGTACGGCGGCAAGGGTGCGGGCACCACCCTCGTGGTGGAGTCGGAGGTCGGCGTGAAGGACGACCTCATGGAGCCGAGCCTGCACAAGTACGTCTCCGTGCGTGACATCCGCGGGGAGACCGAGCCGCAGGAGTCAGCGGGGAGTAACAGCTTCGCCGGCAATGCCTGGACGTGCTCGTGGGAGCCCAATTCCGTCGACTCCACAGACCGGACCAGGACAGCCTCGCAGTCGTCGTACAACGGTGACGAGGTGGAGCAGTCATGGCAGAGCAAGCAGAAGCCGTCGTCATCCCAGGAGCCCAGCCACCGTGGTTCTACTAGCAATGTTCAGGTCCAGCGCGTGCGCGGTGGCGGTGCTCACCGCCTCAGCAGCAGCAGTGCTGTCATCGGCCAGTCTGATGTCCGCGGTGTCTCTGCGAGTTCGTCGATCGCTTAAGGATGCAACTGGAGGTTTTAGGAGCCATGATCTAGTTGTTCATGGTGTTCCTGGTTCTAAAGCTGAAATGGCAAGATAGGTTGCTGTTTCAGACTAGTGTTTAAGCGTTTGAATTCTTTGCTTAGTTTGATGATACATTGTTCAGATGTAATCAGGCAGTGACATTGGCAATGTATACTCTTTCGTTCACCTGTTAATGCGTAGGGTTGGGCTAATGTTCAGAGCATATATTTCTAATTTCTTCCAATCGTACATTCGTACCAATTTGTTTTAGTTTTGTTTATATTTATTTATGGGGCACCATTTTTATTTTGTAATTGGATATGTCTTTGCTAATGCCAGTCCGGTCTTGAATATCCCACAGTTCAATCAAACTTGCTTTTATCTGTAATTGGATGTGTCGTCTTGAAAGTCTTATATGTAATTAAATCAAAGTTGCTTTCATAGCTCAGTTGGTTAGAGCACCCGTTTAGTAAGCGGGAGGTCTTGAGTTCAAATCTCAATGAAAGCATTTTTTGTTAACTAGTGCTGCCAATCTTTTTTACATTCTTCGGTTTTGCATTATATTTTTTAACCTTAAACAATTTATGACCGGTGCTGCTGCCAATCAAAGTTTATTTTTTTGTCGCAAAAAAAAAATCAAAGTTTATTTTTAGTTTATTTTTGCATTCTACTCTGACAATGTATCGAGGGAGGAAACAACAGCGAGGGATTGGCGGTGAAGACAGTAATAGATTGAATAAAAAAGAATTAACTTTTTAATACCATATATATACTAGTGCAAAAGAATGAGAGTGAGAATAAATCAAGAGATAGGAAAGAAACATTTTTTCTCTTTAATTATATTGAATATAGATGACCGAACTCTCTTATTTTCAAGCTCTTGACAATTTACACTGTATTTTTTCTTAACACTTATTTTACAACCGAACTCTTATCTTTTTAAGCTCATGTTAATTTTCACCGCAATTTTTCTTACTTTTTCAAGATTTTCAACGACTGAACTCTCTCTCCTTTTCAAGCTCCTGCTAATTTTTGGCCGTGGGCTTAACATTACACAGCCCATCGCCTCATCGGGCGCCAAGCCTTTCCAATTTCCAAACCCGCGGCGCGCAACGGGAAGACGAAGCCACGAACGCAAAGGCAGAAGCCGCCGCCGCCGCCGCAGAGCGAAGCCATGAAGTTCAAGGCCTTCTTCACTGACGATGGCATCTCCCTCCTCGACAAGCGTAAGCGTCGTATTGCACAAGCTCCGCCTCCCTTCTGGCTCTTCCCCCTCCTTTTCTCTCTCTCCCCGCAATTCATCGAGCACGCCTCATGCGTCCCCACGATTTTTGCCGTGCAGGGTTCCTACCGGCCATGGACAAGGTGGGGCGCGTCTGCCACGTTTTCTTCACGCCCACGCACGCCATGCTCCTCCACAACCTGCTCGGCGCCACGGCCGCCGGGCCCGACGGCGGCGGGCCGCAGTGCGTCGCGCAGTTCTCCAAGGACCTCCTCTTCCGTGAGTACAACCTGTCCTCGCGAAACGAGAACAAGATCGCCTTCTCCGTCGAAGTCGCGCTGCTCCAACGCGCGCTCCGCAGCGTGCTCGCCGTCCACGCGCAGCCGCCGACCGCCGGGGACGCCCCCGGTGCCCCCGCTATACAAGTGAGGCTCGTCAACAAACTGCCAGCAGGGTCACGGACCGCCACGCCATTCCTCACTTTCGAAACCAAGGGCGCCCGCGCGCGGCCGTCGTGCAGGATGTGCCCATCTCGCGCCCTCTCTCACGCTCCGACGTCGAGCGGTTGCAGGCCGCCCTTGACGCTGCCAAGGATCTCCCTCAGGTTTGTATCCTACTATCCTTCATGTATCGTCTTATGGTTCCTAATCATTTGTCGCATAAGAAAATGGTCCTGTGGTTCAGGTTCGCCAGATCAATTTGGACTCAAATTTACAGCGATTGAACCTAATGGAAGTGATTTTTACTATGCAATTTGTAGTGGTATTATTTGTTGTTGGATGGGTGAACTAATACTATGCTTCTGTTCATATTCGCAATCCTAGTTGAAAGGCTGGTTAAGTGTTTTTTGATTCAACTCTGAACACATTTGTCCTGGTGAAATGGTGAACTGCATATTTGTTACTCAATCCGTTCCAAATTATAAGGTGTTTTGGCTTTTCTAGGTATGTAGCTTTGGCTATGCCTATGCGTATAGATATACACAATGTCTAGATACATACTAAAAGCAATGTATCTAGAAAGCCAAAACGACTTATAATTTGGAACAAAGGGAGTACTAGTAAAGATATTTTGATTCTTATAGAATGGTGTTTGATATACGCATTTATGTTAAGCAATTGTAAAAATGCACTTGGCAACAATACTGGACAAGAGGAATCCATAGCCATAATAACATTTTTTTTAAAAGAAAAATTGTAACAGAATTACCAATATTGAAATACCAAATGAGTATTTTGAATACTTTATAAACGATGGCTGCAGTTTAAATGCTCTTTTTCTGCTGAAATTGACTTGAGCTCTCTAACAGTAATACCAGGTTGATAAATGGTAAACTATCCAACTATAATTTCCTTTGGAAATGTGTGTCCTTTTTAATGTTATTTAGCTAAAGGCCCGTGGTGCTGCATTATCACTTAGAGTTACCGTTTTGCTTAGTTGACAGTAGCATTAATGAGTGGTGAACTGCTGATACATGGTGGGCATCCTTTGTGCAGACTCTAGTCCAGGTTCCTGATCTGCCACAACTGCAAAGCTTAGTGGATCGTTTGAAAAATGTTGGTGATCTGCTAACAGTGGCTGTCACTCAATATGGTGATCTCCACCTACAAGTTTCCACTTCACTTGTTACGGTTGGCTCTGAATTTAGGAAGCTTGGGGTTATTGGTGATCGTGGTAAGATATGGCACTAGGTAGTTTAAATCAGCATTAATTTCCCATTCTGGCCTCTTATTTTATTCAGCTGACTACATATTGCTCTATATTCAGCAAATGCACCTGTTGGCGATCAAAATTTGACTTCTTCGACTCGTATGGATATGGCGGTTGAGAGAGGGGAAGCACTTTCAGTGGTATTGTTCCCAAGCTCCACTTATTTTACTCTTCCACTCTTCTTTCGGTGCCATTTAGTTCACTGAATTTCTTTTTTTTCTTTGTTCTCACAGCAAGTGAATATGAAGCACCTGGTTAAGAGTCTGCATTGTCATTTGGCCAAGCCAGACTGTACCTTCTATGGTTTGTTTACAGCTATAATCTCAATGATATTTTTTGTTCAATGAACTTTTTGACTTACCATTGTTCTTACTGTTTGTATAGGCATTGCTCCTGGTGGTGCTTGTTTAACAGTCATATTCCAGTATTTCATCCCAGGAACTAGATTGGCAGACAAGTCCACTAGCTTCTACTGCAGGCTTCCAGTCCTCGATCCTGGATCCAGTTAAATAATTTACCAGGCATAACTGGATTTATGTATGAGCAAAGAATACTAGGTAAGAGTAGCAAGACTTAGCTTAGCTGCTGCATATTTTCCTTCTTGTCTGGTGTCTACCTTAGGGACTTGGGGCTACAAATATATTGGCTTCACAGTTAGTGTGATATGCTGCTTTATGAAAAATGCTGATATGACATGTTGTACAAGCTGACATGAGTCGCCTTTGTTATGGCACTGGATCTTTACTGACAGCACTACAGAAGCATATTAGAGTTGGAGCTGCCATTACTATCGGGACAGCTTATATGTAAGGCATACAAGTTTGAATCGTTAAATGCTATGGGATTCTGTCTTTGTGAGTTCTTCAAGCCCCCTTTGTTTGCTGCTGTTGGCTTCAACTCCCTGTGCTATCCTCCATCATTCTGAAGAGTGTAAGCATAAGGAAGCACTAGGGCATAAGATGCCTGTTTAGCTTGAGCCTGCCACTGCCAGAATACTAACACTAGATGAATGTTTGTCTATTTGCAAAATGGATTTGGATGTCCAAACTTGATAAATGGTGTTTTCCTGGGTAACACTATATATGTAAATGGCTCCCAAATCTGAAAACATTTGCATGCTGTAAAATATTAATATAGCCAGTATTTTCTTTGTGATTGGTAATGTGTAAAAGACAAGGTTATATGAGGATATCAAGATTAGTCTGTCTCCTGATTTTTTTTTAATAAATTTTGAGATACTCCATTCTAAATTATATTACAAGACGTTTTTGGCTTTTCTAGATACCATTTGACTAAATACTCCCTCTGTCCCAGTATTGATGACGTTCTGGCACAAGTTTGACGCGTCCAGGTTCAGGAACATGCATCGGACACCACCGTGAGTCTAGGTTCAGCGAAAAGTTACTGCACCTTGTTGGAAGCTCAGACGTCAAGTATACTGGGACGGAGGGAGTACAAAGTAAAAGTAATGTATTTAGAAAAACTAAAATGTTTTACAAGTTAGAACAGAGGGAGTGATTGTGTAGCATCTGCTATCAACAAACTGTCACACTGAATGGCCCTTCAGGGAGGTGAGATTAATTTACAACTTAGGTGAAGTTTACGATTATTTTGATACTCAATTTAGTTTTGAGCTGCCAACAGTGTGAAAAAAAACTGAAAAGCAGAAAATCTAAAACAGAACTGATTCCCAAAAGGTTGATCCAACGTTTGATGCTCGGAATCTTTCTTGGAAGATCTCGTAGAGCCCATGCGCTCTACTGTGTCCTCTGCCCACATACCACATGGTATCTGTACTGTCTACTGTGCGTCTATCTACAGCTCCTCTGCATCTGTGACCATGGCATTTAGGGCCAAAACGGATACTGTAGACTGTACCGACAATTTTCGGGGTAGAACAAGGACACAAGAAAAATAGGAAGTGGGATAGGCTTCAAATCCATGCCCTTGGCCTGGCGTAAGGGGGAGCATCACCACTCACCAGTCTCCTATGCAACTGTACTACGTTCTTTTTTCCTTACAACCTTTCGTTGGCTTGGGAACGTAGACTAGCTCGTGCTGCTGCTCGTTGCACCGATTGGTTTGAGAATACTGGTCAATCGTTACAGACACGACTTGAATGAATCCATGTGAAATGTTTGAAACTTGTCAATCTACCAAATCACAAGCAGTACGTCGTAGATCTTATCAGTTTATATTTATAATATGGGCCATTTACAATTCTGTCAATATGTAGTACTAGTTTATGTAACCAGCAAGCAATCAAAATCAATGTGATAATGTACACGATCATCATGTGAGCCATACCCGCTTTAGTGCTCCAACCATTTCTTCGTCTGTCGAAGGCAATAAATTCTGAACAATCAGTCATGTGTCGCTCGGCATCTCTCCGATGCCACTTTGCTCACATAGTCACATTACATGTATACCTGTACTCAAATTAGCTTCAGCTCCAAAACGTATGATACCAGTTTTCCCTGATCTTAAATATACAATATAACACCAAGAGCCAGCCGTGGGGAGAAACACCCTATTTCTGCTACCCAAAGGCAGAAGAACCAGATCATCGTCCTCTAGCCCTCGTTGGAACCGAGCTCTGGATCGACAACGTAGCCTCTCAGCGAAGGCGTCTTGCCGAAAGTGGGACTGGGGCCTTTCTTCTGCATTCTCTTCCTCGCGATGTGGCCACGGATCCATGGCAGCGCATCCTCGTTGATCTTGATCATGAGGAAGAAGAGGATGCGGTAGATGAAGATCATGCTGAAAATGACTGACAAGTCGATCCACTTGGACCGGTCCACGTTGATCTGGAAGATGTACTTGAGGATGAATTCCCCGGGGATTTTGGGTTCATCCGGGTACTGGTTGTCGAATACGAGCCCTTTCAGGTCGTTCTGGCACTGTCCCTGTTAGATGAATATTGGAGTTTGGTATCAAAAGTTGAGGTTCGAGTCCAGTATATGTGGGCTGCTCTACTGTGTGGAAACGAATTTACCTGCAGTGCCCAGTAATGGAAGCTGATGTACTGCATGGGGTATCTCCAAAAAGGCTTTGGGATGTCGTATGGAAGTCTGAAGTAGCCAGACACCAGCATAAATATTCCCTGTCCAGGACAATTTGTTGAGAAGATTTCATCATGATAAATTCCAAAGTCAATCTTTTCAAGGGGAGTATAATGATGTCGATTTACGGTGACATGAAACTACTCAACATAACTAAAACATTGAATATATCACCAATAATGTATATTCTGCACCAATAGCCAAGCAAATCCAATATTTTTTTTCCCAAGTGCTAGCTACAAGTTCACCAATGCCTCATGCAGTGTTAAAAATTGCTGAGCTTGTACTAGAATGTTGGCCAATGTGTAGAAAAGCTCCAAAAAATACTGGCCAGGACAGGATGGATGCCTTGTTGGATCAATAGACACTAAAGTCCTTTGATGTATTCTGGTCCCAGAAAAACCGCCTCAAGCATGGAGGTCCTTTAGTTCATGAATTCATTTTAAATATCACATGGTTGTGTGTGTCAACTTATGTCACAACTAAAAGTGCAGTCTTAACATCTGAGCTCAAAAATATATTTTACAAGTCGATTCATAATCCCGTCCTTAACCACATATTTTGAACACATATCCCCAAGCAATAAACAGGGTACGTAAACCGACATGGGAGATGGGAGGAAATGTCATACCTGAATTCCGGCCCCTATGATGATACCCATGAGAAAATTGGGAATGACACTAGCAATTGCCATCATTAAGCTTTCGACCACTGTAACACTGGCATACAGGTTCAAGACGAAGAAGATATAGTGTACGAAACCAGGATGGAGGCGCACCATAAAGTAGCATATGGTTCCCGACAAGAAACATATTAGAATGAGGAATGGCGTTGCTGAGATGGTGTTACTGATGACAAATGCCGCAACACCATAGTGCCCATTCAGCCGCTCCCGTTGGAAGACCTGTATAAATGAAGCAAAGGACAGGTGAGCAAAATTTATAGCGTTTCTAATTGCAATTGCAAATAAAATTACACCATATTAATTTCACCTTCATTTCTTCAACAAACGAAGGGAATCCTCCAATGGACATGAATGTAACGAACCCAAAGACGAATGCAGAACAGGCAGCTCTGGCCTGCAGAGGCAAGGTAGAGTGAATGCATTAAAATCAACCCATATGCTTCATGACATTGGTCATGTGACTACATTATTGTGCATTCATATCAGTCGACCCCTGAACTTCCTGACCAACTTCTTTTCTTCCTACTTACCAGGATGGATGTGTATTTAGTGCCAACATCCAGGTAGATTGTGCCGATGCAAACAGTCACGAGGAGATAGATCAGGAGCCTGAGCCAGTAATACCCGAAGTCCCGTGACATGTTGATGAACGAGCGCTTGGTCAGGGTGCAAGCCTGCATCAGGAAGCTGGCCTGGCTGCCACCTGAATCCAGTACAGTTCCTTTCTGTAAGAAAGAAGATGGTTATGGTTATTTCCTAGTCCCAGATGCAGTATTTATTATGTGGACACAGGAAACAGACATTGCGTTTGATGAGTCCTCAAAAAAAAAAAAAAAATTGTGTTTGATGAAGCAGAACACGTACCATTCGCGAGATATCATTAACTTTCTCCCTTGCGGCGTAGTAGTATTGGGACGTGCTGTAGGATGCAACCAACCTCCTGATGGCCTCTGATGTGGTCATCCTATCAAGTGGATCGTCGGACCTCTCAATCTTTTTCATGAACACCAAACGTCATATGTTAGTAAATTTTTTGTAACACCAAGTATTTTTCAAGTTTTGTTGTCTCTGATTTGCAGATGGACCTGCTTCTTACCCTTGCTTTCATTGATCCTTTCAGGGTGGCCTTGACCTTGTCGAAATCCGAGTTGACGCACCTCAGGAAATGGTCCGATGGATTCCGCAGAGGCGGGCAAGGGAAACCGGCTTGAGCAAAGAACTGCAACCGTGCAAGGAGTCATTCTCGCATGATCAGCTGTGTAATTCCAGTGATATGTTCTTATAAAAAAAAAAGTAAAAAACAACCAGAGTGCTGCCGAAGCATGCATTCAGCATTCTGCGGTAACACCGGCAAGAATCCGGAACTACAACTACTACCTACCTCACATGCTTGCGATGCTTGGCCGAAGTAGACGGTTTTGCCCCCAGATAGCAGGAAGAGCATGTCGAAGAGCTCGAACACCTCGCTGCTGGGCTGGTGGATGGAGGCAATCACTGTCCTGCCGTCCCTGGCCAGGCCCCGCAGCGTCTGTGTCACGAAGAACGCCGACGAGCTGCACACACACATACAGCCAACGCAGAGCTAAGTTAGCCGGCCAGCAAACACACACTGAAGGCTCATCCATCACACTCGCCGTGTACCAACTCACCTGTCGAGGCCGCTGGTGGGCTCGTCGAGGAAGAGGAGGCGCGGGCGCATGAGGAGCTCGAGCGCGATGCTGACGCGGCGCTTCTCGCCGCCGCTGACCCCGCGGAGGTGCCAGTTGCCGATGACGGTGTCGGCGCAGTCCTGGAGCCCCATCTCGACGATGGTGCCCTCCACCAGCGCGCGCTTGTCCTCCCGCGGCATCTTGTCCGGCAGCCGCAGCAGCGCCGAGTAGCCGATCGTCTCGCGCACCGTCAGCGTCCCGATCAGGTTGTCGTCCTGCGTCACGTACGCCTGCGGGCAAGCAAGCACGCCTCTGGATCAGTCTCCACCACCGCCGGCAGCTCAGATCTATATACTCTACTACTGGAACAAACTCTCCAGTAAAAAAAAGTTGTCTACTTTCTAATCTAATAATCCAACAAAAAAAATCAGAGCTCAATTAGCCACGATAAAAATGATGCGTTTGCGTGTGCAGGATCACGTTCCGTACAACTGCCGGTGGCCCAAACGCCACAACCGGACCGTTCGTATCACCATAAATTCGCAGCAGGATCAGAGAGCAAAACCCAGCTGTCAGTATTTATGCTGTGTAGGTGGCCGTTCTGGCTGTATTGACAGCAGAGTAGTACAGGACGATATCCCCTCTTCACCTCAGGAGATCAAACGATATTACTAGGGTCTTGTTTAGATTGCATGCAAGTTGCAAGTTTTTGCTCACATCAATTTCTATCCGTATATATGGAGCATTAAATATAAGTAAAAAAATAACTAATTATACAGTTTAGTTGTAAATCACGAGACGAATCTTTTGAGCCTAGTTGGGCCACGATTGGACAATATTTATCAAATACAAACGAAAGTACTACAGTTACTCAGGTTAAAAAACTTTCGAACTGAAAAAGGCCTAGTAGTGCTAGTACAACCTCTGGAAGTGGAGGCGCCATCGACCAAAAAAGAGGGCGAAAAACAGGCTACGTACGGCCTGATCCAGAAAAAAAAAATAGAACCAACTGAAGGCGAATTAAATCCGCGCACCAAACTGCATTACACGCCGGAGCTCTACTATGCATAGCCTGCTTTCGGCATCTTGGCCGGATGCCAAAAAACGACCCGAACCGATAGGATTGGACGTGTATCAGTCGCTAATAACACCGTGCCGGCCGGCTAGCCGATCTCCCTAACTGTCCGACATGAAGTAAGCCGCTTTCCCTTCTGCTTACAATAGCAAGTAGGTCTTAAATAAACAGAATGAGAGTACTAGTTTAAGTCATTAATTAAGTGAGTATAGTGATAGCACGGCCCCAATATATATTTCATTCGGAAAACATAGATAATAACCACACTTAATTAGCAACGATTGTTTTACTGACACAAATCAGATTACCAGATGAAAAAAAAAAAAGATGTCCAGATCCTGATCCCTAGCCTTCAAATATTTTGCATGTTGCGAGATGCCAGTTATGGATGATAGTTTCGAACTCGACAGATCCAACCAAAGAAACCCTTAACGGTACTTCTAGCTACTAGCTGCTATGTATGGACGATCTTTCTGAATTAGCATCAGTACGGAGTGTTTGGTGCTCAAAAATAGAAGAGATTCTATTTTTCCCAGCTGAGAGTACTGCATGATCTAGGTATAAGCAAGGCCACGTGGATGCGTAATGGATATTTACGTACCGCGGCGCCGAAGGAGAGCTTGGCCTTGCGGCCGTTGAGGAGCACGTTGCCGGAGAGGAAGGCGTTGGCGGCGAGGCGGCCGGCGAGGGCGTCGAGGAGGGTGGACTTGCCGGACCCGGAGGGGCCCATGAGCGCGGTGAGCGAGCCGGGCTCGGCGTACCCGGTGAGCTCGTCGAGCACGGTCTGCGTCTTGCCGGGGCCGAGCGCCACCGTGACGCAGAGGTCCTTCCACGTGAGCCTGGCCGACACGTCGCCGATGAGCGCGGCGGGGCCGGCGGCGCCCGGCGGGAGCGCCTTGCTGTCCCGCCACAGGGTCTCGCTGAGCGGGCTGAGCCCCACCACCATGGCGCCCCCGCCGCCGCCGCCGACCCGTTGGCCTGCAGCTCCACCATGGCCTGCCCGGCCGCCGCGGACCGAGGCGTCGTGCCGCCGTTGCCCTGCTGCAGGTCCCCTCCGGCCCGTCTCATGGCCTGGCGGGCAGCGGAGCCGGAGCTCGAGCTGGAGCTGGTGCTGGTGCTAGGAGGAGGAGGCTAGCTAGCGCGGCGGGGCCGTGGGGCGCGTCCGGAGTCTGGAGAGACCGGCCGGGTCGATGCGGTGGAGAGGCAGCTAGCTCGGCTGGGGGAGTTATAAAGGAGAAAAGCATGCATGCACAATAAAGACGGGGAGTTAATGGATGGACGGAGCAATCAGAGAGCAGCGAGCGCAATGGAGATGAGCGAGCAGCCCTCGGTCACTGACACTGAGGGCCGAGGCCACCACTTAACAAACTGCCAACCAAATTATATCTTCGTTCCTCGCATTGGGCTCCCATCCCATCTCTTCACACCGACTCGTACATCATGCATCCCATATGAATTTCTCATTTTGATCATGCAGCTTTTCATAATTTTCGAGTAGTACTATATATCAGTATTATAATAGATCACACATAGTAATGGTTGTCACATCAAATAGCATGTCATGGAAAAATTATGTTTTCTTTTTTTTTTAAAAAAAATTCAAGCCATTTATCACGCTGCAGGCATTATACCACCCCTTTTGTTTTGTCAAACATAGCTAGGGCGGCAGAGAGAAAGTAGGGCCTTGTTCGGATGAGCTCCAAATTCCAACTTTTTCCACTTCTTCCATCACATCAATTTTTACCCATATATATGGAGCACTAAATGTAAGTAAAAAAATAACTAATTACACAGTTTAGTTGTAAATCACGAGAGAGCCTAGTTGGATCATGATTGGACAATATTTACCAAATAAAACGAAAACGTTACTATTCATCGGATTGCAATTTTTTTGCAATCCGAGGTGGCCTAGATCGAAAATGGAAAAGGAAGATTTTTTCCTAATTAAAATTTAAAAGGAATCTATTATTCAAATTAAAAAGTCTAGAAGGGACTTTTTCTTTTGGATAAAGGAAGAAGGAACCAAGGCTATCACTAGGATAATGGTTATGGATAGGCACTCCCACTTTATATGATCTTCCCCCGCATTGTCCTTTTTGTTTCCTGTTTAATTTGTTTTAATTAGTTTGCAACATAGTAGATGGGGGACACATGTTCGTATTCTTAATATAGGGGATTCAGATACAGCATATCAAAAATGATTCAAGCAAATCCCGATGTCACCTACAAATTGTGGCTTTCTTATCTAAAGAAATCATACCTTGGATGATATAATAAGAATGTCGATTTGGTAAGATATAAGATTCTTAAAAAATATATATATGTGACCAAGCCAAGACATACGTGCACACAAATTGCAAAGTTCGTAATCCTAAAATATAAAAAGATGGAATTATATATACATTTTGTATCGTGGTTTGTGCAAAAAAAACTTTATATCCTTTTGCAGATTAAGCAAATGCAAACTTGCATAGTTGCTTCAACATTTATTCTCGCAAAAAGCGACAAAAAGACAAGAAACCCAATGACATGCCCGGTTATATAAACCGGCTGATAAGACAAGGCGGCTTGGTGCGGTGAGAGAAAAGTACTGTTCAAACGGCCGATAAACCCAACCTGGTAAGACAAGCGAACATGACGTCATCTCTGTCCGTGGGTGTAGAAGGAGATTTTGTCGCTTAGCGCAAACTGCAACTGGCAATTGAAATTCTAATCAAATCTTTGAGATCCAATAATGGGTGCTCAACTCAGAAGAAATTACGAGCTGTTCGTGGTATACGCGTATATGTGTGTGCACTGCCTCGATGTGACAGAGCTGTACCCTTCATTTCGATCGCTTATTATACATATAATACGAGTAATTAAGTAATAGGTATTAGAGTAGTTCAGACAGCCAAGAAAATGGGAGTTTGCAGCGCTAATCCTGCTCAGTTGTTAAATGGCAAGATCATGCGGATCTTCTACTTTAATTAAAGGTGGCATGTGTTTTTAAATAAAATTATCAATTTCAAATTCCACGTGTGTTTAAGAGAATTTAACAAGACATAGGCACTTAATTAATCATATATAACCCCAAAACATTAGTAGAGAAAGGGCTTCTGCTAGCTAGCTTGATGACAAGCACGTCACGTATTTCTAATTGAACTTAACATTGGTTGTCAATATAGTGTATACTGTACAAATATAACATGAATGTCACATTATCCCACTCTAATACCGTGAACGAATTTCATAACATTTACAAACATCTGAGAGGAGCGCATGTGTTAGTGGTATACTCCCTCTGTCCCAATATAATTGTCGTTGGAGCCTTCAATGAGGTGCACAGTTCATTGTCTGAACCTGGTCATGGGCATTGTCCGGATGCTTGAACTGAGCTGTGAACCTGGACGTTTGGAAGTAGTGCTAGAACGACAATAATTATGGGACGGAGGGAGTATATAATTATGACACTAATTCTATAAGCACACAAAGGCGCTGCGGTTAAGAGAAGTGCTCAATCAACATGATCAGTCCGTTGAGTTTCTTGTGTAGAACTTGCCTACCTGAAGTCCTTGACTTAGCACTAGTACTCTTATTTTTTTAGATTTATTTTATGATTTAACGGCGCTATGCTTTAGCTGTCGACAACGAGTTAGGCACTGTGGTGGCTTCGTGAATCTCGAAATTTGTAGCCTCATATGTTCTTTGGTTGTGCTTCTAGAGATAGGATTTTTATATGTGTGTTTACAGGAGTGAGTGTGTATATTATGGCCATTGTAATTCTAAAAAAACTAAAGTAATTTTGTTTCCTAATAATAGTGCCCTGAAAAGGGTGAAAATGACATGACATTGTGTACTTTCAAGGCACTTGAGTTTTGGAGGCCATGTTGGCTTTGAAGTTTTTGGAAGCAAAGGAGTTTTTATTATTACTTTGTTCCTCGCATTGGGCTCACATCCCATTTCTTCACACCGACTCGTAGATCATGCATCCCGTATATCAGTGGCGGAACCAGGGGGCCGGCAGGGGCCGTGGCCCCCCCCCCCCCAAAAAGACAATAATTTTTTTATTATACTATGAAAAATAGAATTTTCATTAAAAATTCAATAAAAATTCAATTTTTCCAAAATTTAATAGATATTCAATTTTTTTCTTAAAAATTCAATGATGCATCATAGAAAATCTCTTTTCATCTATTTACAGTGTGTCATTTGTTGCTTGGCCCCCCTTATTCAAAATTGTTGGTTCCGCCACTGCCCTAGAAATTCTCATCATGTAGCTTTTCATAATTTTCGAGTAGTACTATATATATCAGTATGATAATAGATCAGTTAGTAATGGTTGTCGCATCAAATAGCATGTTATGGAAAAATTATGTTTTCTTTTTAAAAAATGGTTTTCAAGCCATTTATCACGCTGGAGGCATTACCCATACAAAAAGACAACAATGTACATGTACTACTTCCTCTTTATAGGTTTGCCTTCACTGATTCGTGCATCACCAGGTCATATCACCATCCACTTTATTTTAACCATCACTAGAGATGGTCTAAATTGAAGTGACCTTAAATTAGGGAAATGGAGCGAGTATGAAAACAATTAATATTAATAAGCGATCGGATACGGGAATGCTACCGTGCACTGCCAGTTCACGAGTCCTATCGCATTCGTATCGTGTGTACGTACGTGGTCAATTACACAAACCCGTGCAGGTGCTGTACACCGCGCGCACGGTAAGCGACGCAGACGGACGGGAGCCAGCGAGGCGAGCGCCGAGCGCCGAGCGGCGTCCGGCGGCGGCGAGGGGAGGGAAGGAAGCCAAGCGGCCGAGGCAAGCAGCCTGCGACGGCAACACGTTTCGGTTACAGCGCGACGACGCTGTCCACACGCCACATGCCACATGATGAAGGCGAGAGGGGAGAGGAGCAGAGGCCGGCCGGAGACGGGTGAGATGAGAGAGGACCAGCCAGCCAGCCAGCCGGCCGGCAGGTGCATTTATGCTGGTACTGGTAGACGTTGGCACTGTACTTTCATCGCCATACCTTCCGACTGGCTCCTTTTATCCCCATAGTTCTCGGTTCCTGCGCGGGCATTCAATCGCGCCCCGCCGGCCCGTCTCCTTTTTTTTTTCTCTCGTTTCCAGCGGAGCGGATCATTCACTGGCCGGGGCGTGTAGCGCAGATGACAGCCAGCGATGAGCGATGGCGTACTATTTCCGTTTCTGCGAATATTTCACCTGAGCATATTATGGGCATGAGCAGCTCATGAAAGGATGGTGCAGCCGTGCAGACGACAGCCAACGACTCCTACTTTGTTTGTTTGGATTTGGAAGCAGGTCAATCAAGTTCTGATGTTGATCGAAATGGGGGAATTATTGTTGCTAATGCAGAGTCGTGTACTGGTACTACGTCGTACTAGTACTACCACCGCATTGGTGGCACTCGACGTTATTGGAATTGATGATTTGGCGAAAGGACACAGAAGAAAGGAAAGCAAGAAACGGTGCGATAATGCGATGTTTGTCAGTTTCTGCCGATTAACTCCGGGCGATGGATGGATCGACGACGCTCGTGCAATCATATTATCATACTATCAGGCACCAGCAGCAGCGGCGGTGATCTGATTATCACGCATTGGTGACAGGAGCAAATGGCGTCCAACCTCCAGTTCCCCACGCGTCGTTGGCCCCGCGACCACCTTGCTAGGTTAACCGAGCGTGCTCGGCGGTCTCTTCGGCAACCTGTTGTTCTGTTGCCCTCGTAGCAGCTCCTCTAGTACGTGTACTGGCCAAGTTCATTGCCGCTTCCAAAATTTCGGGGTGGCATGGCAGGCAGTCTTGGCACGCAGGCAAGAAGGCGTGACGACCGCTGGCTGCGCTGGTTGGCTGGCTACTTGGCTCGTTGCCACCTCGATCCAAGCTCCAAAACAAAACTAACTTCAAACTCTCGCTGTTTCGCACGGACGACGTCGGGCTCGGGCATATGGTTGACTGTTGCCGTGGCGGCGTGGCCGACGACCTATGACTCAGATCCAATCCAAAGATGGCCCTTTTTTTGGAATCCAGATGAGACGAATGCCTCCATGGCTCCATACGACCATGAGTACGGAGCAACGGATCGGAGGAGACCGAGTCCCAGTCCTCCACTCCTCCTACCTGAGATCTCCGCACCTGCCATCCTCCCAACAAGACGAGCCGACGAGATACCCAGGGTTTGACCAATGCGCTCTGGTCCTCCTTCCCGCTGAGCGCCACGCCGGCCGCCCGGTGGAAACAGCAATCAATGACGTCGTTACCCGAGGCGGTCGCGTGCGAGAGAACGGAACGGAAACCAAGACCCCGTGCCTCGCAGACCACCCGCACGTTCGGGTGATGGGAATTGGGACCACCAGGCCTGCCGCGGACCACCCGCACGGTCGCCGCGCTCGCTCACGCAGGTGGCGTTGTAAACCGCTGAGAGAGGCGTGCCGTGGCGGTGCCTTGTGGTTGCGCGTCGATTCCCGGCGCCGGGCAAGTGATGAGCCCGCCCGCCGCCCCAGCCTAGGCTTCCAACCGCTCGCGTTACGTCTGTCCATGGATGATCCTCATCTGCTGCGTCGTCCCCTCCGATCCCCGGGTTTCCCCTTCCGATGGAGAACGGTGGTCAGATGCGCAACCGCGCGATGGCGATGCGCGGTCGCGGACGCCGAAGCCGAACGATCGAGGGGCCGCACGCGTACGTGCAGCAGGTGCAGCGGTAGCACTCGGTGGGCACCGCACTGCGCAGTGCGCACGCACCGCGCCGTCCCGTTCCGAGGGGCGCGCGCCCTCTTGCGCGGTGGCACGGGGATTTCCTTGCTGCCTTGCCGGCTTGCGCGCTCGGCGGCACCTGTCTTTGCTTGGCTTGATCCCTGGGCCCTAGTACGACTAGACGTGTAGTTATAGCGCTACTGCTGAATACAGTACTGCAGGAACGGTACCCCTCCGATAACATTCCATACGAGCAATCGATTTATCAGTTCTTGTACTAGTAGTCTTTAACATTTTTTTTAAAAAAAAATCAGCTATTTTTAACTCTTTGGCTCCACAAAATCTCTTTGTTAGCGGAGTTGTGAGTCCATCTACAACTGCAATGTTGTCTAGAGAATCGCATTAATGAAGCAACCCAGTTTTGTTTTGTTTAGACAGCGATGATCTCGTTCGTACTCGTGTAGCATATGGTCACCGTCACCGAGGCCGACGTGCTCCACTCAGCTTCCCCTAAAGTGGACAAATTCGCACGACCAGGCGGTAACCGATGGACGTAAAAAATGTCAATGCGCGGCCAGCATGGGTCGCTGAATCGATCGATGCGTCAAGGCAAGATAGACTGCACTACGCCACTACCAGAGAGTTCAGTTCTCTCTCCTGAGTCCTGACCAGCAAGGCCGTTACACACAAGTGGCGTGTCAGCGCACGCTAGGTTCGGGCCGTCATGCGTGACTCGTGACGGCAGAACGAAATTGGGCCAGGGAGCACCGTCATGCATGAACAGAAGACATAACAGCAGTTTTTTCCCTGCACGGCACAAATATGTTTTGCCTGTCTGAGATCCGCGTAGCACTCGGTGGAACACACAGGAATTATTATCAGTATTATGAGCGCCTGCCAACAGCCCCGCCGGACTCTCAACTGCAAACCACACACAGTAATAGCGAGGTCTTTTTCCGTCGCAGCTCAACAAGCGTTAGGTGAGACGGGGGATTCAGCGAATAAGCACCTGCTGATCAGTAATGGTCGTGCCCATCGGACACCGTCCTTGCCACGTGTCTCCTCCCTCCCTTCCTTTTTTTTTTTTTTTTTTTTTTTTTTTTTTTTTGATAAAGACCCTCCCTTCCTTTGAATCAAAGTGCCGAGGACGGTTAGCAGTTCGTCGGTTCAGCCGATCCCGTGCGTTGTCAGGCAGGCCGTCAGTCGTCAGGATCAGGAAGCAAGCTCAAGGAGCCCGGTGCTGCCCATACCCTACAACGGCAAGCATACTGCGTTTCTACAGTATTATTGTACATTGTTCACAAGTTGCTGCTCCTGTATAACTGTACCCTAGAAGTAAGCGTGGCAACTAACATTCATGGAGGAAAAGAAAAAACGAATCCAAATCCCAAAAACGCACTGACGGAGTACAGTGTCCAGGTCACTATTATTCAGTGTATTCACTGGTCACTACTACTACAGCATGGAATGGAACAGGTTTTGCATCTTCATTATTCCACTGAACCTACAGTACTACGACAGAAAATGTGGATCGAGCTGCATGCTGAGCAGGAAGAGGCGAGTGCTGGAGACCGACCCATCGCCGAACGATCATATCGACGGAGAGGATCCATCTATCTAGCAGGTGGGCACGCACTTCCGGCACTTGACGACGCACCGTGACGGGACGTGGTTGAGGCTGGCGGCGCGCGAGGAGGCGGCGCCGTCGTAGCACCTCTTGCCGCAGATCACCCGCCTCTTCCGGCACGCCGCGGCGCTAATGCAGCCCGCTCGCCCCCCCGCCGGAGGACTTCCTGGCGGAGGGCCGCCGCCTCCTGGACGCCACGGCCCTCAGGTTCTTGGTCTCCACATCAGCGGTAGTAGTGGCGTTCGCGGCGGCGCGCCAGGCACCGCCGCCGTCCGATCTGAAGAGGTTGCCGGCCCGGGCGATGAACCCCCGCAGATCGCGGCCCAGGATGGCCGCGATGCTGCTGCTGCTGCTGCTCGCGGGGCGGCGGCGACCGAGACCCTGCAGCTCGCCACGGCGATGGCAAGAACGAGCACCAGCACTACAGAAGCGCGCGAGCTCTTCATGCTTGCTTGCTGCCACCACCACCTCGATCGTTTATATGTTTAATTTGCAGACGAACTCACGTTAACCAACAGTGTTAATCTCTCTTTATATAGGAGAGATTCGTCGGGATGGGATGGAAACATCTGCATGAGCTAACTAATTTCAGCGAACGTCCAATGCGTGGTGGCCAACAGTTCGGGCGTGACTAGCCATGGAGCGAACGGCGAGCAAAGCCCGCCCTCCAAGTCTCAGCGCTAGGTTGGATCGAAGTAGATAAGCAGATTCGTGACTCCGACGCTGACTGTAGACGAGGTCATTCGAGCTGACTGAACACCCTTCGTCAAGTCTGTAGCTGGCATGCAAAGATTTGTACATTTGTCGTTCCCCAGATGAAAGTGACGTGTCAGGTGAGATGGGGCACCTATAGTGGTGTCACCATAGTTTACTACTCATGCAAAAAAAGAAGCGACCTAGTATTAGTTCATGCTAATTAGCCAGGTGTCCGTTCTAAGACCAGCTGAATGTAAATCAACAACACACAACAGTGACGCGTCGCGGCTCTCCAGTTCTTGACGGCATGACAGAAAATCCAATTGAAATATCTATACTAGTAGAGTGCACGACGAAAGACTGTTACCGGTACATGTTCGTTCCTGATATTCGTCTTGTCAAATAATGCGTCAAATAATGCGACGTGCAATAAATTTGAGTTGCGTCGCTTCAAGGACACCCTATATACTCCGTACATGTTTTCCTCCTCATTTAAGCACACTATGCAAATGTAAGTTTTAGTCTAATTATTATCGTCACTTGAGTACCCAACAACCTACTATGATTTAAGCTCCGTTGCTATCGGCTGTTTTCCATTTGTGTAATATTGAAATTTGAGTTCACTTACTAGGATGGTCTAGCCAGCATCGTTTTAGATCGACCTCCTAAGACACTCGATAAAAGCATATTATCTGTATGCTTAAACTCTTCTTCTTAATACAATTATGCGTAAAATTTTCGTGTATTCGAGAAAAAAAATACTACCTACTATACCAACTTCCAAATTATTAGTAACTGAAAAACCATACGCAACCTTTTCCCATGTTATTTCTAGAAATGTTCTGAATATGAATCATGACATCTCTTCATCGTCAGCATTAAAGGGCAATCCCTTTCCTGTGAGAAGCATAACAAAATTCTAGCGGAAATATGTTCTAGTCATCAACGATGAGAGGAATAAAAAGTCCAGCGGAAATATGTTCCAGCCATCAACGATGAGAGGCATAAAAAGTCTAGTGGAAATATGTTCCAGTCAACAGTCATCATCAAGTAGTTTTTTTTTTTTTTTTGACAAATGTCATCATCAAGTAGTTAGTGGTTGCATTGATATATCACTCGAGTTCACGTCCATGCCTTGAGATCAAATCAACAATACAGTAAGCTTCTAGATCTGGAGTGCCAAACTGCCAACCATACTTATGACATAACAGCTCGCCTCTCAAGTTGGAGCTCGAGACTTACAGGCGAAGGATATTCGGATAGCCATTCCTGTTACATCCGTGTCCATCATATCATTTGATTAAGGCTCCTTCCGTCCTTCGGTTCCTTTGGATTGAGTACCTGGAATAATTCCAAGTTGGAATGGTTTATTAAATTGTATAAACCTAATGAGCTGGAACGGTTCCTGGCTCCGAAACATGATCTGGCGTGCAAGGTTGAGAGTAAGAAAGAACAGACCAAACTGCAATCATTAATGACTCGTACTGTTAGAGAAAATACTAGGTTGTCAAAGTTTAAACTACTGTCGATTAATATACAGGCCTTCAAATGGAAAAAGGAAGCACATCGACTAATTTTAGCTTTTTTTATCAGTGAGTAGAATGTTGGGCACACCATGCACTAAGAGAAATCTGCCAACCTTCATATAACCTGTCACAAGGAATGACACAATAATAGCCTGACATACACAGAACAGAACAGACTTCACATACTTTATTTTGTAGCCACAAATGACCACTCTAGAAAGAAACACAGAACGAACTCCACTGCACCAGACCTGATCAGTCTTGGTCAATAACATAGGTGTAAAACGCCTACCCTCTCCAATCACAAAAGAGTGTCACATGTAACCATACAAATAAAAAAAATGAATATCAATGTCTTATTGAGAATTTAATATGCTGGGCACTTTTTTTCGTGATGTATTTCCATTAAGGAGGGGAATAAATGTCCAGGTCTTACAACAACACGAACACTCTACAATCACTGGAGAAGGTACATGACAACCAAATAACAGGTAGGAGTAGGACACAACTCCTGAATTTTAGTCTTGGAAAGTAAGTAATTTAGTTTATAACACAGCCAAAGTCTGGTCAAAGATGTATCTTTGGGAACTGTGCATGTACTGTACAGTATGCAGTAATAACTTATATATAGTACCATTCCTACACGTGTCAAAACCATTGATGCATTTCCAAATGAATCAGTGACGAGAGAAATCAAGATAGCATGTTATAGAGGGAAATGTGGTGACCTAATTTCCTGTCCAGATGCACACACAGAGGCATGTGAGGAAGAGAATGATATGGGTAATATTTATCGCTGCAAGAAAAGGGGGATGCAAGGGGTACCCCAGAAACAAGAAAGTAGGATGCAAGACGAGATCCGCCATGGTCATATGTGAAGTGATACCTTTCTCACACAGGAAAGTAACAAAATAGAGGACAGGTTAACAGATTATCCTCCCTTAACCTAAATTTCTAAAACAGTGATTTTTACTTCAATTCGAGGATGATACCTATCTTAAGTCAAGAATGTTGACATTTTGCACTAGATACTGATGCCGAGGTTTTTCAGCATTAACATTATATGCCAGGGGGGCACTAGACATGATAGGACCATTGTCGCTGTTGAAGCACAGAGGTTGCTTAAATACATAGCGTCATACTAGAAAAAAACCAAGAGAGTAGGGCATAACAAGTTAAATAGTTCTTAGTATTCAAAAGAAAACTTATAACCAAGTATACATCAGGAAAATGCAATACATCAGTGAAAAGAAATGATACTTTTCTTGTAACCTTTAGTCTATTCCAAAGAATTCTGGTTCCTTTTGTCACCAGGAACATATCACATTTTTCTCCCCGCAACAATCTGTCTAAGACAACTTTGTTTACTCAAAAAATTCTGATGTATTCTTGACAAATTCTCACATTTTTCTCCCGCAACAATCTGTCTAAGACAACTTTGTTTACTCAAAAAATTCTGATGTATTCTTGACAAATTCTCACATTTTTCTCCCTGCAACAATCTGTCTAAGACAACTTTGTTTACTCAAAAAATTCTGATGTATTCTTGACAAATTCTATCTAAATCATGTAATGGAAATACCAAGATATTTAAATTTTGTTTCAGTTTGAGATTTGCCGAGGAAATAATGTCTCTCTTATTTTCTTGTAATATGCAACCAAAGCTGCTTACAAGCAGCAGGGCTCCATAGACGTTGTTTATATGGAACACACAAAGCTAACTTCTTTTTCCTATTATTATGAAGGGTAGTTAGTATAGCAGATTGCTCCATTTGAATATTCAGTTAAATCCTCTATAAACGCTGCCCAAAACATTCTGAGTTAATAAACTAATACACTGCACTTTCAGTAAGACATAAATACTCCAAACTCCAAATTCGGATCTGATGTCCACTTAAATCCTATTAACAAAAAAGCCCTGCAAGATCCTTTCTACATGTTAATTGAAGGTTGTTCTTAGTCTCTTACATTCCATATTCAATTGATGCAACTGATAAACTTCACTTGAAGCCAATGGATACACAAGGTCAACAATATACTATTCTAATATCAGAAACAGAACTAGGAAAAAATATCCTTTTTTTGAAAAAATAAAGCTGCACTGCAGGCAAGAATTGACTTCAGGTCCTTACCACTTACCAATCAGTGTAGAGAGGCGAAATAATGTTTGATTTTTTATTTTATTTTATTTTTTTTGCGATGAAATGTTTGATTATTCAAGTACCCCCAAATACATGTATCAGTGAAATTCAATTTTATTGTTGTCCAACGACTGCCTCCATTTAACAACATAATGCCCCAACACATAACAAGTATCAAAGTTTGCAAACTGAGAAATGAATTGGTGCAGTCATATGTAGAGTTAGCTTTGAAAAAAAAAAGAATTGTATTTCATTCACACGTACAACTTTCCATTCACTGGTAATACACTTTTGTTATACTAATGGCCAACTTTGACCATGTCTAGAGGATTGGGTATTCATATCATGAAACAGGAGTGGTAAAACAAAACCAGGGCCCAAATTTCGATATTATCAATGGTGATCCAGTTTTGACTTAAAAACAATATATAAGCCCAAAAATTTTGAGCAAGCATGTGATGACTCAGGTATCACAGATATTCAGGATAAGTTACAAGGGAAAAAGTGTGAAATGGACAAAAGGTAGACAAAGCACCTCACTCAATCTCAATTTGCTGAGGTGCATCATTTTGATTCGCATCAGTTGACTCTTCAGAGCTATTCTCCTCAGCTATTCCAGAAGCCTCCACTGTCCGAGTTATCCATTCCTTGAGAGGATCCTCATTCAGGTCAAGCCTCAAGAGGCCAGCAAACACACCACCCATAAATGCTACTGGCTCCTACAGACAGTGTATTTAGAATATCATCATCTGTTCTTTCTTCGACAAGCAAGAAAAGTAAATTCGAGACAAATGAGCGTATTAGTATTGTTTCATGAAAGCTACGCTTCCTGAAACCACCTCTGCAATTTTCCTTTCCGCAAAGCATTCGGATTCCCAAAGTTTGACGAGATTTGGAAGAAATAAATGAGAGATTTGACAATAAAGTATGAAACAGAACGTCTAAATATCAAGTTTAGATTTCAAATTTGTTAAGTTTCAACTAAAGCATGGTCACTGAAAAGCTTAATCAAGAGTTAACCTCCATAAATCGACATTGAAACAACCCTGAATTTTTCGACTGTTGCATCCCACTTTACAGGATAAACTTTACAAGCGTACAGTCATACACACGACTACGACTACGACTACGACTACACAGGTATTGAAACGCAAACTACAGCTACCAAACTATCTAGGTGTAAGAGTAGGATTGAATGGTGAATTTCACATACCCACACAAAGCCGCTATGTATACAATGAACTAGATAGAGCAATCAATGCCCAATCATGGGATACCGAAGAGCGGTGGAGAAAATTGACCTTGATGGCTTCTCGGAGGATGCGGTCGTCCCCGAGAGGGTTGAAGCAAGCTCGTACGACCCCCGCACCTCCCCTCCTCCTCATCGTCGTCGTCCGACCAGCAACAGCACGGAGACACCTCCACTGCGCCAACCATAAGCGCCAGTTATTGAACTCGTGCCGAAGTACGCGAGGGTTCCTGTTCTATGCTTGGCTTTACCTCGGCTGGAACTGCCGGGCTGGGGCGTGGCAGAGCGGTGGCAGCAGCCGTAGAGGTCGCCATGGATAGCCGTAGCGAGCAAACGCCTCCACACCAGTCAGTGTTCGACCATTCGAGACGTCTCCTGTCCTCAATTCCTTGCCCCGCAGTCGCAGGTCGCTCGCCGCTGGCGGCGGAGGATATTTTGCTGTACGGTGGGTGGATCCGTTTGGATGGGGCAGAGGCAGCCAGCCGGGCAGCGGGCGCAGCCGCGCGAGTCGGGGGCTGGCGGCCCAGCAGATGCCGGCCCATACTGACAGAGTTCGTGGCTGGTTTGAGAAGGTTCGATCCATCTGCCAAGACCCCAAGAGCTAGGCCCGCTTCGGATGGACCGTGCGCCGTTGGGCTGTGGGCTGAACCGCGATATCCACATCTCGCCGACGTGCAACGCCGCCGTCGGGGCCCGACCTGGCCCCCGCTCGGACTTCTGAGAATTTTTTTTATTTTTAACTGAATTTCCGAAAATATTCTAAAAAATACTTGCTTGGAAACTTATTTACGCGTCTAACTCTTTTTGTCGCGCCACAACACAAGGCGCTGCAGATGTGCAGACCGCGCCATGTATAACGGCGCGACCTTCCCATGCCAGCATGACACTCTTGTTCTTGGTCGCTGACGTGGCTGGTGATGTGGCAGAGGATACCGCGCCATCATGCAAGGCGCGATACTGCCAGACTAAAGAAATTTGACGCGTCTAGTATGCCTTGCTGTGCTGTTCTATCAGGGGCCTAAATGCAGTGCTTGCTTGCATGCAGGGCGTTTGTCAGGAGCGGTGGCAGCAGCAGCTTTGCCCGGCATGCGCTGCAGGAGCAATATTTTTGCCCAGCAGCAGCTTTGCATGCAGCTTTGCCCAACTTTGAGCGGTGGCAGTAGCAGCTTTGCCCAGCAGCAGCTTTGCATGCAGGGCGTTTGCACTTTGCAGTGCTTGCTTGCTTACATGCGTCAGTGTGTCCCTGTATGTGCTTGTGTGTGGCCTGTGTCCCTCTGTGTGGCGTGTGTTTTATTATCTACTACTCCGTCCCGAATAATTGTCGTTTTCGATTTTCGTGTGTTTTATTATAATTTTGTTAAAAAACTAGATTCAAAGATCTTTCCGATGATATTAATTATGATACTAATCGATAATATTTATTATTTATAAAAATTGCCGGCATTTGTTTCTCGAGGAATAAATATTTTTTAGGACGGAGGGAGTTTTTTATCAAATCAATAAATATTTGTTTTTTATTCAGCCCTCCTGAAACAACACTAGTTCATGAACATTACTACCATTAAAAAGTATTGTTTTTAAGCAAAGCAAAATCACATATTGAAAATATTTTAAACCCTACTCTCTATTCTTCATAAGCAAGAACCTAGGAACAGAGCACAAAAAAAAAAAAAACTCTTTAGCAAATTTTATTAAGCCTTAATCTATTTGCCAATTAGGTAATAGCAGTAGGACTGTTACAATTAATCCATTAATTAATAAATATTTACTGTAGCACCACGTTATCAAATTATGGACTAATTAGACATAATATAAACCAGTCTCAATCAGATAATTAATTTTGTAGTTAGCCTATGTTTAATATTTCTAATTGATATCAAACATTGACAAGACTAAACATTTGCTCATAGGAAACAAACACTCTCTTAAATTATACAAATCAAAATAATTAAAAACAAATAAAATATACAAATTTCATCCTAAAATGGAAAAAAAAAAAGTGAATAATCAATTTGAACCAATTAAATGCGGAACTTACACCAAAGAAAATAGTAAAATATGGAAGCTATTCGGCCAAAACTTATAAGCCCAAGCATAAAGCCAAAACACGATACAAATGACTGATTTTTTATGAGAAGAAAAAACTATTGGTTTATAAAAGTTGAAACAGTTTTTTTAGTCAAGGCGAATAAGCCGATGGTCTACCTCCGCCGTCTAAAAACGCCATTTTCATTCCCCAAGAATCAACTTTGAATAATTATATATAAAAAGTATTAATATTTATTTTACAAAATTAATATGATTGAAAATCTTTCAATCTAGTTTTTTAATAAATTAAATAGTTGTTTATATATAAATGGTTGTTTATATGTTTGTAGAAGAAAGAAAAGAATTGAGAAACAAAACACACACGCCACACACTCAGGCACACGCCACACATACCACACACGCACACACTCACGTCTGCACTTACTGTAGACCAATTTGATAGCTTGCACTCATGCTGCCGGCTGCTGCAGTGCTGCTGACCACGCCAGTCCTGTGATGGGAAAGCACATAGCAGGCATGCTGACCACGCATCAATTTTTTTGTCTACCCCTGCCACATCACCAGTCACGTCAGCGATCGAGAGCGTGGGTGCCACGCTGGCACGGGAAGGTCGCGCCGCTATGCATGGCGCGGTCTGCATATATACAGCGCCTTGTGTCATGGCGCGACAAAAAGGGTTAGACATGCAAATAAGTTTCCAACCAAGTTTTTTAAAAAATATCTTTAGAAATTCAGTTAAGAATAAAAAAAATTCACCTCTGATTGCTCTGACGGGGCACGGCTGCATGTTTCGGTTTCTTGCACATGAGCCGCCTGCGCCTGCGGATGCGGTGCGGATAGCAGCAACATCTACAGTTCCCACTTGTTCACACTTCTGCTGACGCATCTTTCTATCCTCAACTTTATATATATCTAAAAAAAATCTTTCTATCCTCAAGATGACCGACCCCATGACACAATTGGACTACGTTTCCATTTTTTTTTTACACGAGTCACTTGAACCAATAGAGGATAACATGTCAGCATTTCTACTGTATACTACTGCATAATAGTTCAGGATACCATTTGCGACACTTCCTCTGTCTTGTATTACGTTATATACAAAGTGTATAAAAAATGTATCGAAATACAACTGTATCTTAGGGATAGAAGAATGGTTTGCGTTAAATGGTTGCACAGATTTAGTAGATTACTTGCTATTTATCAACTAATTCCTGTTAATTCCGCATTTCCGCTGATGATAATTTCTGATCAGTAAATAATAAAGTGAGGATACATACGTCTTTTATATTTTTAGTATATTTAAAGATCTATAGGTATATTATTAAAAATATATAAGGCGAGCGAGTAACTACTACTATACTAGTAATAATAATAAAATAATGACTATTTATATTTAGTGAGAAATAAACCAAGTAGATGCATAAAAAAGCAGCAAACAAAAAGGAGATCGCCGCTCCTTCCTGCCTTGACGCATTTTACTTTTTGGCTCAATTCATGTATCACGAACACCAGGCACACGCAACTCACGCCAACAGCGTCCTGATCCAGTGTCGTGTCATGGCCATGTCACATTTTTTTTCCTGATATTAAAAAAAGAAAATTATGGCTTATATAGCCTTAAGCGTTTAGCTCAAGTGGAGCATTTGGAGCTATTGCACGTTCCGAGCATGTACGTCAACACTCGATAAAGACAGTGGCATACCTCATCGTTGTAGAAAATGACAAATGCAAAAACTAGATTTAGAAGAAATTCCCCCTAAAAAAGCCACTTCAGCAATATCTCCAAAAAACCAAACTGACATACCCAAAGCCCAAAGCCAAGGAAACCAATGGGTAAAGGGCATAAAGTAAGTTGGTAGGTAATTAAGAGAGTGGGAAATATCATAATTCACTTAGAAAACATTAATGGCATTTGCAAAAATGCTTCTTCGCCCCTGAAAAAAAAACATGAACCCACATCTTCGTTCAGTGTAGCTTTAGCCCCACCACTGACCACTTTCCTCTGAACTAAACCCTGAAGTCTGCAGACGCAGGCTAGGGCGATTTCAAGCATGAAGAGAGAGATGGCGAGCTCCAGTGCGAGCACCCGTGAGGAAGCTGTTGATGGGACGGAAGGGATCCCCTCCAATCTGAGATCCTTTTTTGACAGTGTTACGCCGGTTGTAAAGGCACACACGCTCCATATAGACTCCTACCTTCCATTGGTAAGCATATCTTGGCCTGCTAGCTTCTAAATTTGCTTTGACAAATCTATCCTCTTCACATCTTGTGAGATTTATGGTTTTCCTAGATTTCGGATTCCTTTTCTCTCTACTTTCTTTGATTTCATCTGGATATATTGCCTCTTTTGTTTGATCTTAGGTCTGGCTTGCAAAGACTATGTGGATAAAATTAGATTTTTGTGTCTATGGACTTCTTTGTTATAATAGCGCCTATGGATTTGGAAGGGCGCAAACTTTTCCCCATGGCATACACTACTACACAAAATATTTTGCAAGGCACTTCAAAATTTACCTCAGATGCGGTTTTGCCGAAAAATCGCCTCGGTTAATCGGTTCCAACATAGCCTATGCAACCGGCGCAGCAACCGCCTCGGTTAATCTATTAACCGAGGCGGTTTCGTTATGAAAACCGCCTCGATTAACCCTTTTTAACCGCCTCGGTTAAGTTTTTTGTAGTAGTGATAAGACTATGTTCTCTTATTTATGCTAAAATTATGCTATATGTTGGTTTTTTTTTTTTATGTTATCTCGTGGGCTTACTAGTATCGCTTTGTGATTTGTATCTAGATTCAAAATGTTTTAGGCGCGAAGTATATTCATGGGATGGTTATTATTATCCATTATGTTGTTACGAGGGTATCATGTTGTGGGCGTTTGCAAACGGTTAATTGCGCAATAATTCAAATTAACGGTTATCATTAGAGTCCTAGTTTATGTAAATCTTAAAATTTTCTTCCAAATTTAGTGCTTTTGTTTTATATTTCTATCTAAAATAATTCCCTCCATCTCATAAAAAATTCTAAAATTAACCCTTAGTTAGACCATACTTTAGGTAGATCCCGACACAAAGGACCACACGCCTCACAACTTCTTTCTTTTGTTATTATATTTATACCTTCATATTATGAGGCATCCCTAGGTATAAGGTACCATGACATACATAGTTGAACATGTTTTTTAGAAAGATACTCATATCTCATATATATCAAGGAAAACAATAGCTTGTAGTTGAACACGTATTTGTTCAACAGGGGAACAAAAGTGATGTTAAGTAATAATAATCAGAATCTCTTTTAAATTGACTATACAACTCTTCAATATTTCAAACCACCACTTCTCACCCACCCACCAACCCAAAAAAAAAAGAACCACCACCTTTTCCCACCTACCCCCCACCCTCCTCCCTCCAAAAAAAAAGGACCACCCACCCAACAAATAAACAAATACATATATCTTGATTACTTAATTAATAGAAACTTCCAAAATAAAGGATGGCTACAATTAATTCACCCCCCTACCCCATCTCCAACACACACATTCTCAAATGATCGCTTGCAATAGAAACTAAAAAACACTATGTTAGCAAGGATATTTGCTTACCTTGTGTTTACGTAGTCTTATGTACAACGATTTACTAGAGCTAATGCATAAAAGAGCTAAGGGCCATGGGTTGATATGTGCTCAAACAGTTTTAGAAAACAGAGAAAACCAAGCGTTGATCTCAAAAAGAGAAAAAAATAGAGAAAGAAAACAAAAGAAAAAGCAAGCTGTACGCGGCGATCAGGCGGCTCCTTCCTACCTCGACGTATTTTACTTTTTGGCTCACTTCATATGACGAAAACTAGACACACGCAACTCATACGAACAAAGCAGCTGTACACGTACTGATCCACTATCGTGTCATGGCCATGTCACATTTTTTCCTTAACCGCTTAGCTCAAGTGGAGTGTTCGGAGCTAGTGCATGTTCCTAGCATGTATGTAGGCACTCGACAAAGACAGTGGCACGCCTCCTCGTTTCAGAAAATGACAAAATGCAAAAACTAAATTTGGAAGAAATTCCCTCCCGAAAAGGCCACTTCAGCAATATCTCCAAGAAACCAAACTGACATGGCTAAAGCCCAAAGCCAAGGAAACCAATGGGTAAAGGGCATAAAGTTGGCAGGTAATTAAGAGAGTGGGGGATAGCACAATTCGCTTAGACAACATTAATGGCATTCACAAAAATGCTCCTCCCCCCTGAGAGAAAAACATGAGCCCACATCTCCGTTTGGCATAGCTTTAGCCCCACCATTGACCACCCTCTGAACTGAATCTTGAAGTCTACAGATGCAAGCTAGGGCGATTGCAAGCATGAAGAGAGAGATGGCGAGCTCCAGTTCGAGCACCCATGAGGAAGCTGTTGACGAGGCGGCAAGGACTCACTCCAATCTGAGGTCCTTTCTTGACAGTGTTACGCCGGTTGTAAAGGCGCATACGCTCCCTATGGACTCCTACCTTCCATTGGTAAGCATATCTTGGAGCTAGCTTCTAAATTTTGCTTTAGCAAATCTATTCTCTTCATATCTTGTGAGATTTGTGGTTTTGCTAGATAGCGGATTCTCTTTCTCTCTACTTTCTTTGATTTGATCCTCATAGGTTGCCTCTTTTGTTCGATCTTGGGTCTAGCTTGCAAGAAGTGTGTGGATAAAATTAGATTTTTGTGCCTATGGACTTCTTTTTTATAATAGTGTCTATAGATTTGGAAGGGTACAAACGTTTTCCCATGGCAAGACTATGTGTTCTTATTTATGCTATATGTTGGTTTTTGTTTATGTTATCTCGTGGGCTTGCTAGTGTTGTCTGTGATTTGTATCTAAAGTCTAGATTCAAAATGTTTTAGGCGCGAAGTATATCCGTGGGACGGTTACTATCTGTTATGTCGTTATGAGGGTATCATGTGGTCGAATTAACGGTTATGATTATAGTCCTAGTTTGTGTAAATCTTAAATTTTTTCTACTAGATTTAGTGCTTTAATTTATTTTCTATTTCTAGCATCTCATAAAAAATCCTAATACCAAAACTAACCCTTAGTTAGACCGTACTTTTAGGTAGATCCCGACACAAAGAACCTCACATCTTACAACTTCTTCTGTTATTACATTTATACCTTCATATTATGAGGCATCCCGTATAAGGTACCATGACATATTTAGTTGAATATGTTTTTTAGAAAGACACCCATGTCTGATATATATCAAGGAAAACAATAGCCCGTAGTTGAACACGTATTTGTTCAATAGGGAAATGAAAGTGACATTAAGTAATAATAATGAGAATCTCTTCTAGATTGACTATACAACTCAATTCAATATTTCAAACCACCACTTCTCACCTACCCACCAACCCCCCCCCCCAAAGAACCACCACTTCTTCCCACCTACCCCCCTCCTCCTAAAAAAAAGGGACCACCCACCTAACAAACAAATATTTCTTGCTTGCTTACTTAACAAAAACTTCTAAAATAGAGGCTAGCTAGAATTAATTCACCCCCACCCCATTGCTAGCGCGCACACACACACATTCTCAAATGATCACGTGCAACAGAATGTGTGTGTGTTCAAATCTAAGTACATTAGTTTCTAGTGAACACATATTTATCCAATATGTAAACAAAAATGACATTAAGTAAGAATAATCAAAATCTCTTCTAGATTGACTATACAACTCAATTCAATATTTTAAACCACCACTTCTCACGTACCCACCAACTTCCCACTTACCCTCCTACCCCTAAGAAAAAGGGACCACCCACCTAACAAATAAATAAATACATGTTTCTTGCTTACTTAATTAATAGAAACTTCCAAAATAGAGGCTGGCTAGAATTAATTCACCCCCACCCCTACCCCCAACACACACACATTCTCAAATCATTGTGTTCACGTAGTCTTATGTACAACGATTTACTAGAGCTACAAAAATCCAATGATTTTCCTTTTTTATATGGGACACAATGTACTCAGGACATGATGCACCTTTTTTCAATCCAAAGATATGATAGCTAAACAAATCGAACTCTTATTTGTAATTGCAGTCAAATGGCTATTACGAAAAGATTGCAGATGGAATCAGAGGTTTCTACCTTGGAGATCTTTGGAATAGCTTCTATGAGTGGAGCGCCTGTGGTGTTGGTACTTCAGTGTGCATCGCTCCAGATGAGACAGTGGTCCAATACTTTGTGCCATATCTTTCGGCAATTCAATTGTACACCAACGTGACAAATGTTCCTACTTCACAAAGGTACACATGGGTATACATGTATTATTATCTGCATAAAACTTTTATACATAATAGAAAAAATAAAAAGGAAAGCTTATAGTACCGGTGTTGCTTGCATGATCACTTATGGCATAATGCTTGCAGCATGTTATATGATGGAAGATTCAAGCAAGATAACCAATATGGTGTAATAAACTGGATGGACACTCATCAAGCACCATCACACATGTCCACTCTTGGAGTTGAAAGCAAGGGGGAGTTGTTCTTCAAGTATTTTGAACCTGACTCCCCTTACGAAAGGATGCCTTTCGTGGACAAGGTGTGCATCCCACTATTATCTTCGAATCTAACTTCTATCATTCATATTTTCCAAAATTTACACACTTTATGATATGCACTTAAGATACCTTGTCTAGCATCCATTCATAAGTTGAATCAGGTTCTAAATACTTGAAAGATACCCTCTTGCAGTGTATGTAGCTCCAATAGCTTTGTATCTAGTACTTCTATGTCTTCCACATGTTTCAAACTTTTTTCCATACACAACTCCCCTGCATATATCAAATGGAAAGAGAAATTTATTAGCATACATAATTTAATTATCTACAACAAGATCTCTAGCACACATATCTCTAGTAGCAATGTTGGTACTTGGATCTAGAAAGGAGCTGCATAATAAAAAGTTTGGATAAAGATGGGGCACAATAAAAGGGATATGGTGTTTCTTGTTTTGATTTGGTGGATCATAGAGAAATCAAAGGATTATGGAAAAAAAGAGATTAGATCTACACGGGCTTGTCCCGGCCCAACGGTGAATGCTCCAAGGGAGGAGCCGGCCGCTAAGGGTTCAATCCCCATTCCGCACTTAGCCTCCTATGAAGGACGCACCAAGTGGTGCTTGTTGATTCTAGAGGCGTAAGACTCACCATAGCAAGCGGAGAAGATGATAGTCATCATGGGAGAAGGCGATGAGTGACACCATCATCTACTCTTGGATGGCCATAGTGCAACAAACGATGGCTGATCAATCGATTTTGCCGATGTTGGGGGATTTTTAGTGGATAACATGTGGGTAGGGTAGAGGTGGCGGCGGAGTGGTTAGGGTTAAGGTGGAGACGACGGAAGGGGGGGGCGTATATATAGAGCGCAGCATAAGGATGAGCCCATTGGATCTTGATCCTACGGTCACTAGATACACCTTGTCAAGAGAAAAAGTCACGGGGTTGGTGGGGGTGTTTGGTACAAATGGCTGCATAGCCACAATAACTATGGGTGCTTAGGTTGTAAAGGGTGGGCAACAATTACTGGCGAGTGGATGCTACAAGCTTGTCATAGCAGTTCCCTCCAATAATCACAAGCAAACATGTCTCTTTATGCAAAGCCACATGCATAACTCTAAAGTATAAGGTGGAGATAGACTTAAATCTAATTTTTCTAGGGGTTCATGAAATTTCCTGTTTTTTATCTTCTTATTTGCATTTCTTCTCTTATATTCAGGTGTACGATCTATGCCATGGTTACCCTTCCCTATCATCTTTGAGTAGTGCGGAGCTCTCACCATCAAGTTGGATATCGATTTTTTGGTAAATTTTCATAATCACTTATTTATCTTGAAATAGAAATATTTAAAGTTATATGGCATTCACTTGAGGTAATTAATGACCATAATTTTACTTTCTCCTATTGTCTTCTAGGTATCCAACAAGTCATTTCCCAGTTGAAGAGTCAAAAGATCTAAATACTTGCTTTTTGACCTACCATAGCCTTTCAACATGCAAAGGTATGCAACACTGATAAAAAGGAAGTAATAAGGAATATTTATTATTTATTTTGTTTATTTCTATGGATTTCCTATAAAAATCACAAGCATTTTTCCTCTCTATTGCTAATCTATTAAGACCTAAAGTTTCTCCCACATGTGTTTTGTTTTGATTACCTTTTCCCTAAAGCAACATATACACTAACTGCACATATCCATTTCAAAAATATGTATCAGTAAAACCTTATTTTAAAATGTTATGTGGAAGATGAAATGTATACATTTTTGTTTTAGTAAACATTTTTGGACAAAGCATGACATTTTCACATATTCTTGTAGATATTGTTGCTGTAGATAGTGTGCAAGCCTTCAATCCTATGGCACTTGCCCCATTTGGCCTTGCAACATACAAGTTAGATGCCAAAGTGTGGGCTAGTTCAAACTCTGGTGACCAAGAACACATTTCCTCTCTCTTCGATGCAGCACGGTCATGGCTAAAGGAGCAAAACATTCACCACCATGATTTCAACTACTTTTCCCAAAGATGCTCCTCCAAATGAATAACATGAACTTGAATGATCAACAAGTTCAGTCATTGATAACTAAGTGTGTCGTGTGTTGTTTTTTAACACATCTTCGCATGTCATGAAGGATTGTAGTAGATGTTTCCATTTTCTTTTTCTTAATGCTTACTTATGATGGTTGTAGTTTGTATCATTGGAGCTTAATCATTGGGATATCATACATGATACATTCTTATGTAACTCTTCAAAAATTCTAGATGAGTTTAGTGTTATCCAGTTGTGCATATGCATCTAGACACTATGTAGGCACTATGTACACAATGCCTTACTTTCACTTAGTATAATTTGCAACAAAATATTATGTCAATTTAGTTTAGATTAAGCAATGACTTGGAATATTTGTTAATCCACACTTTGCCAAGCATAATAACACATGGGGAAACCAAAATATACAAAACTTGAATGAAAATTGGATCCCTACTACACTTCTTTGTATTACTATTACAATATCCATGCATTTATTGTATTTAAGCATACATTTATAAATTTAAATAATTAGAAAGAACACTATATATATATATATATATATATATATATATATATATAACAATCAATATAAACCTCCTAAATATAGGGCCAACCATCAACTAAAAATATCTAATATATATTCCTATATAAAAGATATGACCACTATTCTATTTTTTTCTATAAGCTATTAGACTCAAATTTGGGATGAGCTCAAATTGATCTTATTTATGGTACATTCAATAGCATCCTTATATGGTAATCAAAAGAACCCAAATGAATTTATAAAAAAAAAAAATCATGTGAAACTATACTCTCTTTCCTCATGTAAGCTATTATTCCTTTTCTCTCTATCACAACATTATGGACCCTAGATGTATGGACAACAATCAAATGAACCATGGATCTAAATACATCACTAAACAAATACAAAAAGGTCCTTCACTATGTCTCACTATGTTAGCAACATTCATTTCCAATAGTCTAGACATTTGGTAAGTTGTAAGATTTCTCATATTTCTTTTACTATCTTCACATTGTGGTGGACCCTACGTACACAATATGCAATACCTATTTCCATGCACAATGCACAGAGCAAGTTGAACACATTTTTATTTGATAGAAATGGTATAATTATTAATAAATTCGATAGCTAATTATATTAAATCATTGAATTGTAATCAACACAAAGTTGGCATGAGTTTGTATTATTTGTTATGACCCAATTAATAGAAAAATCCTAAAAATATGGCCAACAATCAATTAGTTAAAATTGGCATATGTTTGTGTGATTGGTAGCATTATCTTAACTATATAGTCAACATCAAATTTAGAACACCGAAATGATTTGCTTAAAAAATCATGTGAAACCACTTGTTTGACTAGTGTAAGTTATCATTCCTCTTGATGATAGTAATAAAGACCTTCCAAACATATGGCCAACAATAATCTAGAGTAAAAAAATTTAAATGCATACCAATAAAAGCTATGCAAATGGGTCCTCACTAGATTAGCATTCACACCAATTCAATGTATATTTGAAATAAGTTATAATATTTTGTGATGTCTCATTCTTTTAGATAAAAATATTAATAATAGCCTTCCAATTATAAAGTACATTCATATTTTAGTTTTGAATGAGATCTAACATAAAAACTTTTGTGATGCTATAGAAAAATACTGATAATATCCTTTTAATTATTTTATTTGATTTGGACATGATCTAACCCGGCAGAGAGACACATATGGTGGGGAACCAAAACCATTTAGGACCCATTCGTTTACAACAAAACTAGGCTAGGAATCAATCTATCTAATGAACTTTACATAAATTTAAGTAGATGCTCGTTCTGGCGAAACGAACAAGGCCTTACGAGAGCCAATAACTCTATGTGATCTAAAAAGACTTAGATCACTGTGGGGGATTGCTCCCCCACATCCTCGGCCGAGGGCCTGGGCGGCGGTCGGCAAAGGCCCAGCCCGAGAAGACCATGCCGGCGCTACCCGGAAGACCGTGGAGTAAGGCGCAAGACTCGGCATGCGGATATGATCCGCTTAGATCATCGGGCGTCGGTTTCCTTGAACCTAGGATTTCTGGTCGGCTGGGGTGTGCCCGATCGGGGAAAGCAAGATTAGATTGATCTTGTAACCCCCCCCCGACTATATAAAGGCGGGCGGGGACCCCCTCCAAAACAGTTGTTCCCGATCATAATCCACAACCGAACACGGGACTAGGGTTTTACGTCACCTCGGCGGCCTGAACCTGTCTAAACCCGTGTCTCGTGTTACTTTCTTGCTCTTGATCTCGCGCACCTCACCACCCTCGATCTCATCTACTACCTCGGGCACCCCCCAAGGTAGGCTGCCGACCAGATATCGTCGACAATCACTGGTATTTTTACGTGAAGTTTTGTAGGCCTGATGGATGAAGTACCATTTAGAAACAATTACGTCAAGTTCACCCATATTAAAAAAAAATCATAGAGCCTTGGTTCATATATATTATACTTTTAAAAATCAAAAGGGGTCGTACTCCGAGCCTCTAAAGCAGATGCCAATCTCAGTCCTAGATATATATATATACATACAAAATTACAAAGGATAGGAGTACAATATATCTCATCACATCAGTAGTCTAGGAGTACAATATATCTCATCACATCAGTAGTCCTCAGGGAGTCCACTACGGTACACAATCTGGTTCCGGTGGTCCACCGCGGTGGCGTACACGGCGTACATGAGCCCGAACGTCATGACGGCCTCGACTGCGCGTGCCGCTCGTGGATGGCGCGGACGAGCCCGAGCCCGAGCCCGGAGCCCACGGGACGCTGCAGGACAAGGCATGGCACATGCATGCAAAGCGTGAGACGACGTGGCATGCATGCAAACACGCAAGCTGAAAAAGACAAGGGATAGTGTGAGGCTATCCGCACTCATCGTCCTCTATTTTCATACTCTATACAGCCTGGTCATCAAGATTCTCTCCTTTACAGTACGTTCTCCCGCACTCATTCGTACCCTATAGCATCCTCTATCTATCGTGGGACCCACTTATCAGAATATTTTATCAAAAATCCCTATCCTCTCTCTCCCTCCCTCCCTCTCTCTCTCCCCCCATCGAGGGCAGCAAAAGACGACGCCGGGGCTTGGGCGGAGCTCCCAGCGCCGCATTCTGGGCCGGGGCTGGCGGGAGCTTCGCCCGGCCGCCGGCGGCACCCGCTGCGCGGTGGCGCACGCCGAGCCCCGCCACACTCGCCCGGCGTCCTCCCTTCCTCCCTCACTCGGCGGCCATGGAGAGGAAGAGCAGGGGCCCGAGGAGATGGCGTCCTCGTCCACGCCGCGTTCCTCTGCTCCTCTGCTCCCCGGCGAGGCGCTGGTGGCGGCTTCATGGCCAGCTGACGCTCGCAGGCTTCGAGGCGGGCTTCGCGGGGCGGCGCGGAGAGCTTCGCGCGCGGCGTTAGCGGCGTCCGGCGGCGCGGCCCATGACCCGGCCCCCCTCCCTTCTCTCTCCTCCCTCCCGCCCCCGCGGCCCGCGGCCGGCGGAGCTCCCAGCGCCCCTGCGCCCGCCGGCGGCCAGCCCAGCGGGTACAAGCGCGGGGCGGGCACGCCTCCTCCGGCTCGGCAGCCGGCTCCGGCGTCCTTCTCCCCTGCTCCCCTTCCTCCGGCGTGCGGCTCCGGTCTCTCTCTCTCGGCGGTGGCAGGGTGGGACCCCCGCCTTGCCACGCAGGCGCGCTCCCCCGACGGCCGGGAGCGCGCTACGTTTGGCGTCCGTCGGCCGAGATTCCGGACGCCACGTCCGTATCCCGGATACCGCTGCACACTTCCCATCCGGAATCTCCAGCGTGGCGCCGTTCCGGATGGCGTCGGCGTACGCCGGTGCGGACAGCCTGACCTCAGTATTGACGTGCTGTTCTGGTGTTCCGGCGTTTGGCACTTCTGGTAAAATGCCTAGCAACCGCTTAAGATATTTTTATGACATTTTTTTACCAAATTTAAAGCGAAATTACCGTGCCTCCGGAGACGAGCGCCAGCAGCAGCGACGCGCGGCCACGACGCCGAGCAGCTGCGCGACCAGACACCCAGTAGACCGCGGCACGCCCGAAGGAGATATGCGTCGGCCCACGAGCAGGCCGTGCCCACCGGACGCCGCTCGCGACCGCCAGCGCGTGCGCGATGGCCACCGCGAGCAGGCCGCCCGGCCGGCGTTGCCGTGTCGTCCTTGTACAGCTTCCCTGCAGATCAGACGAATGAACGAAAAATCACCAAGCTAGCGTCGCGCCTTGGAACAGCACTGCGTGCGTGCGTGTAAAGTTAAAGTTGCTTGTTTGCATGCATGTGTGCTCAGGTTCGCGTACGTACGACAGAGGCCGTAGGCGGAGCCTTCAGTGGCGAACACAAACATGGCCGTGGCGACGAACGAACTCTGCCACCGCCGCGCGGTTGGCGGCCGGCAGGAGCGGCCCCGGACCGGCGGTGTCCGCACGGCGCGTCGGGTGGCGACCTGGCACTGGCAGCGTGGTCGACGATACTGCCTGTCTTTTTCCCGGAAGCTCCGAATTTGATTTCTGCAGTTTTTCTTTTTTTTTTTTTTTGGATAACAATTTCTGCAGTGTTGTGTTGAGTGTCAATCTGCTAGCTTTCCGGTGCCGGAAATGTTAGCTGGGGTGCTCTTTGCCTCTTTGCAGTGCGAGACGCAGCTCCAGAGGGGACAGGTGGACAACGGCAAGGGACACGTGGGGAAATAGATCACGTCTGGTCGTTTGGGCGATCCACAGCGCTGACTTTTTTTTCTTCAGTGCTGTGAGTGCTGAGAAGCTCCCAGATCAGCGAGCGACTCCTTCCCCTGGGCCCTGAGGCTACAGGCCCACGTCAAATCAGGTCCAAGTGCAAACCCCTGCCGAATAGGCCAAATGTGGGCAATACTCCGTACCTTCGAAGCCTCAACACCACTTTGACACTAGCTATGTACTCCCTCTGTCCCACTAGGAATATCGTTCTGACATAAGTTTTGAGTGACCTGGTTCACCACTCCCGCTATGTATCTGGACGTCCTTTGTCTTCATGTTTATTGAATCAGTGTTGTATGTGGTCAATCTCTAAAACGACGTTCCTAGTGGGATAGAGGGAGTAATATTCATGCAATATATATTGGTAAATCACTAATTTGGTTTCGGTGTGCCTTTTTTATATGTTTTATAGTTCGCGAGAAAATTAAGACTATAAATAACGATAGATGCAAAAATGATCCCCCTCCCACTCTCGATGCATTTTTAAGAAGAAGAGAAGTACTACATCGAATATGAGGCCTTGTTCCACCTCTACAAGGATATGCAAATGAGATCTAGTTCGTCTCATCATGAAGAAAACATTGGTGCAGATAGAATTAATAATGGATACATCATTTAGAAGTTGTAGTTAAAATAAAGAGTACTGCTCCGATAGTCCTCTTCTAGAAATTTGCACACATCTTAAAGCACCAGGTGTCCGTGCCCTGAGGGAGAAGGGGCGCGCGCCATCGCCCGCGGCCGCGGTCGGGAAGAGGTGCGTGCCCTAAGATCGAGCTCTCCGGCGAGGATGGTGCCCGGGGATGAGAATGCTGGGGGTGGACCAACGGCGGAGCCGACACCGGCGATCAGCCGGAGCTTTATCCAGGAGGAACGAGCAGTCTCCATATAGGCACAACCAGCTCGGCAATTCTATCGTCGACGACAAAGGCTCCGTCGATGAATATGAGCCCAACGCAGAAGCAGCATATCCATATTGACAAAATCAATGTCAAATGCAAAAAGATAAACGTGAAGAGAGAAATAACTAAAGGCTGGGGTTGGGCGGCTGATGGACTTAGAGTGGGCACGGATAGGGTCAGCCCTAATCTAGATCCAAACATAATTAATTTTTAATTAATTACCTAGGTGCTTTAAGATGTATGCAAATTTCTAGAAGAGGGCCGCCGGAACAATTCTCTAAAATAAATGTTTTGTTTTTTTTTCCGTCTGTGTCAGAGCACAGTCACACGGATCGCGGTACGATGCCACGTTCCCCGTTCCCGGAACTCCCGATCCGGAACGCAGGACGGGAACGGCACGGTACGGTCGCAGGAACGTGGCTAGGACGCGAATCTGAACGTCGTACCAAAATAAATCGGATCATCGAAAGGAGGAGGAAGAAACAGAGATCTAAATCGCCATTATTCTCACGCAGAAGAAACTTACGAGCGACTTCACACCGGCGCAGCGTCGGACAGTGGCAGCGCAGCCGCGGACGGCGGCTGCGGCGCGATGCAGATGCTGTGGGCGTGGGCAGCCGCGGCGCGACACAGTGGCCATGGGCGGCGCTGGGATCGACGGTGGAGCAGCGCGGCGGCGGACGGCGGACGCGGTTGCTGGCTTCATGAACGAGTAGTAAACTGAATGATGGACTCAACTCACATAACGTAGATGGGCCTCGTCAAGCGGTCCAGCCCAGTGTAAATAATGGAATTCGACCTTACATAGCAGCTTGTGACGTACTCACCTACAGTACCAGTACGATTACACGCCGTATATGTTAATTGCAAGTAGAAAACATATACAAACAATAGCTACGTACCGGGTTATCGTCCCAATTCTTTAGGGATCGTGTCCTCGTACCAAACGTTCCAAAGAGGTATACCCCCCTACGAACCGGGAATTTAAAATCATCGATCCACGTCCCGTGTACCGCGTTCCTCGTACCGGGAACTTTTGTGACTGTGTGTCAGAGCAAGCAGGGGTGAGCGTGCCTAACAGAGCATCCAAAAGAGAATGATCAAGCCTGTGCCGTCCAAAATTGAAAATGGAAATTGGTGGAATTATTTTTTTCTTCTAAAAAATAGAAAGGGACAGACATGTTCGGAAATTCGTTCGTCAGATTCAATAGCAATGAACGTTTGCTATTCAGTCTATCTGGTTATTACTGCCAATTCAAGTTTCGACAATGCGGCAGTGAATCCTAGACTGAGGCAGCGATTGTGCTGACAGCAAACATCACCGAACAAACACACACAACATACACATATTCATGTGGTCTTCTAATAATATAGTAGTAGTCTTGCAACTCGTGATACAGACAGACAGATCATTTTGAGGAAGAACCTTGAGTACTATTCACAGTTCACAGTTGCATAAGATCACCGCGGAAGCACCCACCAAACCCATGAATGCTTCTTCAAGGCATAGAGTCGTCTTCATCGGTGATCTTGGTGGAAATCCGTGGATCCTGTCGGTACTTGTACCTCTTGGCCCAGTAGAGGTAATTGAGCCAGCCAAGAAATGACACAGCCGTAACAACCCAGTAGAACCGATCAAGGTGGCTGCTGTTGAGGTCCTTCCCCTCCAGCCACCCAGGGGCACTGCTGCTGCGGGTGACCCTATTGACCAGCCTCACCAGCAGCGTGCCTAGCAGCGAGGCCATCCCGGCCTGGCACCAGAAGAACGCCACGCCGATGGACTTCATGCCGTCGGGCGCCTCGCCGGTGAAGAACTCGAGCAGCCCCACGAAGGCGGTGACGTCCTCCACGCCGACCAGGAAGAACTGCGGCGCCAGCCAGAAGAGGGAGATGTGGCCGCCGCCGGCCGCCACCGTGTCCTTCCGCTTCCTCTCGACGGCCGCCGCGACGGCGGGGGCCACGGACGCGGCCAGGAAGCCCACGGCGACGCGCTGCAGCTGCGTGATCCCGCCCGTGTAGCCCGTGCGCCGCCGCAGCAGCGGCACGAGGAGCCGGTCGTAGGCCACCAGCATCAGCGTCTGGAAGACGGAGGGGATGACGAAGAGCATCGCGGGGTAGACGTGCACCTTTCCCAGCTTCGTGTTGGTTGTCGCGCCCTGCTGGACGGTGAACGCGATGAGCAGAGAGTTCGATACGTGGGCCACCGTTGAGCTGAAGACGAGAGGCAGCATGCGTAGAACGATCTTGGTCTCCTCTACTTTTGCCGCGCTGCAGACCGACCAAGGCCCATCTCCTCCGGCTCCGGTGTTGGTGGTCTTCACACAGGCTTTGTCCAGAAATCTGGTACAGTACCATGCATGTAACAAAGCTTTAGATGGAAAAATTAAGACTCTCTACAGTATGCATGCAGGCTTTCATTTCAATATCACAACAAAGAAATTCAGATCGATAGCTATTTTTACTAAACTCGATATATCTGCAGTATTAATATTAAGGGATAGTTTGGTGTACTTTTTTACTAGTTTTCTTGCTGAAAGCTGAAACTTCCAACTAAGAAAAAACTTACTTTAGGCTGTTATTTTGCTGTCTTTCCTCCATCATCTTCTCAGGAAGCTCAATCTTCCTGTGTTTGAATGCCACAACAAAAACCTGGGAGGAAAAGTAGACAGTATATATTTGCAAATCAGCTACGGCGGCCTTGAATCAAACGAGCGATAGCATGCATGCCCAATCGATCGGCCAATCCAACCAACCTGCAGGACTCTGGTCAGGGCGCTGCCTTGAGGCACGCGGTTGCGGTACCAAGGGAGGCCGGCGGCAGAAACCAGCAACGCCACGAGAATGAGGAGGGCGCTGAGGCCAAATCCGATGTCCCATCCTCTGGCGTCCTCGAGCCACACGATGAGGATCAGGCCGGCGGCGGACCCGATGGACAGGCAGAAGGTGAACCAGTTGAAGAAGCTCGACTGCTGCCGAGCCTCCGTGGGGTCGTCGCCGTCGAACTGGTCGGAGCCCAGGGCAGGGATGCAGGCGCGCATGACGCCTTCTCCGAGCGCGATGGTGTACAGGGCTGTGTACAGCAGCGCGGACCTCCAGCCATCGACCTGCCTGCAGGTGTTTCTGCTGCTTGCGTCCGCTGCTGCGTCGGAGTTGTTGCAGGGTGCCGGGTGGAGCCAAGGGAAGTGGGATTGCAGAGTGAGCAATCCGTAGCCCTTCTCGTTCAGGAATGCATGCATGCATGGATGTTAGTTAGCCAATTATTAGCTAGTCAATCCTGGCTAGTTTGAGTTAAATTTTTAGCCTACTAGTAACTAGTCTTAACTCATCCAAAAAGATCGTAAGTAGCAGTATTCCTCATGGTTGGATATAGACTTACACCTTGAATATATAGGAGTAAAAATAAGAGACGATTGAAAATACCAAAATCACTAGTGGTACGGAGAGTAGCATAGTTTTGGCGCAAGTGATGTAGGAGTCTGAGAGGAAACCTCCCAACAACGCAAATCCGCACATGGCACCAATAAAATTGGTTATTGTGGTCGAAGCATCAGATACTCCCATATGCATTACTTCACGCAGATAGGTTGTCATATTCTGAAGATTTGGCACATGCACCAAGAAATTCACTACAATAAGAACTGCACCAAACACAAACAAAACGCAGGCATAACCAAAACATGTAAAAATTTAAATATTCATGAGACACACACACCAAAAAAAAAAAAAATCAAACTAGCTATCTATACTGTGTTGATCGACTCCATTTGATCTGACAAGTAAAGTAACGTCGTAGTCCCGGTCAAATAGACTTACAATAAAGATACCATGCAGCTCGGACTCCACCATGAACCTTTGTATTGATAGGTTTTCCCCTCCAGTCCACCAAGCCCTCACATGCCATGATGCTACCTATACTCAATGTGTATGTGTACTGTCTGCTTGTTTTGTGCGTGCTACTGCGGGCTCACGCTCTATATATCCGGCCAAACAAAACACGCACATGATTTATATAGAAGAAGATAGAAGGATGCAAATTAAAAGTTTAAAACCAAACGAATATGGGATGGGGCCTAGCTCACACGTGTAATATGCTAGTAGTACAACGTTGGCGTAAAAGAAACGCAGCAATACCATCCGTGGTGTTCCACGAAAACATGTCGCGTTTTAGAATTTGCCTACAGTATCACGGATAGAACGGCAGTGGCGGAGCTCACCCAAAATTTTGGTGGGGTAGAACGTACGTATGGCAGAACTGCACAACATACCTCAATCTTCTAAAAAAAACTATTGACACTGTGTCTGGCACACTTCCTTGCTCGGTGGTCGCCGCAACCATGGGCCATAGCATCTGTTACAAATATCTTGTACCGGATAATACAGTAACATCCTAATTAACCGTGCAATCTATCTCTAGCTGTGGCGTGCCCACGTCGAGATTATTTGACGGAGTTCTCAATGTTCCAGAGTGTTTAGTTTCTCTATTTTTCAAATTTTATTATTTTATCATATCCTTTTTGTAAAATAGATCTAAACGCACTACTACAGAACATGGCTGTAGTCCCGGTGCTCAAGGGCCTTTAGTCCCGGATGCGGGCCGGGACTAAGGTTTCGGGGACTAAATGTCCCACCTTTTAGTCGGTTCACGCGGCCCGACTAAAGGTCCGCTTTTAGTCCCGGTTGGTAACACCAACCCGGATTAAAGGGCTCGCCAGCCAGTGCCCCACCTGGCGCACCTTTTAGTCAACCAAGGGACTAAAGAGTTTTTTTTTTTTTTTTTTCTTTTTTCTTTTCTTTTTTTCCTTTCTTTTCTTTTGGTTTTCCCTTTCTGGTTTACAATTGTATTATTATTATTTTTGAATGCGTATTGTTCATTTGCTTGTTTATGTAGATGCGCACCTATAATTTATAATTTAGATCATTACATATAAATAAATTACATAACACTATTTATATATTATACATATCTATAGATCTATGATATAAAATTTACATGTCCCGTCACGGATAAAGTATTTACAACTTAATTGTTCTCCGCCACTCAAGCATCATACAAATGATCATCTTGGTTTGGTTTGAGTGGCTCGTCGGGGTTGAAGAAGTACTCGCCGGCGGGATTTAGGACTTGGTCGTTAAGAAATCCCGCGATTGTCTCCTGAATTCCTTTTAGGGCGGACTTGATCAACACCTTCTCCCTCAACCACGTCTCCTATAGTAATCATTAAAGAAAAAAATTATAGATATGTATAAGATTTATTAAATAGCAACAAATAATTGAAATGAACTTATTATATATACATGTTACATACTTTTACGTGCTCAAGATTTGATCTTTTTTCATAGACATTTAGAAATTCGCAGACATAGTATCCGCATAAATTTTTTTGCCCCATGTGGATTGCCGTAGAATCCACCGATGTAGGATAGGCTTCGAAAGTGGCGCTTTTAAATCTGGGCGGTGTTTACGCACGAACCAAGCCCAAACCCTAGCAATAAAACGATCATTATTAATTATCTATTACAGAGTTAAAGAGCTGAAAGTAATATTTAGAGATCGAAGTTACCCTTGGATAATATCTATCATTCCTTGGTAATCTTCCGGTGGTTTTCTCAACGAGTCATAGATTATCAAATGAGATTGCCGGAGATCAATCACAATTAGTATCCAATGAAAGCTTGCATTTGTGTGTAGGCAAAATAATTATTTATCTTCACACCGATCTCATCAATTGGGTTAATAGAATGTATGCGTACACACGATAATGATACTTACTTAAAGTTATAGGGAAAGAGTATATATCTTTTATCCTTTTGATTGATCAAGTACCTCCGTAGATTTCTCTCCGTTTGAACTCTCCATATGGCATGCGGAGTCTTGGGGTCTTTGAATACAACATAAGGATCTACAAATCCAACCTCCTTGTCATTTCTAGCTCACGAGGTCCCTCATCATGTTTACGCATATGTATAGCCGGTTTTGTAATTAGTTATACATATACATGATAAGTTTCTGATGACATTATTAAAAAAGAAAGAATCACTTACGCATGAAGTAGCGGTGATTAGAGCTTTGTCCAGGCGTCCATGTGGCATAGCCGGTGTAGCTCATTAAATTGAACATAAATAACATCATCACCACGGAAGTAATGATGGTTTCTAATTCGGACGCAAATATAGTCATACGCTCTTACGCCACACGCATCGAGGTACCACTTGTTTAGTAAGTACATCTGCGTGCCAAGTTTGCCAAGGCCGCGGGGTTGCACGGACTCTTGCCATATTCATATGTCTTCTCGATAATGATCAATTTCTTTTTGCACTTTCAATTGCTGCCCCAGCTATCATTTGGGATAAGGTAAGACCGGTGTCCTCGAAAAAAGTTTCAAGATTCTCATAGTTCAAACACGGAGGTAGCTGGCTGGTCTAGCACGTCGATGTTTGAACCATATTGATTCCCAACGACTAAGCGGGGGGCACCGATTGCTTTGATTGTTCCCCTCGAGCTGTGCTACACCCTTTGCGTGCTCTTTTCCCTTTCTTCTCTCCTTCTAGGGATTTGGTTAGAGTGCGCTCATAGTCGATAAAGATGACGATTCTTTTTCGATTTGCACGCCTCTTTTTTTTGTTGAGCCTCAACCCTTTGCCGTAGATTTTTCGGCTTTAGCAAGAGGTAGGGCTTCTCGGGGTTCCGCTTGGATTATCTTTCATCCTTAAGTCTCTTGAAGAAACTGTCCCACATCGACTTTACCGAAGCTTCTATTTCGCACCCAGTCTTCTCATAGGATAGCTTCTTAGGAATGACAGGTTGTTTCTTCTCGAGGGCTTTTTTTTTTGGGCTGGGGCGGCCGACACATTTGATCGTGTGGCGGCCTCTTCTTCAATGGTGGGTCCACCCTGTTTATTGGCCCCGAGCCACGTGTGGAAAGCGATGGCGCGGCCGGTGGGGGGGTTGGAGCCCGACGTGGAGGCGAGGGGGCGCCGGTGTCGGTGTTGGAGCCCGAGGAGGCGGCGTTTGAGCCCGAGGTGGCGGGGTTGGAGCCCGAGGAGGCGGCGTTGGAGCCCGAGGTGGCGGGGTTGGAGCCCGGGAGGCGGCGTTGGAGCACGTGGTGGCGGGGTTGGGCCCGAGGTGGTGGTGTTGCAGCCCGAGGTGGTGGCGTTGCGGCCCAGGAGGCGGCGTTGCGGCTGAGGCGATGCGGCCGTGTCTTGCCTTTGCCTCGTCATCACCCGCAAACTATGACATGTTGGTGACCACACCGTGAAACCAAAGAGGTATATGAGTAAACCGCTAACTAAGGGAATGCAAAATAAAGTTAGTGATTAAATGTATCATCAAGTTTCATCCGCACCTAGGGGTTAGGTTCATGACGAGGAGGTGGTGGTAGACTACTAGGTGATGCCCCGGGAATAATGATGTAGCGCTTGCGCCAACAAATGAAAGCCTTCTACCTTGTCCTAGAGTCTTCTCTCCATCACCTCCTTCTATCTCAAGCTGCACATTTTTCGAAGCCTTTGACAACTCTATCCACCGAGACACACTAGCATATCCAGCTGGAACTATCGCCCCATGGATTCTTGGTGTCTTCGTAGGGTCGATATGAGTTACAACACCGACAGCAACCATGACCGTGGCAGCCCCACGTGGAATATGCAGCTCACATGTTGTCTTAGCTTCGGTGGCGTCATCCACCGGAAAGCGCAGCCCCACGTCGTCGTGAATAGTTGGCACCTCCGTGGAAGCGCAAATCCTTTTCAAGCCGCCCAGGGGGCTAATGTTGACTCCGGGCTCGATGTAGTTTGCCTTTGCATAGAACTTCTTGCTTCACACTTGCCTTTTGATTTCCTCGTTCATTCTCTCTTCAAGTGCTTTCTCTCGTTGTATCGCTTCACGAGCGGCGCTTGTGACTCCATCACCATTGCCTCCAACCTACGCAATCGCTCTGTCTCCTCTTCCTTCTTTCTTTGGCGGCTTCTATAAGTGGGTCTATCTTGAGGGAAGCCATGCTCCCACGATATCTCCCCATAGCCTCTTGTTCGCCCACCGTGTTCCACGGTCTCCCGGGCGTATGTCGGCTCATCCTTCTCTCTATTTGGCTGCCCGGGCGCCACTTTCAACTAATCCTCGGGCATAGGCCATTCTACGTCCCACTCTCTGCGACTTCTCGCCGTACACTACCTTTCCGGTCTCTAGGTCCGGGGTTCCCCCATGACCGAAGAACCAATACTTGGCGCTCCGGGCCAGTCACGGTGATTCTGGTTCCATCCCTTGTCAACAATCTCCCATTCCGACTTACGCCACTTGGGAATAGCGGTCCGGTAGCCACCCGAACCCAAGTGATGGTGGTATTGCTTGTGTCTAACATTTTTCACGATTATGGATCATCCGTGCACGACCCTCATCGAGTTCTTGAACCATACGAACTCATTCCAAAAAGGCCTCAACTTGGCGTAGGCCTTATTGGTGAAATCCGGTGTCCGTTATTTGCAACAAAAGTCTTGTGCGATTTCTTCTTCCAAGCCTGAAATTGTTTGGCCATCTTACGCATAGCCCAAATTTGAACCTTCTCCTTCAAAGCTTCATCCCATGTATCGAGCGTGAAATGTTGAAGGATATCTAGCCAAAGCAATTCCTTGTCACGATCCGAGACAAAACTAATATTAGGGTCATCTTTCCGTTGTCTCCATTCTCGAGCACCGATCGGGAGCCTGTCCCCTTACAAAGGTACCCACAGGTCGCAACAAATTTCTTTGAATGTTCCCCAAAGTATTTGGCCTGTACCCTCATCAAATTCCGGCCAGAATGTACCCAGACCCTCCAACGGCTTCTTCGGGCCTCGCACTTTTCTACTACTCCCGTGTAGTTGTCGCTGATCCGAGGGCTACACAAACAAGCATAAACATATTAATACAAAAGCCATTCTTTTTAATTTCATGTATATACATATAGACTAGATTGTAGATAGACCTCATCGGATTGTCTCCCACAAGTTCTTCATAATCCCAAGTAATCTACTCCCATCATCTATTTGTTCATTTCCATCACCTTGGACTTAGGGATTTTGGTTGCCGCCATTTGTTGATTATGTCCATCATTGCCTCATCCATGTTATCATTCGGATCGGCCATTTACGCAAAAGTTGTTAATTATAAGATGTTAGAATTCAATTTGTCATGTAGCGCAACAAGAAAGTTAATAAAGTTAAATAAAAGTACCATTAATAAAGTTACTTGACATAAAGTTACATAATAAAGTCACATGATATGAGAAAGTTAATAAAGTTAAATAAAAGTACTATTAATAAAGTTTCTTGGACATAAAGTTACATAATAAAGTCACGTGATATGAGAAAGTTAATAAAGTTAAATAAAAGTACTATTAATAAAGTTACTTGGACATAAAGTTACATAATAAAGTCACGTGATATGAGAAAGTTAATAAAGTTAAGTACTATTAATAAAGTTCTTGGACATAAAGTTACATAATAAAGTCATGTGATATGAGAAAATTAATAAAGTTAAATAAAAGTACTATTAATAAAGTTACTTGATATAAAAAGTTACTTGAAATTACATAATGAAGTTACATAATGAAGTTACATAATAAAGTTACTTGACATCATATATATGTAAGTTACTTGATATCATATATATAAGGTTAAATCCGGTCATTGCTAGGTCGCCGCTAAGTCGTGTCTTGTTCGTCCGGTAGCCGCTAACTCGCTAAGTCGTCGTGTGTTGTTCGTCCCGGTTGGTTGTTAGGTTCGTCCGATTAAATTAAGCTAGGTTGTCGCTTGGTTCGTCCGGCCGTCCGCTAGGTTGGCGCTTGGTTCGTCCGTTAGGTAAGCTAGGTCATCGCTTGGTTCGTCCCGGTTGTCGCTAAGTCATCGATAGATCGCGTCGCTAAGTCGTTAGGGGTTTCAAATAAAATTACGGCCGTTAGTTGCTCGCTAAGTCGTTAGGGTTTCGAATAAATTTATGGTGTCAAGTTACCATTAATAAAGTTAATTATATTATAAGTTATACTTGTAATCCGGTGTCAAGTAACTAGACATAATTATATTATAAGTCCGGCCGCCGCTAGGTCGTTAGGGCGTCGTTAGGGTTTTGAATAAAATAAATTGTTTTGATTCGCTCACGAATATCGTTCGTCGCGTGTACGTGTGCTCTCTTTCTCTCGACAAGTCCTGCATGGAGATGCTCTCGGCCACAACACACATACATGATCGCCCCGGCTCGATGGCCGTCCACAAACACACAAACGCGGATCGACTCGATGGCCGACGCAACACATAACACAAGATGGCGGCGCCACCGTCAAGCGCGGAAGGACGACGACGGCGCGGAGGCTTCATTGGCCGGGTGCCTCGTTTCGTACAAGGCTGCCGGGCTGAAGTCGCCGACGGTGCCGCGGGGCTCGCCGGCCGGAGAAGAAGAGGAGGCCGAGCGCCCCTGCCCGCCGGAGGAAAGAGGCGCGGGCGGCCTCCCGGCCGAGAAGAACGCGGGAGGAGGACGAGGACGCCACGGCGGCCCTCGAACGACGGGCGGCGCTCTCCCCGGGCCGGGAAGATGGAGGCGGCGGCGGCTGCCCCGGAGAAGAATGCGGTGGTGGCGCTGGGCAAAAGCGCCGGAGAAGATGGCCACACGGCGCTTCTGGTCGGCCCGGCGCGGCGGTGCTCCTCCGTTCGGGGACGAGGGGGTGGCGGCGGCGGCCTTCCGGTCGACGCTGCGCGCCGCGTCTACGCCGGAGAAGGAGGCGGCCGGCAAGCGGCTCGGGGGACGAGGGCGAGGCGAGGGCGGGGGGCGGCGGCGGTTAGGACAACCTCGATCCGGTGGAGTCTGGTGGAGGAAGACGACTCGTGTGATTATATACAGAGGCAACTTTTAGTCGGTGCTAACCAACAACCGGGACTAAAGGACCTTTTAGTCCCGGTGCCAACCACCAACCAACCGACTAAAAAGTCCAACCTTTTAGTCTCGGTTGGTGGTTGGCACCGGGACTAAAGGTCACCTTTAGTCCCGGGTTGGTGGTGTGCCGGGACTAAAGGTGTTTTTTGCCCAACAAAGACCGAGATTACAGTTTCTTATTTATTTATGCTTACAATAATTACTTTAATTTTGTTAATTGCATAGTAAATAAAATATTAGGTATTAATTTCTTAAAAAATAACAGTTCCATTTCTTTTTGACTAATTGCTTTTATAATAAATTTTGGAACATAAAATCTTTCATTCCTTTATATAATAGCAAACTTAAATATAAAAAATAATTAGTATTTTGTTAATGCAAAAATGTATTACTTAATTTAAATATCTTAAAGTAGGTGTTTTTGATAGAAAATTTGTTTGTGCATTATTTAAACGTAAATTCTATTTATTTATCATTATTTATCTCCAAAATCGTGATATACGTGATATTGACCATTACATCGGATTATTTTTAAAAAGATTTTTCTTTTTCTTATTTATTTATGCTTATAATAATTATATTAATTTTTGTTAATTGCATAGTACATAAAATATTAGGTATTAATTTGTTAAAAAATGACAGTTCTATTTTTTTTTGTCTAATTGCTTTCATAATAAATTTGAGAACATAAAATCTTTCCATCCCTTATAATAGCAAACTTAAATATAAAATCTTTGCATCCCACATGTCATGTCAATATTTGAAATGATATAAATTAAGAACAACTAATATAAACATCTTATGTTACAATTGTCACATACACATACTCTAATACACTCTATTTATTAGGCGGGCACGATGGTGATCTTCTTTTTTTGGCGTATGTTCCTTGGTCATGATCTTGACGTAACCATGGAGTGTCCTCGGCATTTATCATGATGCTCGGATCTTTGGTCACATTGAAAGGCGTGATTCGGTCATCCCTTTCATAATCTTCTCCCGCAAATATCGACTTGTCATCAATTCCCACAATGTTTCTTTTCCCCCGAGAGAACTATATGGCGTTTTGGCTCATTCGTTGATTTGTTGTCATTTTTCCCTCTCTTACTTTTTTGTAGACATGTCTTTCACATAGAATACCCGATTCACATCAGCAGCAAGGACGAATGGTTCACCTTTGTATCCAACATTGTTGAGGTCCACTGTTGTCATTCCATAGTCTTTATCAATTGTTACCCCGCCTCCGGTATTCTTGACCCATTGGCACCGGAACAAAGGGACTTTAAAATTAGGTGCGTAGTCTAGTTCCCAAATCTCCTCTATACGGCCATAATATGTTTGTCTGTTTCCATTTGGGTCGGTGGCGTCTACACGAACCCCACTGTTTTGGTTCGTGCTTTTTTTATCTTGGCCTAGAGTGTAAAATGTATTTCCATTTATCTCGTACCCTTTGTACGTGAGGATGTGCCATGATGGTTGCCTAGCCAACAAATATAGTTGCTCATCAATCTGGTCATTGCCCTGACATTCTTTTCGTAACCAATCACTGAAAGTGTCCATGTCTTTGACGCATAAGCCAAGCTTCATTCTTCTCTCGAACCGAGATCGTAGAAAGTCCTTGTGTTTCTTGACATACGGCTCCACCACGGATGAGTTTTGAAGAACTGTGTAGTGTGCTTTATTGAAACAATCGTCCCCCTCGCACCGATGTAGGTTTTCTTTCCAATCGTTCCCTTTCCGCTCGCCCCCTCGTGTCGTGATTCGGGAACACCAATTGGGTCAAGTTCAGAATGAATTCAACACGAACTCAATGACCTCCTCTGTCCCCATAGCCCTCTGCGATGCTTCCTTCTGGGCGAGCACGCTTATTTGGTGGACATATTTCTTCGAGGACTCCCATAAACCTCTCGAAAAGGAAACATATTATGCGTAAAACACAGGACCAAGAATATTGATCTCCTTGACCAAATGAACTAGGAGGTGTGTCATGATATCAAAGAAGGATGGAGGGAATACTAACTCAAAGTCGACAAGACATTGAACCACATCATTCTCAGAGCAGCAAGTTCCAAAGTGGATTGATTGCCTTCGAGAAATTGCATTGAGGAATGCACATAGCTTAACAGGTTGCTAGGCGTACATGTGGAGGTAGAATTCCTCTTAATGCAACCGAAGCAATTGCGTCATAAGCACATGGCGATCATGCGACTTTAAGTGTAGAAATTTCTTCTCGGGCACATTTATTATACCTTTTATATTAGAGGAGAATCCGGATGGAATCTTGATGCTTGCTTAAGCATTCAAACATAATTTCTTTCTCTTCATTGCTAAGAGTGTAGCTAAGCGGGTCTTAAATATTGGCGTCCATCATCTGTCTTCTCTCGATGCGGGTTGTCTCGCTCTTCCATACGCCGCAAGTCTTGTCGTGCTTCAAGTGAATCCTTAGGCTTCCCATACACACCCATGAATCCTAGAAGGTTCACACAAAGATTCTTTGTGTCGCATGCATGGCGTCGATCGCATTACGGACCTCTAGGACTTGTCAATACGGTAGCTCCCAAAATATTGACTTCTTCTTCCACATGGGTGCATGACCCACTGCATCTTTTTGGAACTAGTTGGCTGCCCCTGTCCCTTACCAAAAATTACTTTCACATCCTTAACCATCTCAAATACATCTTCTCCGATTCTGTTGCGAGGCTTGAGTCGGTGGTCCGCCTTACCTTTAAAATGCTTGCCTTTCTTTCTAACGGGTGATTCACGAAAAGAAATCGACGATACCCAAGGTACACGACCTTTCTTCATTTTTTTTTCAAATATACTATCAAGATCATCAAAACGATTATGTGCATGCATTATATCCCTTGTTTGACCGCCTCGAAGATTAATTAGAGCGGGCCAATCATTGATTGTCACAAACAACGATTGCTTGTAGGTCGAAGTGTTCTGTTTGTACTCATCCCACATACGAACACTGTTTCGCTCCATAAAAGTAGAAGTTCTTCAATCAATGGCCTTAGATACACATCAATGTCATTGCCCTACTGCTTCGGCCCTTAGATGAGCACCGGCATCATAATGAACTTTAAACTTCATGCATAACCATGGAGGAAAGTTGTAGATACATAGTGTAACGGGCCAAGTGCTATGACCACTGCTCTGCTCACCAAAAGGATTCATACCATCCGTACTTAGAGCGAACCTCAAGTTTCTTGCGTCTTTTGCAAACTCCGGAAACTCCCTATCTATTGCTCTCCACCGAGACCCATCAGCCAGGTGTCTCAACATGTTGTCTACCTTACGGTCTTCTTTGTGCCACCGCAACAACTTTGCATGGTCCTTGTTTTACGAAAAGACGTTTGAGGCGAGGTATTATAGGAGCATACCACATAACCTTTGCAGGGATTTTCTTCCTAGGACGTTCTTCCCCCCTCAACATCGCCCGGGGTCATCTCGCCTGATCTTATACCGTGATGCTTTACATACGGGGCATTCCTCTAAATTCTCGTAGTCCTTGCCACGGTATAGGATGCGTCGTTAGGACATGCATGTATCTTCTGGATTTCTAAACCCAATGGACGACGACCTGTTTTGCTTCGTGCGTAGTGGTGGGCAACTCATTAGGGTTCGGAAGCATCTTTTTTGGATCTTCAATAATCGTCCTAAATGCCTTATCGGATACACCATTACATTGCCTTCCATTTCAACAACTCCGGTGTTGTACCCAATTTTTTGCCCATCTTGGGCGGATGGGTATAATAATTTCTTGTGATCTTCTAGCATGCGGTCAAACTTTGCCTTCTCTTTTTCACTTTCACATTCTTTACATTGCATCACGAATGGCATCACCAAGAGCATCACCTTCACCGGAGCACCTCCCTCTTCTTGACTTCTCCCATTCTTTGTATCATCAAAATACCGAATTGAGCAATAAGGTCGTCGGGCTCCAGTTGTTCTTGTTCTTCTTCACATTCTTCCATCATTATCCCGTTTCTCCATGCTTGGTCCAACAAATATAGTTTGGCATGAAACCCGACTTCAACAAATGTGAGTGAATATTTCTAGAGCTAGAATATTCTTTCAAATTCGACACAAGGCACATGGGCAACGTATGAATCCATCCCGCTTGTTTTCCTCGGCCACTCTTAAGAAATAATGCACACCATCAATGAATTCTTTAGAGCGGCGATCGGCATTGTACATCCAACCACGTGTCATTGTGCGCATTGCAACATAAAGTATGTTAAGTTTCTAATTTTTACTACAGAAAATAAAAGTAACAAATAACCTAAAATTCTCTATTTCTAATTTTTCTCAACAAGCAAAATTAAAAAAACACCAAAGTTCTCTATTTCTCTAAATAATCAAGAAATTTGGTAGGCATACTAGTTATAATTAACTAATTAACCCGTCACAAAGTTATTTATTTTTCCTAACTAATCATGAAATGTGGCATGCATACTAGTTTAAATTAACTAATAAACCCGATCATAAATTTCAAAAATAAAGTATTCAAGTAAATAACTAACACATAACCTAAAATTCTCCATTCTTATTTTTCCTAAACAAATTTTATATTCATACTTAGTTATAATTAAATAATCCTTCAAATGTATTATTTATACTTAGTTATAATTAACTAATTAACCAGATCATAAATTATAAACTAAAGTATTATCAAATGTTATTTTTAAAAAACTAATTATAATGAGAAACCATAAATTTAGTATTTTACTAACTAAACCAAAACATATGGTAGACATAATAGTAATAAATGGTGTATACTAATTTTTAGGGTCTTAATTGTAGTTATCTACATTAAAATATTTAAACGATGAGGTGATTGGAGTTTAAAATAGTGTAGAAATTAAAAAATAAAAACCACATGTATAACACCACAAAATGAGATAACCTGCAGCTAAAACTTGAGAAGATGAAGTTAGTAACCTCTAAACAAGTAAATGACGGCGTAGAAGTGATGAAATGAATCAATAGCCGGAGATGTGAGCACAAATCAATCAAGAACACATGAAGAACATGAAGAACAAAGAAGAAAGTGAGCTCGGGCAGCTCGGCCAGGGAGGAAGAAGGATTCAAATATGGGGGGGGATTAATCCGGTCCCTAACACCAACCGGGACTAAAGTCCCATCTTTAGTCCCTACTGTGTCATTGCATCGACAAAACCTTTAGTCCCTTAGTGTTACTAACCGGACTAAAGATGGACCTTTAGTCCCGGTTGGTAACACCCACTTTTAGTCCCCCCCGCAGTCTATAGCCGTTGGGGACTTGGGGGACTTTTAGTCCCGGTTGGTGTTACCAACCGGGACTAAAGGGACTTTTAGTCCCGGGCGCCAATTTTTCAGGAGCTATTGCTCATTTTTTTGTAAGTGACCAAATGCCTGTTCTTACGTAGTAGTGACGCCATAGTGTAACACAATAAAATTTTTTGCATTTTGCATTTGGCACCCAAGAGGTCTACAAAAGGACAAAAAAAAACATTATGAGGACACGTGTTGTGTCTGCATGGCTAAACTTTTGATATGCAATTAAACACCTAGCATAAAAAATATGTTTACAAGAAGTTTTGCAGCAAATTTTTTTTTGAAAGAAAAAATTTGCCTTGAAAAATTTCATGTGCCTTTTACATTATTCGCAATTACTAATAGCAACAGCATTCAAGCACATGCACCACCACTTCCCGTGCACCGAGCAAGACTGGAATAATCCATTGTTCCCCACCGCCTCCATAGTCGCAGCCCACAGAACCATTAATACGTGCTCTCAGTGTGTGTGGTGTGTGCGGAGGAGGACTGAGAATGTGGAGGGCAGCGGACCGGCTGGGACGCTGACTCTCCTCAGTGTTTGGTGCTCATCCGTCGTCATCGCTCGTCCGTGTGATCGCGGAGAGAGAGTTGTTGGGCTATCGAGTGTTGCTTGCCTACTTCCGTCATGGGCCTGAGCTTTCGCAGTTTTACACGAAAATAGGCAAAAAAAAAAAAAAACTTAGAGCCTTTAATCAATATAAACTTCAACAAAACAAACTAAATGACAGCAAACTGTCGCAAAGAAACAAGCAAAGCAAAAGACGCTAAAAGCAGCTCCGAATCCCTACATATATAGCAAAGAATAGGTATATAATTATATTACTTTGGATCTGTCTCCACATATATATAGCAAATAAAGTGTAGTTGCATATATTCCTTTGAGTCTGTCCTCGCCATCAGTTGACGGCTCATTGAGGTTGAGGCTTGAGCACCACTGCCTTCAACAGCCTGTGCGTGGAGCACTGGCGGTGCCGGCATGGACGGTTTGCATTGCACCGCGTGAACATGAAACGTGAGTGGAGCAGCAGTTGGGAATTCGGAGCACAGAATGAGATAGCGGCGAAGACGACGTATCGTCATTCCGCATTGGCCGACTTGGTGGCCGCCGCGGGGCCGCCGTCGTCGTGAATAGCTGCCGCCGCTACGCTCGAGAGGAGATCAGAGGCAGCTAGGAGTGGGTTTTGGAAAGACATCGATCTGCAACCGAACGGAGGAGCTCAAAACAGGCCTTAAGAGCATAGTTAAACAATAATCGTTTTAGCCATAACATGAGCAAACGACAACGCGGTGGCTATCCATACCTCGGAATGACACGAGCACAAATGCTGAATCTTCATCATTTAATTAGTAGAAAAATTCACACAAACGCATTTTGTAAAAGTACATCGTTAAATGAATCATGAGAAAACAGAGTAGATATAAATATTATTCCCGCGTTCTATAAACTCACTGCTGCCATGCGCTTTTCTACTATAATTATATTCTCGTTTACTCAAGTCGGTCTGACACTGCCAGACCTTACTGCCTTACTGGACTAATCGAGAGGCAATTTACAAAACCTCCAGGCTCCAGCCGAAGTATCCTGTGCTCACAGGTTCAACTCCTACTTCAACAGCTGAAAAACTAAACGAAAAGGTTGGAGAAACTCACATCAAGCTAAAATTGCAACACTATCAACGTAGATGTTTAGCATTATTCCATCACCATAACTCAAGACGATGATGAGGGACCTTGTTCTATGTCTAGATCGTCAACCATCTTCTGTATAGATTCGATATCACCTGTTGCTGAGAGGGTGTGGATCCGCAGGCTGTCTGCATCCTCACTGCTCACAAGAAAACAGAAAACAATGATAATTAACAACAAGGGGCAAGAATCTACACAATAAATGGACAGGACAAAAGAACTGTTAAGTTACAAAGAAAACAAAGGATTCCCCATATAGTAAAATATAGACATACTCTGTAACTCCAAAGATTTCTTTGACTACAAGTGAGCCGTCCCGTGAACAGAACTCTGGAAGCTGGACAGAGATACAAAAATAATTTCCATTAAGATCTAATTCATCATTATGCAGGCTAATCAGTAACAAACCGTAGAATAAGACACCCAACCCAATCAGAATAAGATGGTTCATCAAACCAAGCACTCATTAATAAGTTCCACATAAAGTGAACCATCAAATCTTTTTCTATTTTTGGCTACAGCCCAAGAAGTTCATTTCAAAGTACAGGATCAAGATCTGGGCTTAAGGTCAACAGTTCTGGAATCACAAAATCAGTAATAAAATGGAGGATCAACAGCTTACTTCTGATAAGTATAAGATTTTTTCCAAATAGTGCTTGTACAGCAAGTTTCCGCTTAAAACCTTGTTCTGTAAAACCAGATAAGTCCATAACTACTGGCCCTGCAATATTTTAAATACAAAAAAAATCTGAAGTAAGTGACTTTTACAGATCCAGTAAATTCAAGATAGTAGGAAAGAAATAAAACTGCAATTTAGAGGCAACCACTTGTCTCACATCACAATTAGTGTATGGTACATCCCATAACAGAGACTGGGTTTGAAGGGGACCAGTTGGCAGACGATAGGAAATAATTACAGGGTTTGAAGGGGACCAATTGGCAGGATAGGGAAATAACTACAAATTTGTAGAAATAACATGCATCAGAGCTATCTTAGTCACCCCCAAGGCCCAACAACTATGACTTTTGATTGATTCTTTGGATACACATTGCAGGACTCAAAATCAGAACATTGCATCTGATAATGACAGAACATAACAGCGTTATCAATTTTCCATCAGTGGATAACAAAGAATGTTAGTTGATAATAATATGGAGAACAGCTATGCACATATTTTAAAAACAAAATGATGTCCAATCTAAAAAATTGCTGATTAAAAAATCGAATGGAAGATGAAAAAATGGTTGGCATTACTAAATTCCACAAAGAAGGGTCAATATAAAGGCCCACAAACTTCAGCTGAAGGGGATCAAGAAAAAAAATAGTTGATTTGCAAAAGTAAGCAGCCAGAGCCTGAGATTCTAGAAATATCTTGTGCTCACTCTAGTATTTTTGAATAATCAGCACTAGTTATTTTTTACCTTTTTCCCGGACAATTAGCCTTGAAATCTCATTTAAAATTTCAGCAACTTCCGCATCTTCCAGCATTGATGCCTTCCTAAGATGTATGAGATCCACGACCACATCAGAGTGAACTGTTTTTCATTCAGTGTGTAACGGATGTACTTCCTTACTACATCATCCATGTCAAATCCTGTCTGAGCACATATAAAAGTATTTATGAGTCTGTTTTTGCAATGGAAAGAATTTCCAGTAGCAAGACAATCATCAAATTATTCCTCAGCCCTTAGCAATACATAATTACATATAGACATGTCAGTGTAATGAAATACCAGTTTGCAAGGAACATTATTGTTCTGTCCTATGAGGCACAATGTCTAATAGGTTTCGGCACCAGTTAACAATAGCATCAACTTACTAACTCTACTGATAGCTAGTAAGTAGTAACATTTTGATTTTAGCAGAACCAACACTAGAGTAAATAAGCAAGTATATCCAACCTACCATCAGTTCAATATCATTTCCTAAACCAGTTTCTCGAATCAAAAATAAAAATATAAAATCAATGGATGAATAGGCAACACACCTTTTTGCATTAGGTCCTGAAGAGCAGGATAATCTACTGCCTCCCTGCCCTTCTGAAACAGATCATCTAGTGACTTCAACAAGAATATATTCTTACCAACCTGCAGAGGAATACTTCTTTACTATTAAGTGCCAACACAACCTAGACACCAAATATCAGATGTCTCCAAGGAGACCAACCTAGACACAATAGTTCTAGATTGCAATCAATTTGTGAAAAATGGCATGCAAAGGGGGAAAAAAATGGCAAACTTAGGATAACATCAATCTTGCAATCCATTTTCGAAAAAACATCAGGCTTGCAATGAACAAAACAAAAAGCCAGCTCAAATTTGCTTTAGCACCTCTACATGTTTAAAAAGTATCTAGTTGATGATCTATAGAGGAGTAAATTTATAAAATGTTGTAAAACTGAAATTGCAGGCTATTTTAGTTAAGAAAGTCAGTAAAATGGTTTATTTAGCACGATTCCAAGATGCTGTACAGTAATGCAGTATGCACAGATAGAAAATTTGCAAACACAAATTAGCTGCTGAAGGAAGGGGTGTAATTTATCATTTATCATTTCCCATCACCATGACAAAGCAAACCCCTTTAAACAGCAAATCCAGTGGAGCTAGGCCCTGCAAACCTATGTTCCAAAATATATCCAGTAATTCGCAGGGCCAATACAGTTTATGACGGAAAATTACAATGCATTCAAATACCGCAGAACACGAATGAGCAATGAGATTCCGGTCATCTAACCAGAAAATTGTTCATGATGCCAACACTTACCCTTCGCTTCTTCTTAGTGCGCGGGGAGGTGAACCTGCGCACGCACGTGCGGACGACCGCGAGCACAAAGGAGACCCCGACGTAGGCGAGCGGAACCGCGAGAAGCCACGGGACAGGGCTAGAGCCGACGCGGGGCCCCGGGATGGCCTGTGTGACGGTGCCGGTGAACTCCACGAGGTCCAGCGCCTTGTCCTGGATCCACGGCATCTCCTCCTCGACCTCCTCCACCTCTTCCTCCACGTCCCGCTTCGGGACCGCGCTGGGATTCGCGGGCTGATGCGAGGCAGCCGCCCGGCTGCCGGCGCTTGGCGCGGACGACGAGAAGCGGCGCCGGTCGCCGGGGCGCTGTACGAGCGGGGTGGTTAGGCTGAACGGGCAGCGACGGAAGCGAACGCCGCCGCTGGCCATCGGGGCGGCGAGCGGATGGAAGAAAGAGGTGGTCGCCATGGAGGTGGCGCTGGGATTAGGGCTTATCGTTGTACGCGGTTCGGTGGAAGAAGGTCACCGGCACCGGAAAGGTTCGGAGGAAGAGGACGACTGAACGAGCAAGGAATACGGGCCGAGCGGCCCAGAAAGGAACAGCTGCTCTCCAATTTATTTATTTATTTATTTTTAAAAAAAAACTTTTGCTCCCTCAACTTTCACGAAAGTTTATTTTTCTCCCTAAACCCCAAAATCAGATAAATAACCTCCCTCAACTTTTTTTTAACCATACGTTTTTCCTCTCCTGGAAAGTGTTTTGATAGTGGTTTTTGCTACCCGGTGATTGGTTTTGTCTTTTCTTTTATTTATTTCTACCGAACTTTTTGAAAAATCATAGTAAATCATAAAAAATTATAAAATACAAAAATCTAATTTTATTGGACTTCATATAAAGTACATCTACACAGTGAATATAAAACATGGTATGCTTTTAGTACAAAATTTTTTGCTAGTCTTTTTTTTTTTATTTATTTTGGCCAAATCTTTAAAAAACCATAGTTAATCACGAAAAAATCAAAAAATAGAAAATCTAATTTTCTTAGACTCCACATGAGTAGATCTATAAAAAACATATAATATGGTATATTTTAATATAAAATTCTTGTCAGAAGCTTCCGATCTATGCTTTTCTCGTAATTAATTAAAATAATTTATAAATATAGCTTCTATAACTATTTTATTGCACTAAAGCATACCATATTATATATACACTGTGTAGACCTACTCATGTGGAGACAACAAAATTGAAATTTCTATTTTATAATTTTTTATGATTTACTATGATTTTTCAAAGATTCGGCCCAAATAAATAAAAAGAAAAAGACTAGCAAAAATTTTAAACTAAAGCATAACATATTATATATTTACTGTAGATCTACTCATGTGGAGTCCAACAAAATTAGATTTTCTATTTTATGATTTTTTCTGGATTTACTATAATTTTTTAAAAAATCAGCCAAAATAAATAAAAAGAAAAAGACAAAACCACCGTCACTATAGCAAAACCACCATCAAAACCACTTCACTTCCTGAAAAGCGTATGGTTTGAAAAGTTAAGGGAGGTTGTTTGTCCTGGCTTTTAGGTTCGTGGAGGAAAAGTGGACTTTCGCTAAAGTCGAGGGGCAAAAATTAGACTTTTCCTTATTTTTTTATTATAAATAAAGAACATTACTCGGCATGTTAAAAATACTGTGGAACGTAAACTAGGTCGGTTGGTTAGATTCTTTGTGGTAACTTGTAGTCGGTTGGTTAGATTCTTTTTGCGATAACTTGGCTTGGCATGTGTGTTCACTTTTTTCCTCGTATTTATTTCAAGACTTAACGTTAGGTATTGTACTTTCAAGTGGTAGATGACTCTACCATCGACAACGAGATACTTGTAATGACTTTGTTAATCTCAAAGTGTGCCGCCTTTACGAGGTGCTCATTTATCGCTTGAACAAAGAAGAATCTACCACAATAATTTAGGAATCCAAACACTCTAATTATTATAGTTCATAATCTAGATTATGATAATCCTATGTATTTCCATATTATTAATATAATACAGCGGCGATCAAAGTTGCCATGTATGGTTGTATCTAGGAATCGAATTAGCACAACATGGATTTACGTAAGCGCCCCATCCATTGACGGATCTACGGATATGTTAAATTAATGGTGACTCATCCGCTAAATGACAATAGTCCAAGATTTGATTAATCACTAAGAGAACTTTGAAAGCTACCGGCCGTCACTCTAACTTCGCACCCAAGTGGAATGAAATAGCGAAGTTCACATAAAATTCACCAAAAAATCCACCACAAATCTACCATATATTACCTAGAGGGCATTTCAAAGAAGCAATATGGTGGCCATTCTCCCCTCAGCCACTACACCAAAGAAGAGGAGCAAATGGAGGTTATCTTAAGTGAAGGAGAATGCTACCCTGCCATGAATGATGCAAATCAAAGCACACAAAACTGCAGGCATGGATCCAGTAAAGGACATTGGTTGTGCACATGTACGACTGATAATCTTCGAAGGGACCAAAGTTAGTAGGCATAAGAGCGGGGGTGGCACACCTTTCCGGGCACTCGTTGTGCGAAAGCAGCCGGTTGTGTAGGTGCATCTAGCCCTTAGTAGGTTTTGTTGAATTGAATGATAACTCAATTAAAGGTCTAACAAGTTTGCTAAGTGTTAAGTTTAAAAATCATCTATGTTACATATACATGACTATTACCGTTTGGGCCAAACAACCGTTTGTTAGGCCCCCGGGCTGAATAAAATCAAGCCGCCTATTAACGGCCCTTGACTGCCTACGAAAAGCCGACCCGGATGGGCCGACGCACCAACGGCCCACTAGGAGGTCAAGGGCGGAAGCCCGCGGATGCACTACGCCATGCGGGGGGTTCGACCCCTTAGGGCGCGCGGGCTCGTGCGACCTCCCGAGGCCGGCGACCCCGGTCGTGGCCCTGAGATCGCGGCCGCGCCGCGAGCCCTCATTGGGCGTCTTCGCCAAGAAGCCGCCCGAGGCTTGCGCCTCCACGCTTGGGCCACGACCCGCTGCCACGCGACCGCTAAACCGCATTCTCCTGTCCGCGGCCACAGGCATGGGAGAGGAGCATCTTGACCGCATTGTGCGGCCAGTCACGAGGGCATGGAAATAGATGCCAGCGATGCGTTGGCCGAGCGGCGTGGTTCGGCTCCTTGGCCGCTGCCTATTAGTCGAGGCGGGCGTGGCTCGACGTCTAATCACCCTCTTGGCGATCCCGACAGCCCGTCCATCACGACCCACTTCCCGAACCATACGACGTTGTTAGCCCCGGATAATACTCCAACGCTCTAATCAATCGTTTCGACCTCCTCTCGATCCCATTGTTAAGGCATGGGACACTCGGCGACACGACCTCACCGGGCGATCAACGCTGCGACGCAAGGAAGAAAGGGCCTTGACTCCCGGAAAGCGGGCACGGCCACTTCACCATTGTCCTTTTTTCTTTTTTTGCACGACACGCCCATACTTCCCTTCATGTAAGGCGTTCCTCCTTCATCTATATAAAGGGAGGCGAGCCAATTCACTGCAGAGCCCAAACCGGTGGCGAAAACACAACACACAC
>JADLZL010002983.1:0-265295 GCA_015844335.1 Chrysopogon serrulatus | reverse complement strand
GATTTGAATAGCAACCCCGTGCCGTACGAGTCGTCGTGTGTTTGTTTTAGTTAGCTAGGACTAGTGAATAGGGCCTTGTTTACGCCTTGTTCACTGCAAAAATTTGCACCGGATGAATAGTAGCGATTCGCTTATGTTGTCAAAATATTGTCCAATCGTGGCCCAACCAGGATCAAGATTCGCTTCGCGATTTACAATAAAAGCGTGTAATTGGATTTATTTTTAACATTTAATCCTCCATATATATGGGTAGAAAATTGATGTGATGGAGAGAAGTGGAAAAGTTGGAATTTGGAACCAACGAACAAGGCCTTAGATTGGGTTGGAAAGAGTGTAAAGTCCATGTGGCTTCGTTTGTTTGTGGTAAATATTGTCCAATTATGGCCCAAAGGCTCAAAAGATTCGCTCTCGTGATTTACAACCCAATCCATGTACTGGGCTTATTTTTTATTTATATTTAATGCTATTTACATGTGGGAAACAATTTGTGAGAGGAGAGAGTGTAAAGTTCCAGAAGACTTCGCTGTTTGCAGAATATCATTCAATCGCGGGCCCAACTGTTTCAAAAGATTTGTCTCATGATTTACAACCCAACTGCCAGAATTGGGCTATTTTTATTTATATTTAACATCATTTATACGCGAAACAATCGACATTTCGGTAGAAATAAAAACTCAAATTCGAGAGAGTGATCTAAACAAGGCCTAGTAGTGTATTGCCAACTTCACGGTTCTTACGGTGGTAGTTCGTCGCTTGAGTGTCTGAGAGACATTCGGCATCCCGGCAACACCCAATTGTTTTTTCCCCCGAGGCAGGAACTGTCTTTTCTGGGCGACAGCGGCACACTTCCCCAGCCGCGTGGAGACAGCCGCCGCTAGCCGATGGTCGAGCGTTGCGCGTGCGGTTCGATCCTATCCTACTTCGCGACGGAGTTTATCATCTGACGGTACACAGTGCTATATGGGGATCAATCAACGGCTACATATGTGCCTGGGATCATTGTTCGTAAAACAATTTCAGTATAAAAACTGAGCAACACGATGGAACTAAAGTCTACTAGACAAACTATCAACAAAAACCACAATGTCATGAACGATCACACACATAATTAACACAAATACTTAAATCCCTGTATCTATCTCTACGTCCACAACGAACGGATGCGGATGCACACGGGTAGTTTGTCAGAGTCGAACGACGACCGCCTCCACGTTGCCGTGCCGCGGCTTTCGCCCGACGGGCACGCCATGATCTGGTACACCAGCGCCGCGACGGCCCGCGCCGATCATCAGGCCGGCCCAGTACACGGCCTGGTTCTTGAAGCGGCCGCTGACGACAGCGGCCCCGAACGGAAGCGGGCAGGTTCATGGACGCGCCGTCATCGAGCCCGCGGCCAGCACGCAGGCGCCCTCCGTGAGCCCCACCGCCAGCGCGCCCAGCGCCGTGGCCGCGAACCCCGCTTGGCGCCGCCGCCGTTGCCGCCGCCGCCGCCCGCCGCTCAGGCGAGGCTCGCCGACGACGTGCACCGTGTACACCAGCAGGGAACGTGAGCACGCCCTCCATGACCGCGCCGCCGAACCCGGTCATCGCCACCGCGATCCTCGTCGTCGGCACCTCCTGCAAGTTCATCATCGGTTTTCGCGCGATCAATCGATGTGAAACGACGGACGATTGAGTCAGAAAAGGAAGTGAGAGCGAGCGGTTACGATTGACGACATGCCTCGCCGGCGGAGAAGAGGTTGAGGGAGACGCAGGCCAAGGCGGCGCCGAGCAGTTGCGACGCCCAGTAGAAGATGGCGCTCGGGACGCCGATGTGGCCGCCGATGGCGTAGGCGAACGTGACGGCGGGGTTGACGCCGCCGGAGACGTCGGCGGCGATGAGCACCGCGGCGAAGAGCCCGAAAGCCTGGGCCACGGCGGTGGCCACCAGCGCGACGCGCTGTTGGTAACGTCCGGCGTCGTCACCATCCCTGTCGGCAACACACACATTCACATTCGCATGGAGCCCGCGGAGATCAGAAAAACCGTCCGTAATTACAATTCTATAATATCAACTAATTATTAAAATCATGCGCATGAATGGAATGCAGGAGAAAAAAAACTTGACGTACGAGCGGAGATGGCGGGAGCCGACGGCGGTGAGCACGAAGAGGACAGAGATGAACTCGGCGAGGTACGAACGGGTGACGGCGCCGAGAAGCAGTGCTTCAAGTGGACAAGGAGGTTGTTCGACGCCCTTGGCACAACTTGTTCGCTTCTTCGCTGTTTCAACTTTAAGTGTATGTTGAGCGCGCACAAATTCCGCACGGCCAGTGCTCCGAGTTTTATACCGACGAGCCGACGAGGGAGAGGGCGCGTCCGTAGAGTGAAACGGCGCCCGGGCAGTTCGCGGCAGTTGCTGCCGCGCACGCGCGTGTCCGTTCCGCACCACACGCCCGTTGAGGCCAGTGTGCGCCGCCGCAATTCACGCACAGAATAGAATATAACTTGCTTGCATATACTTGGAAAAGGCTGAACCGTACAGTACATTTATACAGAGCAGATCGAACGGTTCTTACAGTGTCTTGGCACCGTTGGTGAAAATTAAACCACAAGGGAAATGCAAATGAGACCAAACATAATCACAAGCACGAAGCGCGCGGTGACACGACGACGATGACGATGGTGAAATCAACACGGCGGAGACGGATTTGGTACGGATCGGCGTCCATTTCATGGGTACTCCTGCTGGCCGACGGGCTGGTAGGAGGCGATGAAGACGTCGCCGTAGACAACCCGGCGAGGCGCCGCCGATGAGGGGCCGACCCAGTAGACCCAGTTGCCGGCAGAAGTTGCCAGCCGCCACGGCAGGGGCCGAAGGAGCGGGCCGGGTTCATGGAGCCGCCGCTGAAGGGGGCCCCGCGGCCAGGATGTTGGCGCCGACGATGAAGCCGATGGCGATGGGCGCGATGGTTCCCAGGGACCCCTTCTGGGGTCGGCCGCGGTGGCGTACACGGTGTACACGAGCGCGAAGGTGATCACGATCTCCATCACCACGCCCTCGATCTCGCTGATCCCGACACGCCGTGTGTCGGGATGGCCTGTGCACAGTTTTCGTTAAGCTCCAGAGTCAGCTTTTAATTAACGCGCAGCTGCTGAAAATTGCCAGAGATGCTGATCGAATTAATCAAACCTGTCCGTGGGTGACGAACTTGAGGAGAAGGCACGCCACGGAGGCGCCGAGCAGCTGGGCGACCCAGTAGAAGATGCCGGTGAGGATGGTGATGTGGCCGCCGACGGCGAGGCCGAAGGTGACGGCGGGGTTCAGTGGCCGCCGGAGATGTTGGCGGCCATGGAGACACCGACGAAGAGCGCGAACGCATGGGCGATGGCGATGGCCACCAGGCCGGCGGGGTCCAGAGCGCCACCCTTTGTCAATTGCGCTGCACAAGACGAATTTTTTAGGTGTAGCCAGGATGGTCCGTTGAAACGTAGAAATGCAAAGAGGATGTGCTTGATAGTAGAAGCGAGCTCACAGTAGGCAATGGCGGACCCAACGCCGGCGAAGACGAAGAGGATGTGGTAATGAACTCGGCCACATAGGCTCTGAGGGACGCGGCGCTGAAAGAAGTCCCCAAGTTTCCAAATGCAAGCTTCACCATCCTTTTTTTTTTTTTCTCTGACTGTGGCTGGCTCTTGAACGGAGTTGAAATTCAGAGAAGATGACTGGCTATAGCTTATCAGGCTGATGCGAGAGTTCCTTCAGCTCAGTCTCCTTAAATACACATCATAAAGGCGCTAATGGACTGGTGCCCCGCTCAAATACGCATTACAATATTATGGGCGGTGCGCAATGATCACCACAAGATTGATAATTTAAATTTTGGTCGTGTTTTGTGGGTTGATATTGGCCGACCAACCGCCCAAACTCCTTCTAAATTGCTGTGGAATTGTAGTTGTTAGGCCGAGCCACGTTAGATACGCCATAAAGACAAAGGAGTAAAACAAGACCATGGCTAAACAAATCAATGGCGGTGCAGTGTGATATATCTGAATAATATCCTTTATTTCTACCTTGCATCAACTGATGCATCCATGCAAAATATTCAAATTTATTCCCTTAAAAAATATTTCAAATTTATGAATAGTGCGTCAGCAAAGATTTTTTTCCCCACCATTCTTCCGTGGCGTGGTTCTTGTTTTGCTATTTGCAAATTACAACATAGTATTGGAAAAGAATACTAATTCTATACCAGAAGTAGGGTAGTCAGTGATCATTACTGTGTGCTGTTGATTCATTCATAGGAATTGGTTTTTCCAGCAACAAAAGGGGAATTCAAGGACCTCGGCCTGAGTATCTGACCGAGCAAGAGACCACCGAATTGTTACACCTGATACTGATCAGGTCTGATATATCGTCCATGTTAATCCAGTGAACATCCCCATTTGGGGTTGGTGAGGCGAACAAGATTAATCTATGAATCTGCGCAGGTGGCAGTAATTGAAAACTGCCAGTTGCAAGGTGATGACAGGGCTCTTATGAGTAGCAGTGACCTCATTGCAGTTTTTGTATTGCACAAACGAATTAAGATGATGACGCCCAAAGGCCTTATTTCTTTATGCTATCCTTCATGGTTGTTCAGTCTATGTGTGTACTGTATAGAGTTTCCTAGAACTCACTTTTCAATTAAAAAACTTATGCGCTCCCTGCGTGTCAGACAAAATGTTTTGTGCCACTGAATGGGAATATTCCCAAACTTTATCTGATCCTACGTGGGGTTTTATCTGAAACACTATTGTCTGATGATTTGTCACTGCAATATTGTAAGCAATTTTGATCACGTACCTTTTTCCCCAAGAAAGATAAATGCTTTAAAAATTCATTGATTTATAGTGAAACATACTTTATTAGAATCAATAAATTTTTAGTACATATAAACTTTATAGGAAAAAAAACGAGGGTAAAATTGCCGCGTTATAACGTTTAAAAAAACACGCCACAGTATCTAGTAACAAGTAAAACTGAAAAGGAGGATGGTATATTAATAGAATGTAATTTTTACAGGTAGGAGAAAAAAGCCATGCAACTGGTTCTGATTGCCACGATGATACTGGCAAACAAAATATATATAATAATAGCTCCCCATAAGAGGATAAATTGTGACTAAGCATCAAATGTTACTCCAAAACAGTAATTACTATGTCAATAGTTGGTTTTTATTTATCATCTCAGAAAAAGAAGCAGCTTTAAAAGGGCAATATTTTCTGTTTTCACACTTACTTGATCATATATTAGTGAAAGCTGCCTTTTTTCAAAATAAAAAAAGGCTAATCAAAAGGCTTAATATCTTGTAGTGAAGTGGTTAGCACTTTTGGCATGGTCTTAACACCAAAGTGCGTGCAGCGTTGTAACAATAATGCCTAAGGGCATCCCGCTCATTATAATTCGAAATTACATCATAAAGCGTGCTCGAATGATTATGTATGTTTCTCACTAGGCATATCATTGAGCAAAATACGGTCGTGCAATTTTATTTTGTATTTTGTTGATGAAACTGACACTTATCAAAAATTTTGAAAAGGCTAATCAAAGGCTTAAATTCTTTTGTGTAGTGGTTAGCACTTTTGGCATAGTATGTACTTTATATTTCAACATTTTTCCCTCTACGGAGACTCTTACGTCTCAGACGTGAAATAAAAGCAAGGTACAATTATTTTTTTATTTAATTACATTACACTAGTCATGATTCATAAGACCTCTATCACTGATACTATATTGGAGTTGCATAGTTTTTGTAGCCAATATGCCTAAAGGGCAGGTGTCTTGTCCTGCTCTACTGTAATTCAAAGTGCATCAAGCCAAGGTCCAAGTGCTGGTTTAGGGCTGCTATGTTTCATATTTCCTAATTCCCGATTTACAACTTCAACCTGGTTTGTTCAAAAATACAACGCCGAGTCGAGCTAGCCACGACTTGCCAGCTTTTCGTTCAGGCGTCCCAGCCTTCTTAGCAAATTAGCATAGGAGTGAGACAATGAGAGCAACAAGATTCTAGCAGCCTGCCCAAACGCCTGACATGTGCTAGGCTCCCAGAAAAACCGGAGCAGCTCCAAGTAATTTCCTCCACGCCTAGTAGGCTACTGTTTCAGACTCAAATCTTCATCAGAACACGCCGGGGCACACGGTAGCACGGACTGACTTAACCTTATGAAAAAAAAAAGGTAGTTCCATCTGTCCCCATCATTCATATGTACCAAAAGACCAAATATCAGCCTCAGAAAGGTATTGAAAAGTTGTTCAGTGTTAGAGGATGGACTTTTTTAAGAATAATAAATTGGTACATAGAGAGCTGAAGACATGCAGTAAGCCAGTAACCTCTTATCTTCAGATATATTAGCCAGCCATTCCTGATACAGCGAAATCTGTTATGGTAACAAGCATGCTACATCTACTGCGCCAAATGCACAATCCAAAATTACGCATTGTAGTTATCTCTGTCGAACCCCGCCTATTTTTCTCAACATTTTTTTTGCTGTAATGGTTGCAGCTACAGTCTGATGAATGCCTTCTGGAGGCTGGAAGGTTGCTCCCTTACATCACTTCTTCGCCTGCCTTCTCGCTGCTCCAAGCAAGAGGACTTTGCCTACCAGTCCGGTGTGTTGAGCACACAGACTGCAGCCACCGCACCACCAACCACCACCCACTTCCAGTCAAAACCATGTTGAACTGCATGGGAGCTGTCATTCTCATCACCCGATTTTATCGGCAATGGAAGGTCATGGTCAAGGGGCCATTTGAGCTGTGATGGATATCTTGGTGGTCATCCGTGCCATGATGGCGCTGTGTGACAAGGTATTTTCTGTGTTCCTCATTTGCTGGTATGCTCTGAATCCAGATTGAAGTTTCTTCACAGCACCCCACATGCCGTGACGAACAGCAACCCTGGCTACATCTTTTTGGTATGCCCATGTCCTCATAGTGAACCAAAGTTACTTCACATGCAGATTGCTGACCCGCATGTTTAGGCGATTGAACTGCATTTCACAAACAAAATGAATATGATTATAGCGTTAAGGTCTAAGCATTTGTGTTCATGCCTGACTGGAAACATTTTCATGTTCAGAACAAACACAGCTCAAGACACCATAATGATACTAACTACTAAGAAAAAGAGTTACCAGCTCTAATACGCCAACTTGAGAAAGTACAGTTCCACGCGCCTTGGTTTTTCTTTCTTGGGAATTGACGGATATGGAACACCCTGACAAATGGAGGTGAGGTTGCTAAGCACTCACATATATGCAACTTACATAAGATGTTAGCAAACATTTTCTACAGACAGAAATTTTAATATATTGAAATCCCTGTGAATCTTATCCATATTTCACAAAGATGCCAGGCCAGGCAGGCATGTCACTCTAATATCTGAGGAGACCTGAGTTTGGTTTCCAGAAAGATGTGAGAATTTAACACGAGTGGCTAAAGATAAGATATTTGTAATATAAGCACTAGCTTTTACCCCCTCATCAGTTAAATCTATCTTTAAATACTAAGATGTGCCAGTCAGTTAAGTATCAATAATAAGTGATCCAGTGTAATGTTCTCTTCTATGTGATACAAGTCCATTGTCTCGCTGTCCAAAAGTCCAGCATATTAAAAAAAAAAGGAAAATAGTGATTAATGTATTTCATCTCGTCCCTAGACCCTAGAAACCTAATAATCCTGTAACCTGATATCCCCGCAAAACTTAAAAGGTGCTGATGAAATTATGCAAGCAGTTCAATTTTAAAAGATGCTGATAGGTAACTTCAACACATCATGCAGTAAGACAATAAACAATTCACTATCTGAGTAGTCATAGTTTTTTGGGATACTGTTTTGTGGATGACTTTAAAAAAATAAAATTCACAAAAATTATTTCATTTGGAAAAGAAGCATTTGTATTGGGTCCAGATCACTCATAAGGCCACTTCTGATAAATTTCCTGTAGACTACGTTGAAGCAGAGAAGTGCAGAACAAGAATGTTATATTAGATAAAGAGTAAGCAATCTCTTGGAGAAAAGAGGGTAGAAAAGGAACATAAATTTCACACATAGGTGTAAGGCTAAAAAGTAAAGCATAACCATCAGGCAGGAAAATGGAAAGGGGACAAAACATTTCACTTTGTCAGTTAAAAATTATATGAGTTTTTTTTTTTTCAGACAACGGAGGGAACATATCATTACATGAATAAAAGTATCTGTTGATAAAATACCTGTACACATACCTTTTGTAACACAATAGTAAGTCTTCCCAGATTCCCATATGCGCCCTCCAAAGATGTATTCACGGTCACTGCAAAAGAATGGGAACTGGAAACAAACAACATGTTGGAATTGAGAGTTTAACATGAACGTACACAGGCAAACAAAAGAAGCTGGACAGACCTTTTTATCCAGTGGACAATTGTTGCTCCATTCTGAGGGAACTCATCCAAAGATTTGGAGTATGCAAGCATGGGGTCCCACTTTTAGACGAAAAAATCACCATCCCAGAAGAAATCTCTAACCAGTTCAGATATAGCATCCTCAAAATAGTGCGGCTGCAGTACATTATATAGGTCCCTCCTAATAAATACATTTAAAATAAAACAATCTAGTCATGACAGATGTATACGAAGATATTATAAAAAACATTTAGTCATGACAGATTTTACTGTAATCTTCTAATTGTTCATGCCAATTTATGTAGATTAAGTAACAAAAAAAGTGATCAAACAATCTAGTCTCAGAATTCCTGTTTCAATTGAAAGGCTAATATTACTGCCTCTCTATTTCTATTTCTTAGTTCGTTCAATTTCATATTATGTAGATTCATTGAAGAAAATGATAGAATCTAACAAAGAATACACCACACACCGCAAGGGACATTATGATGTGTGTAAGCCTCTGGCGTCTGGCCAATACTCCCTCTATTCTGTATTCACAGGCGCATTTCATGTATGTAAAAGTATTCGACAATAACAGGCGCAATAGCTATTTGCATGTAGTTGCATGCCTCGCTTGTTGTTTGCATGCATCCACTCTTCGCATGCAGTTACCATGACTCATCGTTTACCCGCCAGCTGCACGCGGGTGTGGGAGTCTACGGACATCGAGCGCGCGGCATTGCAATAAGCATGGGGATGTTGATACAGTTGGATTGTGCCGTATGCAAGCTGGCAAACCGCCGCAAGCGTTTTTGCGACTGTGAGGAATAGGATTAATACAAGTTAACGATGTCTTGCTCTTGGTGAAAAATGTTTAAGCTACTTATGAATTCAGAATGGACAGAGTAAAACGACAGTATTTACCATAAGGGGAACTGACAAGAATGGACTTCAAAAACTAAAATCCTAGTCTTTTGCCATTTTAATTTAACAACCCAGAATTATTCTTTGCATTCAGACACTAATATGTTATATGCCACCAGAATCGTGGTAGAAATACCTTCTATAATATCCTATATTATCAGTATTTAATTCTTTCACCACCCACTGGAAAGACAAAAACCTCAGGCTCACGCCAGGCCTTGTAGGTCATGTTGGAGGTTGTGCGCCCATCAAATTTCTGCCAAGCTGTATCCCCACTTTCCTTGTTATCTAAAAGTTGCAGGAGATGTTCTAGGTCCTTTCCTCAGTGACAGTGTCATGCTCGCCCTCAAAAAGTTGTCCTGCAGATCAGAAGATATTAAAAATTGAACTAAGTTTTCACTGCAGAAAGAATATAGGAACTTGTGGTGCTTTTTCTTATGTCGACAAAACAAGTTGTGTGATTCTGTTATACTTGCAAGAACACATACTAAAACCAGCAAACGAGGATGAAAATAAACCACAGCCACGGTGGTCAATGGATCCCCAGCAGCAGGCAAGCTTATGTTGTGAATCATTCCATCGTGCAAAGCGAACGAGACTAACTAATCATCAAAAACCTAGAAAGTTTACATAAATATAGCAAGTTTTCACAGACCTGACAAAGCTATAGACGCTTCTATCAGTGCAGCCACAAGTTTCCAAAATCGCTCTACGTCACCAATTCAAAATACAAACACGCATTCCACTCCAATCCAATTGACACGTGTCAGTTCATCAAGTCAGCTGGAAGAGAGTAATTTTCATGAGGGAAAAAAGATCAAATCTCCTAAACTGCCTTCTAACACAAGAACAGGGCCGCCAGATCATTCAATTCAATTCCAAACTACGGAGTAAAGACAGCTAGTCTGCAAGACAGACAACTGAGAAAAACTGACAGGCGCTGCATTTCCGCCACCAACCGCGGTCCCCGTCCAACCCCGCCAGGCACAATGTAAAAATAGATTCAACGACTAGACGCTCACCTGCCGTCGGCGCAACCTCCGCCGCCGTCCCGGTCCACAGCGGCATCGTCCTCGGGGATGCCTTGTCCTGGTGCTTGCCCCTGCAGCGGCGGAATGCGGAGGAGAGGAGCCTGGGCGCGACGGAGCAGGCGGAGAGCGCGGTGCAGGCGAGCCAGAGCCTGCGGGCGCCGAGGCCCGGCGGCACCCAGAGGATGCGGAGGCGGGAGCGGAGGCCGAGGAAGAGTAGCCCCGTCCAGCGCGGGCGCCAGGACCAGCTGACGGCGAGTCCGATCATGACGGCGGCCCAGATCGGCACCGCGCAGAGCAGCACGTCCACGGCCATCTCCCGCCACCGCGGGGCGCTGCAGCAGCGCCACTGCCTCCTCGCACCACCCCGCCATTGCTGCCGCGCTAGGGGCTGGCTGGATGGAGGCTGGATGGAGGCTTCCGCCCCTGATCCGTTTCTCCAATCCCCTTCTCTCTCTTTTTCTTTTTAGGTTCCCTTTTCTTCCTCGGCGAAATGGAGGGGAGAGCGGGCAGACAAGGGAGGAGGAGGAGGCTCGTGCCAGACTGCCAGCGCCCGGCCCGCGTGTCAGAGCCGGCGGAAGGGGACAGGTTGGCGGATAGACCCACGCGTCGGTGGCAGGTGGGATGGGCACACCGGTAGTATATGCCGCAGGACATCTATCCGCGAGGCGAGTGGTGGCGGATTACGGGAGTATTTTGGCTATCCGCACTGCAATACTCTAAATCCATCATCCAAAAAGCGAATATTCCGTCCCTGGGCTGGATTTTCTCCTCTATATATCAATTTCTCCCGCACTCACATCCTCTATACCTCTCCTTATATCCACGTGTCAGTAATTTTTTTTCTTTTTTATTCACACCAACGGCTCCACCTCCTCGCGCTCTCTCTCCTTCCTTTTCTCTCTCGTGGGCCATCGCCACTCCACCGCCACACGCCTGGCGGAGTCAGGTCTCGGCCGGGAGGCGGCGCTGCTGGCCAAGGGCCTCAAGGCTCGGAGTCGCTTGCCCGCGCCTGCTGGGGCCGGGCGGTAGCGCTGCCGGGCGCGCGCTAAGGCCTGTGAGCCTCGCTGCCGGCGGGCGGGCAAGCTGGCGCTCAAGGCCGGGCGGGGCGGCGCTGCATCTGGCGCTAAGGCGTTTCAGCGCTTCGCGGCGGGGCGCTGTGTAACTAAGGCTTCGCTGCCTCAAGGCCGAAGTCGCCAAGGCTCGCGAGCCTCGTGGCCGGGCGGCTGGCGACGGCGGTTCGCAGATGGGCGCGGCCGGCTGGGCGGCGCGACGGCGCTGGCGAAGCGCCCTCCCTCTCTCTGGGCGCGACGGCGTGCTCGCAAGGCGCCTCCCTCCGCTCCCTGGGCTGGGCGCAAGAGCTGGCGCAGCAGGGAGCTGCCGCGTCGGGCGGCGGTTCGCGCATCCACGGCGGGCGCTGGGCAATTGCTGCCGGCCGAAGGCGGCGGCGCTTTCTCCTCCCCCGGGTTGCCTCCCTCCCCGGCTCCTCCTCTCCAGCCGGCTGACTCGCGGGCGCGTTTCGCCGGCGGGCGCCTTCGCGCTTCGCGCCGAAAGCCGTGGACGCGCCTTCAGCTCCCTTCCCTCTTTTCTCTCTCTCCTTCCTCGCCAGGCCTGGGCGCTTTCATTTAGGTTTGACGCTGCGCCATCAAGGCCAAACTTGCCGCGGAGAGCTGGATTCCTGGATGTCGCTGGAGCTTTCCCGACGCCGGGTACAGCTTTTTTTCCGATCCTGATGACGCTGCCGCTTCCGGACGAGGAACCCGGACGCTAGCAAGTATAGCCCTAGTAATTTAATGCGCTGGTTTTACGAGGGGATGGACCGTGACGGCGGCATGGTCGGGTGGGAACAGTAGCTACTGACCGTTTCAGCTATGCAAAACAACGGTGCCAACTCTTGCTCGGATTAGATAGAACTGGATAACTAGCTGCTTCCTCCCGCCCTAAAAAGAATATTGTTCTCGCTTTTGAGAAATAACTACTTGACAATTTTTATAAATAACAAATATTATTAATTAGTATCATAATTAGTATTATTAGAAATATCTTTAGATCTAATTTTTTAACAAATTTATTTGAAGATATATATATTATATATATTTTCTATAAATCGAATAAACACCTAAAAACATTATTTTTTGGGACGGAGGGTGTCGTGATGAGTGTGACTGTTTTGATCTCAGTCTCGCTAAAGAGTTGGTGGATGGCAAAATACATATCTTTGGCTGCTGGCAGGTCTTTTACAGTATTCCATAAAAAATCATTCTGGCTTCCAAAAAAATTAACAATTTGTAACTTTGCTTAAATACATTTAACAGAATATTAATATTTATGGTACTTAATTAGGTAGATAGCTGAATATACTTTTATATCCATCCGTTTTTAAATTATAAGTCATTTTGACTTTTTATATCCATTTTACTATGTATTTATATATAATAATATGTCTAGATACATAACAAAATGGATGAACCAAAAAGTTAAAGCGACTTATAATTTAAAGCGGATGAAGTAATAAACTTATTTAAAATATAAATGTTGAATGTATTTTCTATAGATCTAATTAAAATTGAGAAATTTTGACCGAATAGCCAATTTTTTAAATAGAGGGAGTATATAGAACAATTTATCCCCACCTCGTATTGAATCAAAGTTAGCTTCCTCCCACAGCTAGCTTTCCTAAGAATTGGATCTAACATATATCACACTATTTTGGGGACCTTAACATTGCGGTTTCATCTTCTCCGCCATGGACGATGAACTCCTCGAAGACAAGTGTGGGGGATGAGTCTGGGGAGGACGCCAAAGAGGAGGATGCTGAGGGTGAGGCCAGCGAGGAGGAGCCCATCGGAGATGCGGAGGACGAGGGGGTGTTTGAATTCACCTGGAAAAGTTTTATTCTACCCCATCAGATCTTATCATATATGTATGGAGTATTAAATATAAACTAAAAAATAAATATGTACACAGATTGTGACTATTTTGCGAGATTTTAATTTTTAAGCCTAATTAGTCTATAATTTGACAATATGGTGCTACAAAGAAATAAAAATCTAATGATAGATTAATTATACTTAAAACTTTTGTATCGTTGTACACTAATCAGTTCTATAATTATTTTTTATTGGTATCCGAATACCTCCTTCGATACCCCCCGACATTCCGATATGACATAGTCAAAACTTTTATCACTCAGATCCAGAGAGGAAGAGGCCACAGGCAGCAATGTGAAGGACGGGTGCACGGAGGACGAGCCCACCACAATCCATACATAAAAGGAACTTATTTGTCTATCTCCCAGATGGAAATTATCTATGTATGTGTCTAAGTTATATTAGAGTTATATTGACTTTCGTGGTTTATAATTATAATTAGATATAGTACGATGTAACAGAAAAAAAGGGTTGAACTCCTTTTGATACCTAATTTTGCCAGAATTTTGATTCAAGCGTTAATACCTAAATATTATTTTAATATATAATACCTAATATTAAACAAAAAATATGATTCTTCTAACTGTATCCTTTTACTTCTCATGATACCCCTCATGTCCCTTCATATCCTATTCGTGAACTTGACTCACTCATCATGCTCGACTGCTCATATGAGTTAGAGGAACTATGTATAATGATGGTATGAAGTCTAATTATTTCAAGATGCGTCACATGGTATTATGGAATCTGATTCTAAAATATATTGAAACAATTAATGATCAAATTATCTAAACAAATTGTCTAAACGACCCCTGCCTCAGAGGCTCAGACATGCATGTACAGTTCTTTCTAAAATGAAAGTTGCAAGCGTGCCTACAATTTTTTTTTTTTTTTTTTTGAATTCAGCGTGCCTACAAATTCTGGCTCAAAGGGGCGCGTTGGGGACCATACTAGCTCTTTTAAAATGACCATTTTTATCTAATAAAAAAATAAAATAAAATGACCCTTCTTGCAACATTCATATAACAATACAGCATGCAAACAAGATGCACAATATCAGGGATCTTCAGGGTGCAGAAGAGGATTGTCTTAATCACTAAATGAGCTAACACATATTGGCATGGACTTATATAAACCACCTGTTAGATTTGGGTACATGTAGTGCGGTAGTGCCTACAAACATGGAGGAAATACAACACCGATATAACCAAATCATCTCCAACCTCCAAGGGTTAGAAACCTACCTGTACTATCCTGTCCCTAATGACACAAACTACCATGAAAGGTGCAGACAACTGAAACAAGCATATCCTTTGATGGGTTGCCCATAGTATTTTTTTTCCCAGCAAGACTTGCATGCGGCGGCCTCCTGCAAACTAGTAACATATAACAAAAATTTCTTTTTTAAGCAAAAGCATCTTTTCATCTGGTTGCAAGTGCGAGCATTGGTGAGATCATGCCTTGAACCCCCTGCAGCGTGTGCTGTATCTGAATCTCCTCTGCAACCATTCTCTTAAGATTCCTCATGTGCATCCTCAGCTTGTCATCAGATCGGATATCAGCCTCACGCATGTCCACAACTTTGTTTGCCAGCACAACAGCAACTTAGCATACCTTGGCAAAGTTGCATTCCGGTGAAAGAACTCCAAAAGAAGACCCAGTTCATCATTATCCAAATTCCCGATGCATCTCACAAGCTTTCTTCTCACAACCAGCTCCTCCATCACAGCCACAACACTCCTCGGGTTGTTCTTGGCCAATGCTGAAACCAGAGCATCCTTGTGCCTGAACTTCCTCAGTAACTTACCATGCTCTGCAATTTTCACCTTCTTAGGCTTCTCAATCACAAAGTCACCCTCCTTGGCCTTCTCATTCTGCCCTCGGTGGAAGTACCTGAAGTAATTTGGCCTCAACACTGACTTCTCTGGCTGAGGAGATACCCAATCAATCTCACCACCAACAGACTTCTTCCCTTCTTCTTCCTCATCCACAGCCTTCTTCCTATTTCCCATATAAATCTTCCCTTTCGCAGACCCTGCCACCACCACAGAGCCACAGGGCGAGCAAGCAACAGACAGGAGCGGCTGCAGGTACCGCAACGAATGTGTTATCTTCAGCTTCCCAAAATCAAAGCTCTTCACATACCCATCAATGCCTGCACTAAGCAGCCGCGTCTCCCCAGAGTTGGCCATCTTCCCAAGTGCTAGGTCCATCACTGTTTTGACATGGCTCTCCATAGAGTGCACATGCCGGCCACCACCAATGACGTCCCAAATCTTGACCACGTTCCTCCGGCCGTGGCCAGCAGCCCGCCGGCCGGAAGGAATAGCACGCTCTCCACCAATTCCCCGTGGGAGAAGGACAAAGACGGGCCGGTATTTCCGGTGCGGGCATCCCACAACTTGACGCTGCGATCGTAAGAGCCGGTGGCGAAAAATGTTGTGATCGGCAGGGAGGCCGCACCGCCGCGGATGTAGTTCCGGTGCGCGGCGGGTACGGTGAAGACGGGCGTCTCCGAGGGCACGTCCCAGTAGGCGAGGAGCGCGTCGTCACCGGCGGTGAGGAGGTGGAGCTTGTCGCCGCCGACGACAGGGTACCGGACCACGCGGACCTCGGCGGCGTGGGCGCACAGCGTGCGGAGGGCCTCCGACGCGGCCTTGTCGGCGCGGAAGACGCGGACGACGCCCTTCTTGTCCCCGGCGGCGAGGACCGTCGCAGCGGAAGGACGGGGAGAAAGCGAGGTCGCCCGCGACGGAGATCCGGCGGAGCTTCGAGGGGGTCGCCGGAGAATACGTGCACGGAGGTGGACCAGGAAGCGGCGAGGGTCGGGGAGGCGCCGTCGGCCACAGCGGGGGCGAAGGTGAGGTCGGTGACGGGGAAGCCGGCGTCGGAGACGAGCACGGAGGAGCGAAAGGCGCGCCAGTATGAGCCCTCAGGGGAGGCGCGCGAGGCGGCGCTCCTGGAGGGGGGGAGAGCCAAGCGCGGCGCCGCGGGGAAGAAGGGCTTCGAAGTGTCGGCGGTCATGGCGGATGGCGGCGACGGCGATTTTGGGAGAAACCGTGGCGGGGACTGTGGAGGGTTTATCGGCTCCGCCGTGATGGGCCGGCCTCGTCTCCTGTACTCCCTCCGTTAAAAAAAAAACTTGCAATTCTCGCATCCAAGAGTTAAATATTGCCAACTTTAATTAAAATTATATAAAAAATACTTAAACTTATAAGATAAAATAAGTATTATTATATTGATTATGAATATATTTTCATAATAAATTTATTTTGAAACATAAATGCTAATATTTTTTACTATAAACTTAGTTAAAGTTGGACTGTCGTAAGTTTTTTAATAAGTTATTGCCCTAAAAAGTCTATTTTTCTTTAAACTAGGTAAACCACCTCCTAAACTTTTTAAAATCGTTTGTTTTATCTTCCCAACCTAGTTATAAACAGTTTTGAAGGCAGTTTTATTTTTTATTTTTATTTATTTGACAAAATCTTTGAAAAATCTAATAAAGGAAAAAATTTATAAAATAGAAATTCTAATTTTTTTACTCCACATGAGTAGATCTATCCAATAAACACATAATATGATATGTTTAAATTTTTGTTGTAACTTTACATCTTTCATTTTTAAATTAATTCATGGTCGCAGCTTTCTATGGTCTAGTCATAGTGAAATTTGTATAGTGGGCTAATTATTGTACGCTTTAATTGTTGTACAAGTTTCATGCTCGTTGGATCATATATAACTTAGTTATAATTTTTTAAGGTTTGTGCTTCTTAAATCTAAATGAGTAACTGTATTTTTTAGTTACAACCATCTGTTTCTACTAGTTTCAAAAAGCATAAAGCCAAAAGCAGAAAAGCAGGATGTGTTTCCAAAACTGTACTGTATAAAATATAACTGCTTCTGGGGAAACAATTTTAGATTTCACCTATTTGATTGGATTTTTTTTTTCCAGCGGAAATACTTCTGAGAAGCTTAACCAGACACGGTGTGAATCAACACCAGGCTAGTCCTTGTTCCTACATAGTCGATTCGACTTTGCCAACCACTATACCAAACCTTAAATCAGGAAGCTCCGTTACTTGGAGAATTCAGCATGGAATTAGAATCTGAGCCTTAGGCCTGAAATATAACAAAAGTAAGGCATCATGGTATGGCCTACTCGGTTCTATATATATGATGCGCTGACGAAAAACCAAATTCATCGATCTACGCAACAGGAGTTAGGATCAAGTTCATCATGTTGCCAAATTCTCTCCTCCAGAGGCTGGCAAGCTGGTGCCCCTGGTTGCTGAGAGATGAGCCGCCGAAGCAGCCTGTCAAGGTTCTCGTCACCGGCGCTGCGGGTACGTTGTAATCATTCAGAGCACACGAACCAAACTGCAGAGAACACACATGCAGACCAGGACTATCTGAACGATCTGGAGAACATAGCTTCCCTGAAACGTACTTGCGTTGTCGATTGTTCTTGCAGGGCAGATTGGGTACGCCATAGTCGCCATGATCGCGAGGGGCCTGATGCTTGGGCCAGACCAGCCGGTGGTTCTCCACATGCTGGACATCCCGCAATCGGCGAACGCCCTGAACGGCGTCAGGATGGAGCTGATCGATGCCGCGTTGCCTCTTCTCAGAGGTGCTCCCTCATCGTTTGTGTTCGGTGTTCATCTGCTGCGTGTGTTCGGTGTTCATCGTTTAATTTGCTGTTGTGCGCGTTCTTGTTGTAGGTGTCGTGGCAACGAGCGACGTAGCCGAAGCGTTCCGAGGCGTCAACTTCGCCGTCCTGATCGGCGGATGGCCGAGGAAAGAAGGGATGCAGAGGAAAGACCTGATCGCCAAGAACGTCCCCATCTACCAGTCCCAGGCCTCTGCGCTGCAGCAGTACGCTGCTCCAAACTGCAAGGTCCAGTCCAATGCCCCAAGCAGCACGCTGCAGGACGCTCTGCAGACGAACCCTGATAGACACGGCGCTGCTTCTGCAGGTTCTTGTGGTGGCTAACCCTGCGAACACGAACGCGCTCGTGCTGAAGGAGTTGGCGCCCGCGGTGCCCGCCAAGAACATCACCTGCCTCACGCGGCTCGACCACAACCGCGCCCTGGGCCAGATCGCGGAGAAGCTGGGCGTGCACGTCGGCGACGTCAGGAACGCCATCGTGTGGGGGGAACCACTCCTCCACGCAGTTCCCCGACGCCAGCCACGCCACCGCCAGGACCCAGCACGGGGTGAAGCTCGTCGGGGAGCTCGTCGCCGACGAGAAATGGTAGACCATCATCATTGTCTGCGTCAGGCAGGCCACAGGATTACGCACACATGACATATGTCGACATGTCTGCAGGTTGAAGGAGGAGTTCGTCAGTGTCGTGCAGCAGCGCGGCGAGGCGGTGATCAAGGCGCGCAAGCAGTCGAGCTCGCTGTCCGCCGCCAGCGCGGCCTGCGATCACATGAGAGACTGGATCCTTGGCACCCCCAAGGTCCAAGACATGTCTTTTTTTCCTTTCATCATCCAAGCTCTTTTGAACTCTACTACTACTCATTTATATGTTTGTTTTTTAGAATTACTCATTTATGTTTGTCAGTAAAGGACTGTCATTTATTTTTTTTTTTGAAAGAATGGACTGTTGTCATTTTGCTCTGCAGGGCACGTGGGTGTCTATGGGCGTGTACTCTGACGGGAGCTATGGCGTCCCGGAGGGCATCTTCTACTCGTTCCCGGTGACATGCGACAAGGGAGAGTGGTCTATCGTCCAGGGTGAGTTCTTATCATCATACGTTTACCATGTCGGTAGCATCGGCTGCAGCACGGTTCTTGACATGATCCGTTTGTTGTTCCAGGTCTTGAGGTTGATGACTTTGCACGATCCAAGATGGAGCTTTCGGCGAATGAACTCGTTGAAGAGAGGTCCATGGCGTACGAGTTCGTCAGCTCTGAAAGAGACCAGTAGATCACTTGTGTATACATGAGTCATAATGTAAATGAAAATGATTATGAGCTTCAGACAATTGCTGTACAACCACCAATAAAGCAGGCAATGATGCATTGCTGCATATCCACAAATATTGCTTTGATAAACATGAACGACTTTCCCTAGTTGATAGTTATCATGATCACAAGACACAAAAAAGAAGGAAACAGTAGACCATGGCATGGCGATAGTTATCATCGATCCAGTAACAAGAACCAACTGCAGTTATCTTCCTAAGGGAACAGAGTACAATAATCACAAAAGATGGGGTAACCATTGTTATTGTACTTGTCCATTTCCCCTTCGGCAGATAATTGTAACAGCCCTCGCACTTTTCTTGGACAAATGGTCAGGTCATAGAGGCACACATTACTCAAAGAATTAATCATGTATTAACAATAATTTACAGGCATGGCATTTTACCAGTTGGCAACTCTCCTTGACGTGGAATCTACCGAGACATGGCATCTCTATCGAGCCATGCCATCTATTTCTTTGTATATGCACTATGCATCCCTGCCCTGTTACTTCCACAATGTTTCTTTCTGAGCAAGCATATGTTTTTCCTGTTGTACCAAGCACACGCTCAACTAGCAGCATCCTCGTGTTGCCTACTGCATTTGCTGTGTCTGGTTTTCATGTTGTGACCGATATGTTACCAGATTTTCTTAAGCAGATGCAAGATGATGGAAATTCATGGAAGTCATCCTGTTTTGGTCTGATATCATCTGGCTCCCCCATAAGACCCCTCTGAACTTTCTGTACCTTACGTGAAAAGGTATCCCAGCCCAATTGATTCCGTGTCTTAAATAATACATTGAGTTTCTTTGCATTTGGGCGAATAGTTCTCTTGTGGCCCATGTATCGCCTACACATTTGATGGAGAGTGGATGAGCAAAAAATAGCATATTACATAAATCAACTTTCAGAGTTATCATAAGTTGAACTATTTCATCAAGTTTGACCAAATTTATACAAAAAAGGCACCGATATTTATAAGACCAAATTAGTATCACTTGATAGATAATTAAAGATATTTTTCATAATGCACTTATTTGGTGTCATAGATGACACTCTTTTCTATAAAATTTATCAAACTTAAGATAGTTTCGCTTTTGGGTTTTAAGATAGTTTCACTTTGGGTGATTCTAGGAGTTGATTTATTTGGGACGGAGGGAGTACTTCAGAATATCCAAAGCATATGCAGAAAGAGGGGCACATACCTCCGGCCAGCTAAAATTTTGGCCATGTTCCCATTATTATTTGTAACAAAGACATCACTCTCATCACAAACAATGAAGTCAATTGCAGCCAGCCGTGAAGAAAAAAGGAAGGAAGGGATTCAAATCATCCCCAGCAAGCTTCTCCTTAGTGTAGAAATTTGGGAAGAGTTCCCTAAGAGGTTGGAGAGTTTCATCTCCACCATATATTTCTCCAGAAGCAACATACAGAAGTGTATCATTGCCAAAACCAAGAGCTCTGAGCATTAACCCAACTTCATGAGGAGTCAGTGGGCACTTCCCCTGCTGCGTTCATCTTCAGCACTCAACTCCTATTGTGAAAAAAATCAATCCATCACTCAAAACTTAAATCTGGTGACACAATCTGACAGCCAATGATTTGAACTTTAACATCTACAATGATGAATGTGTGATTGTATAATCTGATACATTTTGGGGGCATATAAGAAAGACATAGGTCATATTCAATAACAAGCAAAAAGAAATAAAATGGGTTAAAAAAATATGCCGATGGCAGACTAGTATTTGGAGAATATACCATAGGGAAATCTCACCAAGTTTCAAGAGTCTTACAGGTAATGTATCCCATCGTTTCCTAATTTCACCCAATTCCTTTCTTTCTTTTTCACCGCCACCGTAGTAACAGCCAGAAAATGCAAGCATGTCAGGTTCAAACCTGATGAACAAGCAACAGTTATGCTCGAAAATTTGTACTTTCATGGTCAATCATAACTTGAATTATCACAAGCCAAATTGAATTAACATAAACAGAATTTACCTCAAATGAATGGCGACATATCGCTTGTTCATGAGTCTCAGCTTTTGAACAAGTTTATGACCCATGTCGTATAGAACTCGTAAATTTTAAAGCATGAAAATTTACTCGGCAACGCAACTTTTGCAAATCCTCATCAAGATCGCTAGTGAGCCTATAATCAAACTTTGTTAATTGCAAAGCCTGCAAAGATTAAGACTGTTCAGTCACTCAGGAGGTATGTCTACTTTTCATTTGTCTACAGTCACTTGACACCAGAGTTTTATATTTATCATGAATACACATAACAAATATCTTCAAAAGGAAATTATAATATATGCTCATGCTCAACCCAAAGGGCCACAACGGAACCATGCAACAGATAAACTATTGTATGTAACGAACTGTTCGCCTTAACACCCACCCATCCAAATATTGTAATCAAACATGACACCTAAAATGAAACAAATTGATAACTAAAATGATATAACTGACATGTTTTCCTTGCACATGATATATCACTACAGGCCAACAGCAAACTAGGTAGAAAAAACAAGAAGTATGCACTATATACTATCGAAACAATATGCAACTTAAGTTTCCAGGCTATTACACAGGTTTGGCAGGTTACTTACTCGCCTTCGCATGAGTATTGGCAAAACTTCATCAATGTAAAACTCAGGCATTGATTTCCTAGGTGCACGATAGTCCACGGTAGTTTATCCATTGACAACATTACTTCATAAGGTATCCTTTTGACAATAGTTACATCCTTTGATAGGTAGGAAATGAACCACTCCACGTCAAAAATGTCAGAGAAGTCACTGCATATGAAATTTGAAGTCAAGCCATTTTGGAACAGTAACATTCAGAAAACATCCTGTAATTTCTAGTTCTCAATTCACCTGTCATCTTTCCAGAATGAGTGGTGGTCTAACTCAGGTACAACAAGTGTGGCATTCAAAATTCGGCCACTACAACAGCATCTGTTATCTGCAAACTGAACATCATAAAGGTAACACAAGGGATGATAAAAACAAAGCAACAAGACGTTGGAAGACAATCATACCCCTATGCGCTGCTGATTCAGGCCCCCGCTAGTAGCAATCAATAAGTAACCAGTGGAACTATTCTCTGGCACAGCAGCTGAAAGATGAACATGGAAAACCAGATGGTCAATTTTTCCCCCACTGTTTTAGTTCAAGAGAGGAAGTGACTAATAACTATATACAAACTAACATCTGAAATCTGAGCTTCTCCCACTGCATCCGTAGTATATGCTGGAATACTTCGATTCCCAAATATCGATAGGCCCGTAGTTTCTATGCTGCACATTTCAGGATTATAAATTGTCAATCATGTTCTGTAATTGCCAAGGAAGATGAGATAATATTCATCAGATTATAAAGTCTCAAAAACAGCAGAGGCAGAGCTAGATGGCGGTAACAGAGAACATTGCCACATAAAAATTAGAATTTCAACGACGTTCCTAGTGAAATTTCACATAGCCAAAAAATACTAAACTCTAGCACTCAATTTCTCAAACTGTCCCTAAGTCCTAACGATGTGGCAGGTGTAGCCGTCAAGTGGCACAAAAGAGAACTTTCTCTTTCACCTCTATCAGGCTATATATAACACGCAAGAGACCACGCAACGACAAAATTCCGTGGAATTAGACAGCAGAGCAGCCAAGTCTCCAACAAATTACCTGCTTGGATCGCCATCGGCTCCGGATCCAAGCCCAGTCAGCGTCAGTGACCACGTGTCCCGTAAAGAGGGACACGAACCCTAGAACGAACAGCGCAGTTCCCAGGAACACCGGAGAAGGCGGCGCCTTCCTCGCTGCCCTCGGCGAGGAGGCGCCGGCGCCGGCGCCGGCGCCACCGGAGTAGTACGATTTGGCTAGCGCGTCAGGCTTCCTCCCCATGACGCGCCGCACCAGGTCGAGCGCCCAGACCACAAAACCTTGGCATACAACGCCCACCTTCCCTCGAGGTTCGCTGGCGCCGACGTTGTAGCCACCTGCGCTAGATCGTGGAGGAGCAGACGTCCCTGGCGACGGGAGGAGGAGGGCAGGCGTGTCCGCTCGCGTGTGAACGGGAGCAGGGTCGTCCCCGGACAGTGGAGTGTGACGAATCGATGCCACGAACCGGTGGGCTGAGTTTTATTAGTGGGCCGCTAGATTAGTTGCTCCGCATTCAGCTTGGCCCGTCGAGGTTTTTTCCACGTGGGCCGCCTCGTTCGATGCCTGAATCAGGCCCATACGGTGAAAATGGACGCTGGTTTCCCGTTTGTGCCGACAGACCGGGGCTCCTCGTGTAAGTAATTTTATTTTTATTTTGTCAAAAAATATCCAATTATTTTTTTCTGAGAAAGAAAAGAAATGAATTCCACGCCTTGTGTCCACCGTCCACGGTACCAGCACCTCGGCCGCCGCACCACGCAAGTTTGACTTGCCGTACCCGTACGTGACATACACTGTGTCCGACCGTACCATCACCGTTCACCGGAGGACAGCAGCATCAGTGGCTGCGCTCATCGATGGCACCCATGTGACTTTGTGACCCTGCCACGGCTGGCGACGATAACCACCAAACAGGACACAGGGGTCGAGTCGAGCGAGGTCGAGGTCGAGGCACTGCAGATACTACTAGCTCAGCAGCGCCAGCCCAGCGCCACCACGGCGGCCAAAGCCAAACCAACCGGCAGGGGAGGGGACACAGCACTAGAGCAGGCACGCAGGCCCGGCTCACGCTAACCTACCAAACGAACAGCTCGACGACCCTCATCTCATCTCAAACGACAGCGGCAATCATCCCGCCAGCGCACCCTTGTCACGGGGTGTCAGCGGGCAATTGAAAACGAGCGCTGCACCTGCACACCTGCACCTGCACCTGCACTGGGTGCATGCATGCATATGCATGCCGGCCCCGTTGGCAGTACAGGATACGAGCACGGCTTGCCAAGCACGTACTGTACTGTACGTACTCCACTCGTACAGGCAGAGGCAGCAGGGTACAACCAGCCGGAGCCAACCAACGTCCCGCAGGCACGGCAAGTGCGCAGCGCAGCCAGGGAAGGCGCCAAAATAGGGGTACCCGTACGTATCTCCCCCAACGCCCAACACGGGGATATTATTTCCCCCAAAGCGCAGACATACCCCCCATTCCCCAGCCAATCGGCCATGGCCCGCGCTGTAGCTGACACTGACGACTGGACCGCGCCGTACGGGCCCCGCCGGCCTGCTGCGTGCGCGTACGCCCGGCCTGCCCCCGCCCCGCACCAGGCTTTTTTTCCCCCACTGGCGCGCGCTCCGCTGTGTGCGAGACTTGCCTTTGACAGGTGGGGCACAGTAACTCCCGGTCCCACTGGGCAGTGGGTGTGGTCTTTGCTGGGGTTCTGGTACGCCATGCACAAAATCTTTTGTGGCGCCTGGTTCCGGATACGGGATCTTTCAAGCAAGTGGCAGAGCCGCTCGTTTTCTAACCCTTGGCTAGGTAGGCCTTCTTCAATGACATCCGGGACCCATGCTCTGCGGGTCCCACATGTCATCTGCGTCCTCTATCGGCCTGGGTTCGATTCGAGGTGAGCGGTGCAGTGCGGCGTATGGTCACACAGCGCGCAGCCTTTATGGGCGTGGCAGTGATGCCACGCACAGCAGCCCCGCCGCGCGGGTCCCGCCTCGGATTGAACTCATCAATGACACCCCTCCATGTGGCCGCGGCCCACTGGCAGTGGCCCCACCGCCTGCCACGGCTAGCTGTCTCAGTCAGTGCCTGACGAGAGATCCCACATGTCAGTACAGGCGCTTGCTCCCCACCGGGGTTGCCTGCCTGCCTGGCTGAGTGGGCTGCCTGCTCCTCCCCGGGAGGCTCGCCTCGCTGCCCGATTGCTTTATATGGGGTGCCACGCCGCGCCAGTGCCGGTAGCATACCGGCTGTACTTGCAGCAGCAGCAGCAGCCACAGCCGCCGCCACCGCCGCCGCCGCCGCTGCTGCTCTTCCACTTTGCCTTCGCCGCACACCGGTTTTGCCGGGCGCGCTAGCTAGCTTGCTTGTTTCTGAGCGCCCTGCTGAACGGCAGCACGTAGACGTAGCTAGCTAGCTATGGAAGGAAACGGCGGTGGCGGTGGCGCGGGCGCCGGCAGCGGCGGGAGCGCGGCACCGCCCTGGGATCTCGCCATGCACTGGGCTCCCTCCGCCGGCGCGTCCTACCCGCACCCGCAGCAGCCCTTGGCGCTGCGCCCGGGGCCGGAGGGCGTGCCCAGCAGCCAGCTCCAGCTGCAGCAGCAGCAGCAGGAGCTGACCTGCCTCAAGCTGGGGAAGCGGCCCGCCTGCTGCTGGGCCGGGGCAGCGGGCAACCAAGTGGTGGCGCAAGCTGCTGGCGCGGGCCTGCTGCCGCAGGTCCACGGCAATGGCGGCGGCGGCGCCGGTGGTGGCGGTGGTGGTGGGAGTGGGACAGCTGCGGCTGAGGGCAGGAGGAAGGAGAAGGCGGCGGCGGCGGCGACGACCGCGGCGGCCGTGCCGAGGTGCCAGGTGGAGGGGTGCCATGTAGCGCTGGCGGACGCCAAGGACTACCACCGGCGGCACAAGGTGTGCGAGGCGCACCCAAGGCGCCCCGGGTCGTCGTGCTCGGCGCCGAGCAGCGCTTCTGCCAGCAGTGCAGCCGGTCGGTACATTAATTAATTAATTAATTTCGCTCGACTATATACGTACTACTCCTACTCCATGTAGTCCATGAATTGGTAAGTACGTGCCCGAAACGACGCCCCTTGTTGTGTGTGTTTTCTCGGTGCGCGCGCAGGTTCCACGCCATCTCGGAGTTCGACGACGCGAAGCGGAGCTGCCGGCGGCGGCTGGCCGGGCACAACGAGCGGCGGCGGAAGAGCAACGCCAGCGAGGCCATGGCCAGAGGCGTCGCGCACCCACACGGTACGTGTACCTCCGCCCGTCCGTCGTACGTAGCCGGCGTACTCGATCCGATCCGGATACTGTAATGCTTTGTGTTCAGGATGTGAAAATTTAAGCTAGGCAGGGACCATCCAGTGGTAGTTAAAGACCACACGACGCACATTCACAGAACTACATTATCGGTAACTACAGGAGTGTGTTAGTTAGCAGTGCCGGTCCTAAAATTTGAAGGGGCTCTCGCGAACTTGTCGCGATGGCCCCTCTAGACTATATATAAAATCTTATAATATACATAAGTCCTAATTTTCTTGCAAAGCGAAATCAAATCCAATAATATATTTTAAATTTAACATGTCTGATATTTGTTGAGGAATAATGTAGACAAAAAAATATCTTAAGGAAGAATATAATTTCGTAATACACATTGCTTCTCATAAAAATATATTTTTCGGGCATTTCTTGATGCAAAATCATCAAGGACAGGATTAAGATTAAAAGTGTCCAAGATCTCTCTCGATGGTAAATTCGGATTATTAAAAAGTAAATAGGAAAAAATACCTAGGGCCTGATCGACGACTTGGCGAGAAGCGGAGAAGGCCCTGCCTCGCTTCGCCTCCGTTGTTGCGTCATTCACCGTTCTCCGATCTCCGCCACAGGCCCTTCGATCGCCGTCTGTGTGCGGCGAGAGCAAGTCGCAACTCCGCAAATTGATGATGCGGGCGTACGCGGGCGTACGGCGCGGCTCCTTACCTTCTATCGTGGTGAAACCGAAAAAGACACGTACAACGGCCGGCACTACTTGCTTGCTTCTTGTTGGACTGGCACTACGTACAAGCGTAAAGACACGTATAAATACAAAGACGTTGGTATATAAGGCCTTGGGGTTTGTATACATGGGCTTGGGCCCCTCTCCAGCTTGGGCCCTCGGCCGTCGCACACCCTGCCCCTCCCCTAGGGCCGGCACTGTTAGTTAGGGAAAAAAAAAACTCGCAGGGGTAGGTGCGGTTTGATGCCGGGAAACATGGAGAGATAAGAGGTGCTGCTGCTGGGTGCTGGCAAGGCACGAAAGGCTAGTCCTCGGGATGTGCGACGTGCAATGCAAAGCCACGTTAGGGCACGGATTTTGACGCGTGCCTGTACGTGCACACCTGCGGCCTGCTTGCTGTGTGCTTTAAGACTGCTGTCTGGTGTCCGATGAGTGGGTAGCTAGGCCGACCGTGCTATGAACACTTCACAGTAGAAAGTCTCACAGGGCTATGGCAACGTATGTAGATTCACGTTCGTGTTCGTACGTACCTACATCGACCTGGTGTATAAGAGACATGAACTAAGGAGAAACAGTTAGAAAAAAGCTATTATACATACATACCGTCTATGGGTTGTATGAGCCCTTGAATGTTGAATGCTTGTAGTACATGCAAGTGTTCACGGTTGCTCATCCTCAAAGTAGTCTTCACTGAATTCTTTTTCTCTCCACCTCATAGTAGTCGTTTAATTTGTTGCTGGCGCCGGGCAGTCAACCGGAAGCGTCAAGGTTGCTGGAGGTGCAGCAACCGTGCAGACGTGTGTAAGCTCACTCGGAGAGCTAGCTCTAGCAGCAGCAAGCGGAGGAAAAGGCGAGCTGTGCATTACAGTTACAGGGGGCTGCTGCTGTAGCGTTTCGCTTTTTCCCTCTCTTCAGCAGCTGCAGCCGACTGCAGCAGCCACCAGCCAGCATGCTCATGCAGTCATACGCGTACGTACGTCGGTACTCCTAGCTCACCAGGTCCGTAGGTGTACGTACCTCTGGTATTTTCCGCGATGGTTTATGCGGCGTACGTACAGTGTACTGCTAATTAATACGTACGAGGAGTTATGTCGCGTCTCGGTGTACGTACAGGAACGAGGACGGCCAAACTGGGCATAGCGTATCTACAGTAGTGCACAGTACTGCTACTGCCTGTACGAACGAATCTTGGACTGAGCGTACGTACGTACGTAGGTACTCGATCGATCTACTACTTCTGCAGCTCGTCCTGACTCTTCTTTATTCTTGATGACAATGTTTTTTTTTTTTTCTAACGATCATCAGACTATAATTATGCAGGAGTGACGGCTTTCGGGCACGGCTTCCTGCCGCCGTGCGGCGGCGGCCTCCCGGGGTCCCCGGCTGGTGCTCTCTTCTGTCATCGGCCAGCAGAGGCGCGGCGACCGCCCCCTGGCTGGTCACGACGACGCCGGACATCTCCGCGCGCTCCAGCGCGGCGCTCGACGACCTCATCGCCGAGAACCGGGCCGCGCTCCTCGCGTGGCAGCACTTCTCCGCCGACCGCTCGGCGCCCGGCCGGCATTTCGTCTCTTCGCCGGCGGGCTGCGCCGCCGCACTCCCGCCGCCCGACCAGGCGGCAGCCAGCTGGCACCCGCACCACCACCCCCACCCCCACGGCGGCGCTGGCAGTGGCCGGTACCACGTGGCGCCGCCCGGTGCGTGGCACACGACGCTGGGCCTCATGCAGACTGCAGCAGCGAGCACCACCACCGCTCCCGCCGCCGCCACCGGCGCGCCGTTCCGGCCAGTGCCGGAGAGGGCGGGCGCCAGGCCGCCGCCTCGCGGGAAGACCAAGGATGGCGACGCGGCAGGGTGTAGCTTGGACGCGTGGGCGGCGCCCGCGGGTGGTGGAGCTCGTGTGCTGTGACCGACCGCCGTGTGCAATCATCAGCGGTGGTGCTATTATGGCCATGGCGCCTTGCCGTGTGTGGCCTGTAGTGACTGGTGTTGCAGTGCCTGGTGTGCTCCATGTTCCTTCCCAAAGGGATGTGTAATCCAATAGTATACTTCAGCGTGTGTGCTTTTGGCAGTGAATCAATGGCGTTGCTTACTTTTGCTACGCGGGATTACTGAGAGCACGAGCTACGAGAGAAGAAATGCTATCGCTCCTCGGTCTCCTACTATTGAACCCACCATACTAGTTGTAATGCTGAAGCAAGCAACTGATAATGTTGTATCACTAGGTCTGCTGGAGCAAAGAGCGAACAATAATATACGTTTTATTTAGCTGGATCAAGTTTACTCAGAGGCTCCTAAATTTTACGCTATTTTCATTTGCATACTCATCTATATTTTGGCCTGGATTTTTGAGCAATTTGTGCATTAGTTGCTAAGTTGTTGTGCTTTATATGCCAGGATCTTAATGATTCATAACTTGCATGGTGCCTCCTCGAGTTTATGTAGGATGATTGCTTCTTTTAGCATTCACAGCAATTCTTTTACCTTTTTGTCTCCATTCTTGGAGACTTGCATAATGCCATTTTTCATTTGTCTTACAGTACGAATCAGAACTCTTTCCTAGCCTTGTCTATTGGAGGAAACAACCAAATATTTTGTTTTACAATTGTGTAATGATTGTTTTCATAGGAGCAAAGGCTAGCTGCTATTTCTTCAAATGTAGAATTTACTACTGAGTTTATCCCTTCTGAACTACCTACTCATTTCCCTGTCGGTAATTGCGTTGTCATGGAAATTTTACAACTACTTTTCTAATTTCGTGATATTGCCTTCGCGATGTAATTTGAACCCTTGCCTCATCCCTTTTACCAACAACTTTGAGACAACGGTTTACTTTATCCTGATCAAAAGGGCTTAGCTAGTGGAGGCGGTGGCACCTCAACGCCCTGAACTGTTGAATACTGCGGGTAACCTGCAGCAGGGGCTTGACCAGCCGCTGGGATGGCCGGGGATATTGTGCAGGCGATCGACCGGGGAAGCTCCTGTCGCCTGTCGGGGAGCCGGGGCCTCACGCGGACGGGCGAGGACCTCGCATCATCGACAGCAGCGCATGCTCTTTTTCTTTTTCTTTTTTTTAACGTAAGGTTCATGCTCAGATGTTCTAGCCGCAGCATTTCTCTCCTCTGGCTTCAGACCCTGCCCAGTTTGATCTCCCCACTGCCACCGGACTTCTTTGTCGCGGCCTCTCCCCGTATATATCTCTCTCCTAATACAAGGCGGTGGTGAGGACAGGTTGGATTCGTGAAAACCGGAGGGCTAGTGATGGTGGTGATGCAGCAAGAGTACTATATGTTGATTGCTAATGGATGAATTAAGTAATGATTGTGTGGCTACCGTTGAAGAATGCACCAGGTATACGACCATGGGAGACGGAGCAACACGGCTGTTTGGCTTCTGGGGGAGTATAGGAAGTCGATGCATACGAGGTGGAACTTTCACTGACAACTTTAGATATGATATATAGATCAGCGCGGGGTACTGATGTTCTTCTTAATTTTTTTTTTCTCGAATACGCAAAAGGTTTGCGCATCATTGTATTAAGGAAGGGTTTTAAAGTTAGTACAAGATTTGGCCGGGTATTTGATAAACATTATGCGCTCGCCACGGCCAAGAGATCCTAAGGGACTACTCACGAATTAAACTCCCTAGGTTGCGCGCTCCGGCCTCAATCCAAAGATCGGCGGTGCGCTTAATCGTGGCTAGCAGGCCGGGTGCCGAGGTGGTGGCATTCCTAAAGCATCTGGCATTGCGTTCCTTCCACAACTCCCACACCACCAGCATGAAGAGGGAGTCTGCTCCCCTGCGCTTGTTCCCCGTCCATCTCGATCTCCAATCGCTCCACCAGCCGATAATTGTGCTATTGCCGATGCGGGAGTCGTCAGCCCAGAGGGCTGTTAGCACGTTCCACCAGATTTGCCTTGAGAACGAGCAGGAAGCAACGATATGGTCGATGGTCTCGTCTTGCTGGTCGCACAAGTAGCAGCGTTCCGCCGAGTCAAGACCGTGGCGGGCTCTCCGGTCGGCGGTCCAGTGCCTCCTACGCAAGGCCAGCCAGGCATATATCTTAACCCGTAGCGGCGCCCAGGCCTCCCAGATTAGATTGATGCATTCTTCTTAAATTGAATTACATGGATCCTCTATTTAATTTGGTGCAGCGCTTGTATTATCTCACTCTGTAAATAACCCTTATGATGTGAGCATCAGTGCAACACTAACAGAGTTCAAATCTATGCTTTTTGTCCAATTTATTTTTTGAATTTCTCCCTCCAATTTAGATTTAGATACTATGCATTATACTAACACCCGACCACAGTATATATGAATGGCATCAAAATCAGTTGAGAGAATAGTAGTAGGTGCCCAAAATCATCAAAATACAATTAAATAATGAATATCATCAAAACACAGTTAAATTATGGATTCAGCTGTTAGCATACTATCTTAGCTAGCTTAAAGAGTTGTAAAGTTTACGTAACAGTAATGCGCACTATGATTGTGTTGTGTCAGATTGGTACTACCACTACAGTACTGTGGCTAATAAGCGATGTTACAGCAACCTACTACCTCGCTACACAATCTGATCGATCGATCTGGCTTAGCACGATCCTAGCTTTTCCAGAAAGTACTTTTTAAGTGCTGTCAGAACACAAGGCCATAAGTAGAGCTTTCACATAGCTTCACAAAAAGTTGTTTTCAGCTTCTCCTACCAAAACCCTTCCGTACAAAACAGTTTCTCACTAAAAGTTATTTTTCTTTCTCTCACATACATGTATCTCTGCTAGGTGGAAACTGGAAATACTAACCTTTTAATACTAACTTTTTCTAGCCTTCTCTCTATATCTACCCTGCAAAACTATTTTACCAGACATTTATATATGCAAACAACTTTAATTAGCTTCTCACCGGTGAAGTTGCCTTACAAAACTAAAGGTAAAAAAAATTGATAATTGGGCCAAACATGCCATATGTCTCTTTCTTATTAATTGCATAGAGTTTAATCAACACATACCTTTCTATCCCAAAATAAATAATATTTTGAGCATGATTTGTAGATTGGTTCCATCCGGCCTTTGCTGCATTTGCCACTACAGCTTGATGGCGATTAGTTAGCTGCACATGATCACCAAAGCCTGGCCAGTGTGGCATGCAGAAGGCACCGTCCAGCCTGGCTCCGGGAAAACGAGGATCATTTCCATTTCCTCCTCGTCTAGATGGTGTGGGTGCATGTGCCGTGGGTCACTGGGTCTGAATCGTGCATGAGAGAGTGTATGTGTGATTTTTGCTGTCTCTCCAAAATATTTTCATAGCAAGTTCACATTTGTACATGTTTGTTGGCCTTTGTTTTCTTCGTTTCTTGTCATTCACTTATCAAAAACCATGACATAGCCTTCGTCATCGATCGTCAGTCCAACATAGCGAACCAACCCCCCCCCCCCCCCCCCAAAAAAAAAAACCCCCACCAATAATAGGACCTTCCTTAGCTGCGCACATGGATGCATCTGCTTCATTTGCATCCGTCACCCTTATGACCATCCCTAATCCTCTCGTCTTCCCCAACTCCTAATCCGATCCCTATAGGAGCCCTAGGCTAAGTCCCCAGCCACACTGACACACACGACGGGTGTGAGCGTGACGCGTGACAACATGGTGGTGGTGTGTAGTGGTATATACTGCTTTGGTTTAGAAAATACCCAACTCTGAGATGCTAATTAAATCCGTCACGGGTAGCCAAGACTAAGGTGTGCTAGCTGCAAGATCTAATTAATTACTGCATATGAAGTTTCAAGACCAAATAATGTGTACTAGAGAGTATGTGAAGTTTTTGTAACTGATTACTAGCATGTATGAAACACTTTCTTAGACGGATTTTGTATTTGTTTTGTACTAGCAAAGGTAAGTTATTAGTACTACTCTCTTAATTTGTAGATCAACTGGTTGTGAAACTGATGTGGGGCAACAAATTTATATAAATTAAAAGACTCTAGTTATCGCTACTCCTCTCTCTTCTGTTTTATATATACAGAACACATTAAATGTGAAGATAACTACAGTGTGACTTGAAAGAATATGTGAATCCCGCTTTTTTCTCTATCTACACCAGCTAGCTGTGCCATCGTGTAAGGGTTTGGATGCATCCACTAAAGTTTAGCTAGCTAAAATTTCAAAGTAGAACTTTAGTTAGCTAAAAAAATTTTAGCTAAACTTTAGCTGGAGTGTTTAGATGTTCCAGCTAATAGACTCAGCTAAACTTTAGTTGGCTTTAGCTGAGTTGAAGTAGCTAAACCCAGCTAAACTTTAACTAGTCTTTTTACTGTGCTGTTTGGATGTCTAGCAGCTAAACTTAGTCAGCTAAAATTTAGTTGTTACATCCAAATAGGCCCTAAATACTGGGTAACTGGTTAGGACATGCTATATTATGCATAACAGCACACATAACATGAGCCGGTACTTATTATTAATAAACATGTGCTGATAACACCATCTATTACTCCAATTCGCATATATTATTTATGTTGACATTGACGCTGCCATGAATTCCATCTATTTTGCCAAGAGGTGCTAGACCGGCGGCTGGTTTAGCACTTTTATTGGCACCCTCGCGGCACAGGTTCGAACCTAAATGTGGTACACCTACACATTGTTTTTGAGATTTTTCTTCGAGCGAGGGAAAATCTCCCTGCGCGTGAGAGATCTTCTACCTAAGCACAAAGCCACCGCAGACCGAGTGTTTTTTTAATCCCATCTATTTTAGTTTTAGTTTGGTCTTGTATTGCCGGTCTAACCAGTGGTACAAATGAGGCCTTACAAGGCTCTCTTTGTTCCTGCTTCTCCTCCCAGAAATAAGCAATTAATTCTCTATCCAACTCAGAATAAACTTCCAAAGATGAGAAGCTAGGATTAGTAGTAGTGAACGACCTGGTTATTTGAGATGGGCTTTGGCTCATGCATGCTATAGTAGTGCTAAATACATGACTCCTACAATGGAGGAGCCAGAGCATCCATAGGTCCTACCTATGCCCATGTATTAGTTTGAAAAGTAAATGAATCAATGCTCTGCTGCTTAATATCAATAACAGAAGGAACAGAAACGAGAATACGTACATGCATGTACTCTAAGCAGGCCATATACTAGTGACGAAGAAGATGGAGCAAACTCTCCGCCCAGATCATGATCAATAGAAGAACAATCTATTCTTCTCAAAGTTTCACCGCACCAAATCAATCAAACTTGTAGTTACAAACACATGAACCGTAAAATTCCAGCGAATTTGAGCTCATATATACGCCTTCAATAGTTGTGAGAGCAGCTCTCGCAATCAATACTCACTGGTGGTCACCACGCACTGACGAAGCCACGTACGAGTAGTATATGAGCAAGTAATGCACCTAGCTGTGCGAGATGCATGGCAGAGGTTGAGAGCTGGCTACACAGGCCAGTGGCAGAGGCCCTGAAAGAACAAAGCATGAACGACCGGGGAGCACTGCAAGAGAAACTACCCCCCCAGTGTGAAGTGTCCAGACCACATTGAATGGGCGTGTGATGAGCGTGCCACTTAAGTTACCAAGGACACATCACCTCCGTGCATGCATTCACACCACAGTCCACAGGAGAGATACTGCACAGTACTACCCCAAGACTTGTACTGGTAGCAATATAGAATAGATTAAATTCTCTTCAATGCAATACTGGCGCGGCCCTGCAATATATACCTTGGGTCCGGCTGGCCAGGTTTCATTTGATTCTACTACAGTCTACAGGCTGAGGTGATCCATGTCCCTCCCAAGTTATTAAGATATCTCAAGAGCTTTATCAAGAAATAAACTTCAAGGTGTTGTCGTGACAGGCAATGATGATGTGTCTTTGGCGCCGCCACGCTCTCCCTTTGGAGGCGTTATTGTGAGGATATCACTTGCAGGGTTTTGTTGAAAAACATCGATTTCCTGTTTGGCATTGACAGCATTTGTGAATATCATTTTCCTTCTTTGAGACATCGTTATCGAGAACACCCTCCATCTCCCTCAAGCTCTTCGTTCTCCCTTGGAGGCATTATCGTGATGTGTCACTTTTTTTTCGAAAGCGTGCTTAGGCACGTTCTTCATTAAGTGGAAGGGGAATTACAACACGCCCCAGGATGGAACACGGCGAGCGGCCGTGCACCAGGCATGGGGTTACAACACAATTACACGAATCGCCAACAGTGGCGCGTAAGCAGAGTTGTACTAACTAAGAAACCGATTTCGCGGCGGTTAACGGTGCAGTTTGGCCGTTCAGGGCAGCAGCGGGAAGAAGCGCCAGGCTGCTGAAGCCGGCACCGATCCAGCGTTCGCCATGTCCAGGATGTCCGGTACCAGCCCGCCCGGCGACATACCGCTTGCGATCGAAGGTGCGGCGGTTTCTCTCCTTCCACAGGCCCCAAGAAACAAGGAGGACGAGAGAGTCGAAGCTCTTGCGGAAGCAGCTCTGCACCACCATCCGGCTGGGGAGCCACCAGTCGACGATAGACGAGTCCGGCCCAGGAGGCGACGCAAGGGTGCCCAAGGGTGTCAGGATGCGCGCCCAGACCTCGCGGGCGTAGATCGTGATGTGTCACTTGCGGGTTTGGTTGAAAGATACCGATTTTCTGTTTGGCATTGACGGCATTTGTGAATACCATTTTCCTTCTTTGAGACATCGTTATCAAGAACACCGTACTCTCCATCTCCCTCAAGCTCTTCATTTGTTTTTGATGGCGTACTTGGCAGTGTCTGTCTACTGATGCTTTGGTGATATATATAATGGGTTGTGTCTGTTATGGTGGTTATCATGTTGTTGCTTATCCCATGAGTATTTTTGTTGTGTATGTTGTTGCGTGTTGCTCTCTTGTCTATTAATATATGCCAGACGATTCTCTCGCTTGTGGCTTTTTGGAAATTAAACTTCAATATATACTACGCCAGTTACAAGTTATGTGTTGTTATATTTATATATTAAACCATTGGTGTACCGCCTATTCTGTTCCATGTGTGTTAAAATTAATAATCATGTACTCCTAACGTAAGTTCTTGGTCCTACACTTCTAGGAAGTAGGAACAAGCAGCTATGAAGAAAGACTTTCATCAGAGAGAAGACGAGCTGGCGAAAGAAACCTAGCTATCAACAAAGGCCACACTGTCTGGTCTTTTTTGCTACATGACACCTAAAAAGGGCCAGGCGTAGTACAGTTGCACGGTAGGGACAGCGCTACTGCTACACTGTGGGCGAGCACTACAGCTTGCTTGCTTTGGTCCTGGCCATAAGCTGCTGCCTGCATTACATTAACAACCCCCGGCCCTAATCCTCGATCGCTCGCACCTTTGTCGTCCTTTCCAAAATAAAGAACCTACACTACACTTGCCTTTTTCTTTTATTCGTCTAATAGAAATCCCGGCAAAGCTTTTGCCGGCCCTTCTAAAAAAAAAAAACTACACTGTTGATCATGCGAGAGCGCAGAAGTGAGTTTTCTAGGATTGCAATCAACAAGAGGGCATGCAGTGCAGGGAGCAGCAAAACTGATCAAATTAAGAGCATACTACTGTAGTGCAGTGTTCTACTACAGTAATCGTCAGATTTCTATACTACTAATTCCTTTCATTCGGCTAACGAGAGGTAATAAAGTTATTGGTTCTAGGTCTCAGGAAGTCAGAAATGAGAATAGTAGAACCTTTTTTATTACTACGATGGACACTGTGGCTTGGTTTGGTTCGTTGCATGCGCCCCTGAAAGATTTGGCATCCGTTAGTTTCAAAAAAAAAAAAAAAAAAAAAAAAAAAAAAAGGAAGATTTGGCATCCGTTCGAGGCAGGCATCCTGGGCAGAGGCTAGACCTCTGCCACAAGTGGGGGACTCGGCTTGAGGTTTGTGGAGCATGTCCCTGTCGGCCACTACGGTCTTCGTAGGCTGGTTGACCCCTACATCAACATGGCTCGGCTTGGCAGCATGCAACGTGATGGCCACAGCAAACGGCATGCACTGCTTCCCCCCTCCTCCTGGCCACCTCCTTGAGTTCCCCCTCCCCGAATCATATGTACGATCGATAGAGATCAGATATATAGCTAGTATCTCGAGTTTAGTACTGCAACATGCATGCAGTTCGAGGTACTTCCTACAAATACTTATCTTCTTAATATTAGATATATGTAGTTCATAGCAATTTGGCAAATGCACTACAGTTTGAGGAGGTGGAACTGGAGAAGATTCCAGCCGTCAAATGTATGGTTGGTTGGTTACCAATGCAAACACTCACCCCCCCCCCCCCCCCAAAAAAAAATAAAAGAACTGCCGATTGTTCAACAAGATGTAAGATGTGGTTAAGAGAACCTTACTATCATACCTATAAATAATACTATGAACCATGCGATATGAGCTAATGAAAAAGGGTAGCTTGAAGCAGAAAGGAACAAGGGAACAATATGCATGCCAGTCAAATACTAGCAAGAAGCAGCAGCATAAGATATATAAGAGCAACAACCAAGAGAAAGTTCCATGCATATATTATATATAGGATAGATAAGAAACAGGCTAACAGACCCTCCTAACACACAAGCAAGCATACAATACAATATACAAAAAGCACATATATATACATATACACACACATCAGGCCAACTAACTCGGTTACTAGCAGTAGCAGATCACATATATATAACTAATAGCTAGTCATACTTAATACTACTGGGTCCATCGTGAACTTGTTGATCTAGTATTAGCTAGGATCTTCGTTCATCAAGCTAAGATAGTGAGGCCCATGACCTAGCTTAATTATCTAGTCAACTACTACTCACACAAGACGTCCTTGAGCAGCTTGTACCTGCGGCCGGCCGCCCTGGTCGTCGCTCGCCGCCCACCAGCCTCGGCCTGCAGGTTGCCGCCGCCGCCGCTGGCCTTGCCCCTGCCGCTGCCACTGCCGCCGGAGCTCGTGGTGGCGGACGACGACTCCTGGCTCCCGGTCCCGGTGGTGGCGTGCTGCTGCTGCTTCCCGGCCGGAGACGAGGACGACCACGACCTCGGCTGCTGCTTCCCGGCGGCCACGTCGCTGAGGCACCAGTCGCACATGTCGGAGCCGGCCGAGGCGGGTGCGCTGTCGCCGTAGTAGTTGGTGCAGTACCTGCATATATGATGCATGTCGCCATGGCACCACCAGTGTGGTGTGGCGTGTGTAAGGACAAGAACAATACTACTAGTACACTACAGTACTAGTGTACTAGGTACACACAGGAGTATGTACGAAGAAGAAAGTGGCAGAAGAGATGCATGCTGGATGGATCTCGTCATGATATACTACTAGTAGTAGTACTCATATGAAATATGAAGAGGGATGGATGGAGCTAGTAGCTAGCTGGGGAAGAAGAGGCTGCTGGTGGCCGGGCGCAAGTAAAAGAAGCAAGTATATTTACACTTACGAGTGCTGGAAGCGGTGGCGGCAGCACGCGCACCGGAAGAGAGCTTCGGGGAAGCCGACGTCGCCGCACATGGAGCAGACCGTCGCTGTGGCGGCGGCGGTGCCGGCGCCGGCCATGGAGTCTGGGAGGGAGACGTACGTGGAGGAAGCGAGCGAGAGAGGAGAGGAGAGGAGTGGTGAGGAAGGATGTGGCTGATGAATCTGAATGAGAAGGGCAGTAGTGGTATGGTGGAAAGGCAGGAGCAGGAGGGGGCCGCGGGGTGCGGTGGGGTGTTAAATACGAATGCGAAAGAGGGGATAGGGACGCGTACGTGCATTGCATGTAAAGAATCGGATCGGAAAAAGGATGAGGCAGGGCCGCAGGGGAGGGAAAGCATCACAAAGACACGGCAAGACCGGCGAATGGAATGGACGTTTGGCTACGCGTCGATCGATCTCAGTCTCACGGTCACAGCGGCCCGGCCGGGGATAAAAATCTTGGCCCGTCGTCGGTTCCGCTCTGTGTCCTCCTGCTCAATCCTCATCAGTCCTGCAAGTCGGTGTGCAGCTGCAGTTGCAGAGCCTTAGAAACAGCTGCGCTACTCGAGGAGGATCGGAGAAGCGAGTGTGTGTGGCGGACGCGGACTGGCGGTAGTACTAGAGATAGGTACTCGCTGCAGCCTAGCTCATCCATTCACGCGATGTTGTTGTTGCATGCGTCTCTCCAGACATGTAGCTTTCCATCGATTCTGATAGAGAACTACTGAACGGCGAGAAACACAGCCGAAGCCGCCGATGGTCAGTGCATGCACGAAGCGTGTTATTAGTCAATGGACTGCTATATATTAGCCCAAGCAAGTCTGCTCTAGATCTCACTCAGCGTGTTTGACTGGTGGTCATATAAGTTGATTGGTTTGTTGTGAGAAAAAAATATTATTCGATGTTCGGCTTATAAAACAAACAAGCAATATGAGTAGCATATGATGCAAGCTGTGTGCGCAGCGCCGTCAGGTGGAGTAGCGCCTGCAGAGTCCAGAGGGCAAAGCTGGCGGCTGCCTCCGATGTCCGTCCGATCCGATCCGCTTGCTCCTCCTCGCGTCGCCCTTTCGGTGCGAAATCCTGTACAGAAATCAGAAATGGATGGCACAGATCTTCCGTATGGTGCGTGGGATAGGGGAACGGGGGCCATCGGCCGCGGTATTTCAGAAGCAACCAGCTGCTAGCAGACGCGCCCCCAGCTGTGGTATTGTACCCTCGATCATCCTGCGTGTCGCTTGCGGCCGGTCACACGTGACAACGACGTACCTGCACTGCACATGAATGGCGATCATTATTGATCCGATCCTGATGATATGTTACACAAGCGGAGCTAAGCTACCCTACTACTGCTAGCAGAGGGCGTGTACGTGGTCGGCCACAAGTTAAGGCCCATGACCAGGTAGGACGACAGACGATATAATGCACTGCGACGACTCCGCGAGGGCGAGGCGAGCCGTGAGGCAGACGACGACTCCGCGAGGGCGCGCGAGGCGAGCCGTGAGGCAGACGCTGCAGCTGAACCGAAAAAAAAAAATCTCCCTCCGCTAAAAAAATTCTAGTATTTCAAATTTATTGATATTTATAGTATAAAATAAATATCATTAAATTAGTTACGGAACACTACATCATAGTAAACTTCACTATCACTAACAGAAAAAGTGAATATAAGTGATAGTTGGCTCTAACTCGACAGTAATGTTACGGTCTTCCACTAACAAATCACAGGTACAAGAGTATTTGATATAAATTAAGAAGAATCAAAGAGAATCTAGACCGGAGATAGAGGAACTAGGGAGGGTTTTACAAAAACAGCTATAGGGGAACTGAGGGGAAGATGAAAGTACTATTCTCTATCAATCCTCTAGAGTCCTCTTCAGCCTAGCTCACTTAATTAGGTAGCCCGCTCTCGGCCCAGGTGAACACATGGTAGCCCATACCATGACATTCACCATAGTGTGTCTTAAGGTGGGAGTATAAAAAAGACCTCACTTATTAGAGTGACTTCCTAAGGAGCATGATGAGCTCAAAGTTAAGGTTGGAACAAGCATGTGACACCCTCCAAATAAAAAAAAAAAAAAAAAAAAAATCGGTGGGTATGATCTTTATAGTATATAGCCGTGGCACTTACCATGAATTCACAAAACATGCGCATGCAAAATCATCCAATGCATGTGAGAGACAATTTTCATTTTCAACTATTACTCACATGCGTTGCATAGTTTTGCATGCACATTTTATATGAATCCGTTCTAGGTGCTCATGACTGTTCCATGGGGCTGTCTCCACTATTCTTTTTCTCAAAATCAGGTGCACAATTGCTATACTCGCCAAGCCCAGCAGGTTGGGCTTCTTATTGTGGAACCTGTCCATCCGGGTTCAAGTTCCAGACTTAACACAGGTTCTCACATTTTTGTGAATTTTTTTCAGGATTTAACGGCGCTATTCTTTCAGTGGTAGGCGACGTGCCTACCGACAGCGAGGCGCATGTGGTGACTTCATCAATCTCGAGATTTGTCGATTCAACTCGATTCTTCGAAGGTACTCATAGAAGTAGGGTGCACTCGTGTATATGAGCGTCTGCGTTTGTAACTGGGTCTTGAAAAAAACTACTCTTTTTTCTTATTATAGGATAAGGATTAGCACAGTCTTTATTTAGTGCTCGTGTGCTGTTTTAAATTGGTAACACACGGTTTCTAACTATTACTCTTTTAGATAATTAGTAGTTTTCTTACATAGTTGATTAAATTTTTTCTCACGAATATATCTCTTTTTTTTGTGCATGTCTGCTTCTTAATCTATCTCTTACTTTACACAAATATCTATAAATATATCTACTTAGTTCATACCCTTGATTAAATTTCTTAAATGGCTAACAAAGACTCTATTTAGAACAATTTAGCTCTTTAGGTTCTGAACAAAAGGAAACATTATTTGGCAAGACATAAGTCAGCTGATAAGTAGAAACAATTGATTTTTTTGAGAAAAATACTATTGCAAGACTGATAAGCTAAAGTTTAGTTAGCTCCACAAAAAATTTAGACCACAAAAGTAAGTTAGAGTGGTCTCAAGTTTTAGTCTTAACTTTAATCTATTAAAATCCAAACAGTGCCGAACAAACTTCATTTGCTATTAGTCTTTTTTAAATGGTACAATAAGATGTGCAAAACCCACACACTCTATACTCACACCACATATATACATGAGTATGTGTCCATATACATATACTTAAAGAAAAAGATTAGGAGACTCTAGCCTTCACTGCACGTACGTGAGCAAGCAATAAAAATCCCTATAATTTTCTTTAACAAATAAAAATTCCTATAATAAGAGCTCTACTATTGTCGCTAAATAAATAAAAGATTGACTCTAGCCTTCACTGCACGTGCATGAGCACGCAATGAAAAATCCCTATAATATTTTTTGATCAAATTAAAATCCCCATAATGAGAGCTCTATCATCGTCCCCGCTCTCCTCTCTCCTTGAATTGGGCTTTGCTTTAGCACTCAATCACCAATTGGGCTTGGCTGCTGGCAGGAATACTCATGTGAGCTTCAAAAAAAAAAAAAAGGAATACTCATGTGGGTGGAGGACTGTCGTTGGATGAAGATTGGGTGGCCTATCGGTGTCAGAGAATCCGTGAGCCGCCGCGCGCCCTCCCGACGACGCCGGCCGCCACCCCTACTCCCCCAAACCTTCCTCTCCCGTCGACGGCCGCCCCGGCTCACCCCTTCATCCCCCCACGCCGGCCATACTCTAGGCGCCCCCTGCCACCTCACCACCGCCAGCCATGACGATCACAGCGCCAACTCCCGACATCCTCGGCGAGCGCCAGTCCGGCCCGGACGTCCGCACGCAGAACGGTAACCGCTCCCGCCCCTGTCTCGCCACCACATTCCACGGCGGCGTGCGGCTAGTGGCCTAAGTAGCCATTGACTGCGCACTGGTTTAGTTATTGTTTTTGCTTGATCGCTTTTTTTTTTTTTTTTTTTTTTGAGGGAGTTTTTGCTTGATCGCTTTGATTGCAGGGATGGCGTGCGGGGCGGTGGCCAACATCGTCAAATCCTCGCTCGGCCCGTCGGTCTCGACAAGGTATGTGTACCTTCCACTCTGATCTATATTTAGGTGCTGTTTGGCAGTACCGCATTTGTTTTCAGGTGTAAATCATCTCTGCCTGTAATCTGCTTTGCTGTGCACACTGCACAAATGTTGTTTGTGTAACTAGCTTCCGTTTGCTGCTTGCATGGTTGCATCTGATCTGTGCTTGCATCTCAAAAGCACAAAATCAATTTTTTTGAGCAGATTGCATTGCACTTGCAGCTGCGAAACGTCTCATCAAGTTTAAATTTAACATAGATTAAAATACACAATTTCGTAAGCACAAGAACACACATCAGATATAGGAGCTTATCATCAGTAACTAGGCATGTCACTGCTCAAGTTCTGAAAAAAGATCATTGCTTGCCATCACCCATCCAAGGAAGTATAGGGTTGCTTCAAGACGAAATGACACCTCATAATCTCAGGTCAGTTTGCAGCTGCTGCAAGTCTGAACCACCAAGTTCAACCATAAAAATATAACCAACAATAAGCACAACTCTTACTGTCTTACACAACGACAACAAGTTAACAACATAGTTAGATGCTGAACAGAGAATACTTAAATAGAACTTCTCCAAAGATCACATAAGGCCATAATCTTGCAGACCTTCACATGTTGCAGCCACTAACCTGCAACACAGAGCTATAAATTTGAGTGTGAAAATTGCAAAGAAATGATAAATTTCATAGAGATTGCAGTCCATCTGAATAAGAACAGATGGATGGACAATAGAATAACTTATTCATTCCATTGGTCAGCAACAAACCATGAAGTCTTGTTCCATAGCCTAGAAAAGTTTTTCTGTTCAGGGCGATTTAAAACCTCTCATGCGAAATGCTGAGGTCCTAAATTGATTGGTACAACTTGCAAAAGATGAGCAATGCAGTAATAAATTAATTAAAATGACAGTACTCCAATTTTTATTGATGCATCATGCATTATCTCATTCCATATTTCATCTATCCCAAGCCCAAGCATTACAATTCGGTGACCTAATGGAATGGTATGGCCGGCTGAAAACATTTCTGTCTCTGCTAAGAGTGTGCAGGAAACGGAACAAAGTGGAAGGTTGCTGCAAGCTAATATTTCAACTGATCAGAAGCTGGTCATTCGAAGCCTCCAGCTGTGGAGAAGGCTGCAGATGGAAGAGCTGAAATGATGGAGAAGGTCAAAGATGCACCTGATGTAGCCAATCAATAGGACAAAAGGTGTGATCAGCATGTGAAAAACAAAAGAAAAAAGAGAAAGATAAAAACAAGAGAAAAAAATATTGAAAATGAGTGAAAGGATGTAGCTGCACAACTCTCTCCTGTGAAGCGAGAAGCCACAAATATTGAAAAGGCTGAAAGGCTTCATAAGGAAGAGAAGATCAATGGCAAAACAACTAGCTCAGCGATCTTAGTCAATCCTGCTATGAGAATGGCTCACCTTCTAGGAAGTCACCTCACTCTGACTGCAAGTGTCTTAGCCAGATATAAAGCATTCCTGAATCACCTCAATTGATGTAATGGCGTAGGAAACAACCAGTACATGTTGCTGAAGAAAGTGAGTGTGTGTGGGCGGGGGGGGGGGGGGGTGGTTGGGGGTGGGTTGGGGTGGGGGGGTGGGGAAGCTAAAAGTGCAAGCACCCCTGAAGAAAGCTTAGGGCATATCATCATACTGCTCAAACAAACAAAGGCCGATAAGCAACATTATTCAAGGTAATGAACTGATGACATAACATGTCTTCAATTTATTTGATTAATAGAGTCCCGATTCTTGTGTTTCATTTTTAAAGTTTTGTGGAAGCATGTTTCTTTCTATTTCCTTGGAAAGTTTTCTAGGTATGCTAACTCCCTCCTTTCCAAATTATAAGTCGCTTTGACTTTTTTGGTACATCCATTTTGCTATGTATCTAGATATAATAATGTGTCTAGATACATAGCAAAATGGATGAACAAAAAAAGTCAAAGCGACTTATAATTTAGAACGGAGGGAGTATTTAGCTTGCTGTCAGAAAAAGAAACACACTTCCTCAATATTTGTCTGGCTAAACAATATCATCTCACTGTCTTGTACTGTGCTAAGCTCCCTAAAGATCCTTACATTTAGCTTTGTTTTATAATTATCATCAACATGCTAAACTTTTTGCCAGTGAAACACAAATGAATTTTGGAAACCTTGTATAGTTCTTTTTCCGTAAATGGTTGCAGGTTTGATTTACTTCTGCTACCTGTGTTCTGATTGCCATTAAGTTTACTTCCTGTGCAGTATGGGTCTTGACCTCTCTAAAGGTATCATTTGCAACAAACTTGAGTATGGCGCGATAGAGCCATCGATGAGCAAAGTAAAGATTATTCAGGTTGGGCTTCCTGTTTCTTTCTCGTCTTGTTTTTTTGTGGCGTGTGAGTTCTGTTCCATCATCTTTTACGTCCCTGTCGCAGTTTGCCACCGAGGCTGCCATTACTATCCTGAGGATTGACGATATGATCAAGCTTACTAAGGAAGAGCGTAACGAAGAGTAAGCAGCCCACCTGCATGGGGTAGTGGGTAGTGGACTCTTGTGTGATGGCTGTCAACTGTCATAGAGTGTAGCGTTTGATTTTTTTTTTTTTCATTTTTGGTTTAGCTCTTGTGCTGTAGACTTCTTATAGGGTATTGTACGAAAACCGAGAATAGCTGTAGACTTTCGTATTCCTTGGATGCTGACGTTATTTAAACGACAACTCAGGAATAGATCAATTTTTTTTTTCGAATATTGGGGCCAAATAGTTCTATTTCAAGGGTTTGTTAGGTTGGAAAATGTAATGCGCTGAGGTTGGCTACTGTAGAGATTCGCTTGCTGGCTGAGATCATTGTGATGCTCGGTGGTCCGGTTTGCCGATCTCGGTGGAGCTGGTTCGCTCGTACTCGTTGGCTTTTCTGTTCACTGGGAACTTGTGCGGAACACTGAACAAATTCAGTATATGAAAATCATGTTTGCTCGCGGTTTTATAGCGCTAATGTATTTGCTGCGAACAAGCCGATTAATTGCAACAAAAAGTTTGGGCATGCTCACAACAAAGTGTGACAACGCCTATTCTTGTTGGACCTAGCAGCAGCGGATGATGACAATGACGCTGCCTCCGATGACCCTGCCAATCCGACACCGTAGATGTTGCTCCACGCAATTACCGGCGTCCATACCAGCAACACCATGCAAGTGTGCTTCCGGCTAGGTGACGTCAAAGTCCATGCCCTCCTCGACTCAGGCTCGACGCACAACCTCCGAGAAGGTTGCCAGTCGCACCAGACTCCCTGTGGTCTGCTGCAGCTATGTGTTTGTCATGATGACCAGTGGTGAGCGCATGCTGTGCACAGGCGTGTATAGGCAGTCACCATTCTCCATCAACGATGATCAATTCTCAGCCGACTTCTTCGTGCAATGGATGGCCACACTCGGTCCAATCCTGTGGGACTTTGTAGCCTTCACCATATCCTTTTTGGCATAAGGACCATCCAGTCTGCTGGCTCTTGAAGAAGTCCGTCGGCACCCCTCCAACATTGGCCACCTGGGAGGACGAGCTGCTCGACAAGGGAGGGGAAATGTCATGTGGCGGCAACAGTATAACTATTGGCCCAAAGCACAAGATCCAGCTAAAGGGAACTCCCAAGGGCGTGCTGCGTGTGCAACATCCCAAGGAGGCACAGACGGGTTGTAATCAATGCAATTTAGTAGGTTGGTTGAGAGATAAGAGTTAATGAGAGGGGGGGAGAAATGAGGAGTTAGAGCCTTGGAGGTTGGGCGCCAGCTAGAAGAGTTAGAGAGAGCTAGGCGACAGCTAGAGGCGGTTGATGCCCTCTATTTATACCATGTAATCAGATTGAGATGGGTAAGCAATGAACAAGTCTATTCCTAACCTCCTAGTTCTATCCTGATCTCACCCCTTTCATCTTAATCTGATCCCCTTCATCATATATAGGGCGACCAGAGAGAAACCTCGTGGCTCTATTATCAAACCAAGCTACGAACTAAGAAGTTAGGGACCTGCTACCTTGAGCACTGACGCCCTTGACATGAGCCATCTAAAGAATGATAGGTGTGTGCGTGCATATGTATGTATGAGTATGTGCATATGCAAGAAAGTATAATATGCATGGAAGGACTATTGTGCAAACCAGCATTGCTAAGGCAGTTCTGGTTTCTCGGTAGTTCGAATCCACGTGATTTGATTAGTTCTACATTAGTATTGTATTGTGTTAGAGGTTATTTATATAATATACCTATAATTTGGATAAGACATATTTTATTGTTGTTTGATTCACCTGGATAGTAAGTTATTTAAGTGTTACACCTATGATTGGGTTATGGAAGTGGCTAAACTGAGTCTTGGGCTATAGAGTGAGTATGAGAGAGAGGACGCATAGCTGGATACACAATATTTGGCTGAAAAATTGTGGGGGTGCAGTGTAACTATATATGAAGAGATTGTACTATAGGGGCCTCGATAAGGAAGGGGTTGTGCAAACAATTATCAGACGTATAGGTGCATGTAGTACGAACAATGATGAGGTCAGTAGCGAGTCACCTTTTGACGAACGCAGCACTCATTTAATAAATCAAAACATAACAATTTGCGCAAATGTTTAAGCATGCCAGTTCGACTTCTTGAATTGTAATACATTACACATGCTCAACCGACGCGAACTACCTTGTGCTGTTTGTTTATCACTTTATCCAAGACTCAAGAATTGACCGCAGCATATGAGGTTATGAGCTCCCACACCCTCAAGGTCAAGGACAAACAAATTGCCACGTTCATCCCGACCCTGCATGTGCACAGAATTTTTAAGTCCCGACCCTTAAAACCATCCTACTTACATATAAACTGCCCAAATCGAGCTTAAGAGAGCACACAACAAGCCTAGTTCCACTAGACCATTGATACAAATTAGCTAGGATTAGTAGTACGTCGTCCTCTCCACAAAGGAAAGGGAGGACAGAATCAATGGCTACTCCAGTAACATTCCGAACAGATCTTGCCGTGTTCGCCGTGCTGCCAATCCTGACACTACTTATTTCAAGCCCCGTTTCCTGCTATGGGAATCCGTGGTCCATGTCTCTTCGGAACCACACTGTCAGCCGGTACACCTCAACGCCGGCGCCCAGAGCCGCCGGCGGATGGTCCTCGGGCGGCGCGACGTGGTACGGGAGCCCTTACGGCGCCGGCAGCGACGGTAATTAAGTAGTATTACATTGATCAATATGTAATGCAGTGAAGCGTAGCGTAGCAGTGCTGGACTAGAAGAAATCATCATATTATATAAGCTTAATCCTGCAACTGTAATGCCATGCATATATGTTGATGATCTCGTTCCACGCAGGCGGCGCGTGCGGTTATCAAGGCACCGTCAGCCAGCGCCCGTTCTCGTCGATGATCGCCGCCGGCGGTCCATCCCTTTTCAGGAACAGCAATGGCTGCGGCGCATGCTATCAGGTTAGTTGGTACTTGTGACCTGCGAAGTGTTGTGTGGTGTGTGTACTCACATTCGTCTTCTTAACCACTAACACAAAGTGCTGCATGATGTCCTGTTATACGAATGCTACGAAGATCAAGTGCACCGGCAACAAAGCCTGCTCCGGGTGGCCAGTGACTGTTACCATCACCGACTCCTGCCCCGGTGGGGTCTGCCTCGCCAAGCCGGCGCACTTTGACATGAGCGGCACGGCCTTGGGCGCCATGGCCAAGCGCGGCATGGCTGACCGCCTCCGCGCCGCCGGAATCCTCAAGATCCAATACAAGAGGTGCTGCTCAGTTTGAACTCACCATTCTAGTGAAATTAAGCTATACATATGCACACACGTACGTGTGATGAACGGGGCTACCTTTGTGTTATGCGTGCTCGCAGGGTGTCGTGCAGGTACAATGGCATGGGAATTGCCTTCAAGGTGGACCAGGGCTCGAACCCGTTCTACCTCGCCGTGCTGATCCAGTACCAGAACGGCGACGGTGACCTCGCCGCGGTGCACATCATGCAGCAGGGCGGCGCGTGGGCGCCGATGCAGCACTCGTGGGGCGCCATGTGGCGCGCCAACTCCAACACCGGCAAGCCGCTGCGCGCCCCATTCTCGGTCCGGCTCATCTCCGGCTCCGGCAAGGTGCTCGTCGTCGGGAACGCCATCCCCGCCGGTTGGCGCGCCGGTATGACGTACTGGTCGAAGGCGAATTACTACGCCGCCTAAGCCATTGGTGTAGAGGGAGTAGGTTAATGCGCGCTGCGGCAATTGTCAAAGTAATTGGTCACGTGTGCCTGAAATTCTAGGCATTGTAAAATTTCTTCCCATGTAGCCTTGCCGGTAGACTGCAGGAAAATGTGAGGGTGGCATGGAAGACACAAAAGGTTTTCTATTGGATTTGGGTTTCGCCCATTCTATTACAAAAATGGAAAGATTAATATATGGATCGAGACACTTGATCATTTTCCGTCCACTCGCTCGTTATTCATTTGAGATTTCACTAATTTCCTCTGATTAAAATCTAAAACCAAGATGTTGCTCAAATTCCTAAACATTGCTGAACTGCTCTTCTCTCTTGCATTCTAAACAAACAAAATTGAGCGGGATAAGAGCCCATGTCCTCCACCTCTAACCCTGGGTGGGCCTTAACCGGGCCTCGATTTGGCATGCCCACCTATATAGTGTCCCAGGGTCCAGCGGTGCACAAGGTGCCGGACGTTGATCCATACGGTATGCATCTATTGACTTGAGCACAGTGCCGCACAGGGATAAAAACGAAAAATGATAATTCCCTGTTTTCGAAAATCGTTTTTAGTTTTTTTTTATTTTTAGTCCTAAACGGAAATGGTAGTGGTAATAAAAAATAAAATAATAACGGCAAAAATAATCCAAAACGAAACTACAAATAATTTTGCCTTCGTCCGGTCGCTTTCGAAGATTGCTATATTTAGTTGCTAATTTACCATCGGTACTTACTAATTTAAATGCCTTGAATCCTAATACAATGCATACTTTAGGTCCAGTTGGCACACGTCTATGCATGCCCATCTGCACACACAAGCACACAAGGCAAATTTTTTTCAAGGAACTACACGGCAAATATTTCGTCTCTTTAGGCCTTTGCTCCTGCATGAAAAGACAAAAAAAAGAGGCCCAGCATTAATTATATGAGCGTCACATTACAACAGCCTTACTATAGGTAGTAGCCAGGTTGGTTCTGAACTTTGGCCATTATTCACTTCACTGGAAAAACGTCACATGCACTTCTGCACCGTACCGCTCTCTAAAGTACTCCCTCCATCCAAATACAAGACATTCTATGAATCTTGGAGGGGTCAAAATTTTTTAAGTTTAACCAAATTTATATAATAAAATAATAATACTTACACCAACTAAATCTAAAGTATGAGGCCACGCCGTCTAAGCGGCCTCCCGGCATATCCACGTAGTCTTTATTTCCATGTCCGTAGGATGAATGCAGATGGACTTTTGCGTTTTCGTAGCCGTTGGATGAATGCAGATGAATCATTTGTCCTCGTGCTGTCCTACGAGCTTCTTGGGCCTTTGTACCCTTGCACACATCAGCCTAGAGCTGACATAACAAATCGTGTGAGCTTGTATCATTAAATTCTTTATTAGTTATATTTTCATCATATATCTATTTAATTATAATTTTTTGTAGTTTGTTCTATAATTTTAATCAAACCTTGCAGCGCCTTCTTGATCAGGGCTATTGTCACGGCGGAGATGAGGTCGAAGACTAGTATCGCGATCACTGGCTTCCGCTCGTTGATGCGCGCCATCCCCAACATTGCTGCTTCGAGTGTGCTGTATGTAATACCTTTGGCCACCGGCCTCACCACCTCACCTAAATTGCCATAACAATGCTCCTGCAATTGGACTATTTATAGGTCTTTTACTTGGTTCGTAGTGCTCAGATAAAAAGAGATGTGACAGCATATGCGTAGTTACCCTTTATCCACAAACAAAAGGCGATAAAGGCTCTGATGCTGATAGTGATAGATGACCATAAAAACCTATAAATATGTCTGTGTATGTTCAATCGGTAAGGACACATATGAGACACCAAGAATCAATGCACATCAGTCGTGTAAATGAATACTCCCTCTGCTCCATGGAGTTTGTCACTTGAAAATTGCGTCTGTGAGGGGGGCACGATTTTTTAACGACAAAGTACATAGGACAGAGGGAGTAAGTCATAAGATAATGTGAAAGTCAAGAATCCTGGAACAGTCCGTCCTGATGATATAATTCTCTCTTGAGCACCATGAAAAGTTACCATGCAAGTTGCCAAAACATTTTGACCGCACAAATGTCTTCTCAATTTTGTCATGAATTTGAGAGTGAAGGTGGGACATCATGGAGAAAAAAAAATAAAAAAAAAAGATTAGCAAAAAGTAGGGAACACTCAGCACTACTGACTGAAATGAAGGTTATGGAAGCAGCTAGCAGCAGGCAGGCCCAACCCAATTGCTTGCACACTTTGGTGAGCGTTGGAAAGTCCTGACTGTCCTACAAGCTCCACGCCTTTCGCATCAGTGGTGAGCATGCAGTACTGTTCCATAGCGAAAGAAAGGGGCCACTGCCCAATCCAAGGGAAAGCAGGAGAATTAGTGGGGTGATCACCTCGTATGTCAATCATGTATGAAAGCTCTCTGCCTCATCCACCACTGTGATCAGACCACCTGTGCATACATAGATACAGTACTTACCTCACTCCTGTTTCAATGGTGGTGCATCAGTATTAGTAACAGAGGAGTATGCGCAAGCGCAACACATGCCAACATGCCATTATATTGTATTGCTTGTGCCTCTGCACTTAGCTGCAACAAGTGACCACCATGACCTGGATGGACTAGGGGCTCTTCGTCGCCGACGACAAGAGCTAGCAGACCTAGCTATACATGCACAACACTTCCACCAAAGTTTCGTACTTGGATATTTTAGCAGCAATAATTGCAAACATGGCGCAGCACATTGTGTAGTGAGCACCTCCTCAATGGTCATTTTCAGTTCCAGTGGTACTAGCTAGTAACTGCATGCAAGTTAATATTCACTTGCACCAGCAAACCTGCAGCATATATACGTACATATGGTCACTTTCAGTAGTTAGATTCAGAATTCAGACACGATCCTGAAGCAGAATTGTTCCCATGTGTGTTCCAACAGCAATATCTTCTCCATCTTTGGAGGTTTAGCTGGGCAAAGCTACAGAAAGGGAGGTACCACTTTGAAGAAAAAAAAAAGAGGATCGGAGCACATTCAAGGAATGGAAAAGCATGCAAAGCAAAGAAAAAAAAGGAGGTGCAGGCTTTTGTGGCCATGCCCTAGCCACCAAAGTGCTTACTGCTTACCCTCCGTACTGAGGATTATTGTAAAGCAGCTTGTGTATATTATTAGGCCTTTAGTTAACATAACCAAAGCTTTTTGTCTTTTGCATGCATTGGCATTGTCACCGCTTGTTTTTTTGGGGAAAAAGAGGCCTTTAACGGCTACATACAAACAACTATAATGCTAGTGCGCATTGTAATCAGCTATAGTTACATTGTGAATTGTGATCTAATGGGTGTCAGCTTCATATCCAATGGTGGTTCCAAATGGGTTTTTTTTGTTGGGGGCGGGGGGGGGGAACCCCCCCTACGAGCAGCTAATCACCACTAAATTATTACAATAAAAGCCTCAAATCACCATTAAATCTTTATGCAAATCAATATCTTCATTGTTTTAGCCCCTTTTGTCCCCCATCCTGCATCTACCACTGTTCATATCTATTCATGCATTGGTCATTGTACGGCATGGCGTGCCATCATGGGCGAAAAGCGATACAATTTATTCACATCTTTATTTATCTTTATTTATTTTGACCCTCGAGAAGACGCGGGCTCCTTTTTCGATCTATTGTATATAATAAAAGTCTTGGAATGAAGTGAACGATAGAAAAATAGCACATGACCATATGAACAATGAGTTGTAATTGAGTGTCATTCTAAAAAGGAACAAAATTCTAAAAATAACCACCCATAGTCACCATGTTTATAGGCTACAATGGTTGTGTATTAGAGAGGACACACTACTTGAAATCTCTACTTATAAATTGCACAAAATTGTTTTGGTTTTTCTAGCTATGTTTCAAGGAATATAACATCAATCGATGACTCTAGACCATACCATTATGCAGTAACCAAATCAGGAGGCCACAGAAAGTTTACTTCATTGACATTTGTTATGGATGAAAAGCACATCATAATTAACTCACAATCTCGTCTGTCGTGAATCCCTATTGCATGTGGAATTCCTTTTCCTTTCCCAACAATCTTTGCGCTTGAGGCTTAAGATTATGTGCTTGAGTTCCACCAAAGAAAGATTCAAGGAAGTGAAAATTGACTCTTTAGGGGATTGATGATGATATCATTTCACAATTTTATTGGACCGTGGTGCAATTTCCACATGACTAAAATATTGTATAATGAATTTGTCACTTGAATGAACTTATGTATGGACAATTTAGCTACAATCCATTTATTTTTGTACCCATCAGTATTAAAAGTAAAAAATAAATGGGTTGTCTCCATGTTGCCTATATATCTCAATCTATTGCAAGATTTCTTAACATTAATATCTGTTTGTTTGCCAAGTTGTCATGTAAATCTATTGTAAATCAGAAAATGATGCTCACTTTTTTTTATTGTGACTTTGCTAGAGCTGGTTCTTGGCGGACTCCTCTCCATACTGACAGTTTGCCTAAAGAGGAAGATGGTGTCCAGACTACTCTTTCAGCTTTCATCTCTAATTCTACTTCAAATTCCTTGTTGAGAAAAATTGTAATAATCCAGTGGTCAGAGGCGGAACTAAGGGGGCCAGCAGGGGCGTGCCCCCCCCACCCCACCCAATGAATTTCTTTTTTTTACTATATAAATTTTTCATCAAAATTCAATTTTTCATCCAAAAAATCAATAGAAATCAATTTTTTATCAAAAATTCATTGATACATCACAAAATTTTTCTCCATTCACCTATTTACAATGTATCTTTCATTGCTTGGCCTCCCTTATTCATGAGCGTCGGTAGCTCCGTCAGCAGTTATTAGAGGAAAACCAAGAAGAGGAAAACACCAGTCAACCCCGCTCGCTTGGCAGGAATAGCGGCACAAAGATTGGATGTATCAAATAGTTCTAATGGCTGGGGCAGCTGCTCTTGTGTTGGTTGCAGCCGTTACTGCTCAACTACCTAGTAGACAAACTACTTATCTGACAATCAAGTGCTGGTTCACCTCTTAAATTCATCTAATCACTCCAATCCTCCTAATTGGAGAATCAAGCACCTAACCCAGCTCTTCGACAACTTCAGTCACAACAGACACACAGAAACGTTCAAAATAGCAAAAGGAGTCTAAACCAAACTGCTGATACTCTTGCAAGACAGGCATCCAGGGACATAGATTCGTCTACTCGTGTTCCTTCCTATTTCTGTTCAAATGCAGATCATGTAGAATTTTTTTTTATTTTTAACTGAATTTTTGAAGATATTTTTAAAAAAAACTTTGTTGGAAACTTATTTGCGCGTCTAACCCTTTTTGTCGCGCCACGACATAAGGCGCTGCAGATATGCAGATCGCGCCATGCATGGCGGCGCGTCCTTCCCATGCCAGCGTGGCACCCTCGCTCTCGGTCGTTGACGTGGCAGGGGATACCGCGTCACTATGCATGGCGCGGTCTCCTTTTTATCGCGCCACAGTCAAAAGCGCGGTGCAGTCTAGCAGAGCGCGGCGCCTATCGTACGGTTCCTGTGGGCTGTGACCTGTGTGGTCTAGCTGCGCCATGCTACTGTTTGACAGTTTGAGGTTGCTTTCCTACTCCTACATGCTGTACTGCAGCAGACTGCACCCTCTGATCCAATAAAAAACCAAAACCACACACGTTCAAGAGAAGCAGAACAACCACTATGTCCTCCCTGACACGCATGACGGGACTGGACGGCCGGCTGACCCTGCGCGCGTGGCCTGTCAAAGTATGCAGGTCACCCAGGCCTTGTTCGGTTGGGGGTATTTGCGCAACTTTTTCCACTCTCTCTCCATCACATCAATTTTTACCCGTATATATGGAGCACTAAATGTAAGTAAAAAAATAACTAATTATACAGTTTAGTTGTAAATCACGAGACGAATCTTTTGAATCTAGTTGGGCCACGATTGAATAATATTTATCAAATACAAACGAAACGCTACAGTGCAGGGAATGCAACTTATTCACCCAACCGAACAAGGCGCCAATTAAAATATTACTGTAGTACTAACACGTCAGTACGTTTACTCAAGGACGATGCTTTTGAGTTTTGACGTGAGCTTCCTCACTTATCAAGTATTCACCGATTTGTTTATTCCTCGTTTATCTAAGTAGCATGCTTCAGAGCAGAGACCAGTGTTGCGAAACTCTTGAGAGGTAGATTCTATAGCCATTAATTAATTAGGATGTCAATTTAGCAAAGTAATGATGTGTAAATGATTTCTTATTTAAAAACTAGGGATGTTTGCATGAGAAACAACATAGAAAGAGATATACGAGGAGATAATAGAAAATAAAGACAGATGATTTGATATAAATCTGTCATTTGTCTTGCCGCCATTATTAGATTTTTTAGCCGAAGACAAGCACGGACTATCTGGCCTGACGTAATACATGTATACTCATATATATACTCCCTCCGTCTTAAAATAACTGACGTTTTTCGCTTTTTGAGAAATTAAATATATTTTTTAAAAATATTAATATTTTGATGATGTTTATTATTTATAAAAAAATTGCAGGCAGTTGTTTCTCGAAAAGTGAAAGCAATAAAAATTCTGAACGAAGGGAGTAGCCTTGAAAGGCACCCAGGCTCAGGAGGAGGTCAGTTGCTCAAAAGTTTATCTTTTGGACCGATGAATAGAATATTAAATATAGACTAAAAAATTATTAATATTTACGATGTTAAATACTCTCTCCATCTTAAAGTATTAGTCATTTTAAATTTTCGTGCCACAAGTTTGACTCGATTTGTAGAAAATACGTGCAATATTTGTATCTCTAAATAAATTTATTAAAAACTAGATTCTAAAATTTTTCTAATAATACTAATTATGTACCACAAATGTTAATATTTTTTAATATATATTTAGTCAAAGTTTCTCGGAAAATAGAAGCGAGTAAATGCCATTTGAAGTAATTACCAAAAGTATTGCATTGCTCGGAAAACGGAAGCGAGTAGTAAATGCCACCTGCTACTTGGATAAGCCAAGAATAAACAAATCAGTGAATGCTTGGATAAGGGAGGAAGCTCGCGTCAAAAGCATCGTCCTTGAGTACGTACTGACCTGCATACTTTGACAGGCCACGCGCAGGCCAGCCGGCCGTCCAGTCCCGTCATGCGTGTCGGGCCCTGCTAAACCGCACCGCGCTGCAAACTGTGGCGCGATAAAAAGGAGACCGCGCCATGCATGGTGGCGCGATATTCCCTGCCACATCACCATACCATGTCATCAGCTGGCTGCGAAGGTGCCACGCTGGCACGGGGAAACGCGTCGCCATGTATGGCGCGGTCTTTATTGTTGTCGCGCCGCTTCATGGCGCGACAAAAAAAAAGGTTAGACGCGCAAATAAGTTTCCAACCAAGTTTTTTTAGAATATCTTCGAAAATTCAGTTAAAAATAAAAAAAAAATTCCATCATGTACACCAGTGCAGTTTACCAGTTGCACTTCAATATGTAACCATTGATTGATGCTGTTGAAATAAAATTGTGTTTGTTGAAGAAAAAAAAATGAAGCAGCTATAGAGCACCATCAAGGCATCAAGTCTTGTTGCCACTATTGTCATGGTCTCGTGGAATCAGCTACAATGTTTTTGGATTAGCTTTAGTTTTGCGCGTCTACAAATATTTTTGGTTTTTCAGCTTTCCAGCACACATTCTCCTTTTTTTTTTAAAAAATTACGAGGATAAAGAGCCCATGTCCTCCATCTCGAACCATGGATGGGCCTTTATTGGGCCCCGAATTAGAAATGCTCGCCTATAGTGTCCTGGGCTCCCCCCGGCGGTACGCTGTTGACTTGGGCACAGTACTGCAGCAGCAGGATCCGTGCAAGCCACCTCCACACATGGTGTCTAGACGTACGCGACGGCGACCCACCGTGCGGCGTGCCCGGGGCCCCGCCGAGACGCACGTTCGCGCTCGCCGAATTCTCGCGGACTGGATGATGATGAGGTCGCGCGGGGACACAGAGCAGGCAAGCCTGCCTGGATCGCGGCAACCTGCTGCCGTGAGGGGCTCCTCCACGGCCGCCGTGCGACTGGGATGGATCGGAGAGGAGCGGTCGTGACTTGGTGAGCAGTTGATTGCGAGACGGCGAGCGAGATTTCTGGCGGTCCCTGACCCTGACGATGGATACATAGTATACGCTCGATCCCGTGCGGATAATCTGGGAGGCGGCGGAGGCTAGTTGACCTGACGACCACCGGGAAGGCGAACCGTCTCGGGATTATATTCATTCATTCATCAGAGGCGTGCCCGCCCGCCAACTGAAATAACGGCCATTTTGACCTGCCAACAGTGAATCTAGCTAGCTGCTAGTGTGCTCAGATACGGATCACCTCTTGCATTGTCTTGGTCGTTTTAACTTGCCAGTGTACTCCAACACAGTTAGACACGGAAGCCCTTTGTGATGGATTCAGCATTTCGTTCTGCCTAAGTTGGGAATCCACTAGGATGAATGCGAACACTGAAAGTAGTAATCTACAGCTAGCATTCATATGGTGCACAAGCATAATGCCCTGCGACTTACCACGCAGTCACAGTACCTACTAGATAGATGGCTAGTAGATCTACCTGGGAAGGCGGCAGAATGCGAATTGCCATGTCTCCAATCAGAGATCAAAGGATTGGACAAGTGAACTGCACACAAAAGGATCGGACCGGCCGGCCTAATACTTCTACCTACTGGTAGCTCTCTAGCTAGCTAGGGCAGTTATAAGTGGATTGTTAATTACACTTAACTCCCATCAACATGTTGACCCTAGCCATGTGCAGGCGATCGATGAGCAATCCAACAGAGGAAGCAAGCAGCTACTGAGATCTGTTTTCCGATCCCTGCATGCATGCGCATATGCATGCACGCACACCATTGGGCTGCCTATAAATAGGCCAGTAGAGAACCAAAGCTCACAACTCACACTCACAGTCTCGCATCACTTCTCATATCTACTTCCCAATACCTTGCACCACCACGATCGTCTTAGTAGCAAGCCACAGGACTGTAACAACGGCGGCTATGGCTTCCAAGTCCCAGCTCCTGTTCTTCGTTGCGATTGCGGCTCTAGCCTCGATCATCCATCCTTGTGCATCCGTCGAGTTCCACCGCAAGCTCTCCAGCTGGTCCAGCGGCGGCGCGACGTGGTACGGCGCCGCTAATGGGGCTGGAAGTGATGGTATGCATGTCTAGTGACAGTGTATATTCATACATGCATTGGCCAAACTCATTGCTCATCATATATTCCGCGCGCGTGTCAAAGCTCAATGACCTGATGATGATATATACACGTAGGTGGCGCGTGCGGGTACCAAGGTGCCGTCGACCAGGCGCCGTTCTCGTCCATGATCGCCGCGGGAAGCCCTACCATCTACAACTCCGGCAAGGGCTGCGGCTCTTGCTTCCAGGTGCGCGTGTGCACACTGTATCTGTATCTATATATGTAGTTATGTACCTGACGTATATGATTCGAATTAACCTGTTGGGAATCAACGTGTTGACGCAGGTGAAATGCACCGGCAACGACGCGTGCTCCGGCGACCCAGTGTCCGTCGTCATCACCGATGAATGCCCTGGCGGCGGTGCGTGCTCAAACGAGCCGTACCACTTCGACATGAGCGGAACGGCATTCGGCGCCATGGCGAAGCCCGGCCAGGCCGACAAGCTGCGCGCCGCCGGCGTCCTCCAAATCCAGTACACCCGGTAGGAACCAATTCGACCGTCATGCACTGTCCTTTTGTAATTCTTTCATTGGCTGACGAATTGAAGCTCATGACGATGTATATATAAACTACAGCGTGCAGTGCAACTGGGCTGGCGTGAAGCTAACCTTCGTGGTCGACGCCGGCTCGAACCCGAACTACTTCGCCGTGCTCATCAAGTACGTGAACGGCGACGGCGACCTCTCCGGCGTCGACATCATGCAGACCGGGGCTGGGGCGTCGTGGGCGCCCATGCAGCAGTCGTGGGGCGCCGTCTGGAAGTACAACGATGGATCGGCACTGCAGGCGCCCTTCTCCATCCGCCTGACGTCCAGCTCCGGCAAGCAGGTCGTCGCCAGCAACGTCATCCCCGCCGGATGGACTCCCGGCGCCGCCTACCAGTCATCTGTCAACTACTAAAGCCAGAATTATACTCTGGAAGTATATTTGCAAGCATGCATATTTGATCAATACGCAGCATGCACGTATCTACAGTATTATATAAGTTGATAAGTTTGTGTGTGTTTGGACTCTCGGTAGTCACAACAGTGGTTGCATTCTTAAGCTTGGCGAAGGTGCAACAAGCAATAATGGCAGCAGAGAGGCAGAGCAGGAGGAGGCGCAAAGATATGAGTATAGTTCTCCCCTCTTCGCCGCTAGTCAATGCCTATATATGTGTACTATACTAAGATGTAATATGTGTGTTAATGTGTTGTGTATCAGTGATCGCAGCTTTATTGGCGTCACTGTATAATGGAATAATGATTGTTGAATGATGATTGCTTAATGCATACCGTGATACTATATCTCATGATTCATGGTGTGCCTCTTTCATTATATAGTATATATATGGACCGTATGACAATTATTCACAATAGAATGCATGCAACCAAATCGCTGAAATCTGAACATTATGGCGAGACTTATAATGTGGAAACAATGGCAATGTAGTATCCATTAGAAGTATTCAATATTTTTGAGAAAAAAAATAAATATCGCTATGTTCGCTTTTTTGAATAGTATTTTTCTCTCACATGAAATCAACTGGTTTGTCTTATCATCCGGCTTATAAGTCCAAATGAACAACAAATCATAGTTTTACTTTTGTTATATTGCCATGGAAAAAACTTCGAAAAAATAATGGTACCCAAAGCTATGCATTACAAATCATAGGATCGTATGACAAGTACTAGATCGTACAAGGGGAAGAATAGTACACATTTTTGTAAATTTCTACACCAATCGAAAGTAGAACATGGACATTGGAAGGGGCGTCTCTAAGTGAAGATAAGGGATGCATTATAGTGGCCTTCAAGCTTCTAAAGAAAAGGAAAGGAAGAAGCAACCTTAGTTTTTTTTTTTGAGAAACCGGGAATATATTTCACATATAATTCTGATGGTTTACAATCCAACGCTTACAAAGACAACTTAGATAAAAAAGATTACAACCACATCTTTGCAAGCTACTCCCGGTTGGCATCGTCCCCGACGGCCGGAACAAACTCGTTGAAGCAGACCATCCTCCCGACGAACAACACCAGATTTTGAGCGGCACCCGGCGGCACACCGCAACACCGACGCACACTTTACGCGCTGAACGTGCGAGCCAAACAGATGGCCAAAGGCCATCGCATCGCCGAAGAACCGGATGTCGACGCCCCAACCGTCGTCGCCCCCAGTTCGCCGGGAGAACGAGCATCCCGGAGGGAAAGAAAACCACCGGAGGTGGGAGCTAAAGACCAAACCGGTTTCCCTGGTTGGCGGGCATACCTTCCTACAGACCTCGCCGGAGAGGGGCGGCGACGCCGTCGCCCCAGACTTGAGGAAGCCGAGGAAGGGACAAAAGGCCTCACCAACAAGATCCGAGCTTCAAAGGAAACCCAAGATCCGGGAGGTAGTAGCCGCCCCTTCCCTTCGTCGGCCGATGGAGCGCCAGACCGACGAGGCAGGAGGGACCGGCGCAGCTTATTTCGGATCAGCGGCGTCGCCTCCACCAGTCGCACACAAGCAGGGACCTAAAACTTCTATAAAAGTAGAAAAATATACACCCTCCACCGGATCCTCAGCTCCCCCAGCCCACCGGCGCCAACAAAGGCCACCGGAGGTGAGGAAGCCGACGGATCCGGCGGAGGCAGAAGAAATCGCCACAGAGTTGCCCTTGGCCCACGTATTAATGCGGCCTGCCTGAATTCATAATTGGGCCACCGGGATGAAGGCTGCTCAAGTCTCGCTTCCGTACAAAGCAAAAAGAAATTTGGACCTACATGGGCTGAATCTCCGGAGTAGGTTCCAAGCCGAACAAATATTCAGAGAACTGAACACTGGTGCCGCTAATCTCATCAATCAATCAGAAAGAAAAAAAAAGCATCGCCTAATCCGTCTGGTCATCTGAATGAGCCGCTAGAGATCGGAAGCAGGCCACCAATCACAGTCATGGCCGCAACCGAGCAACGTGCGTGCACAACACAATAGTCTCCGGGCGCAAAGTCAAATGGGCGCGGAAACTTCTCGCTCCAATCGCGGCGAGGGACGCTCCGATCCCGAACCGACGAAAGGGACGCCCTGCCCCCTGGCCCTGGGGGTTCAGTCCGAATCGGCAGCGTCTGAAACCGATCGGATGGGAAGAAAGCGTTGGTTTTTGCTCGAATTGCGGCGGCTGGCTGGTGTCCGACCTCGTCCTCGGCCGAGCGGCGCACACAGCGGCCCAGTACGTGAGCTGTGAGCAGCAGTGCAACTATTCGAGGAAGGCACGTTGTTGCAGGTAAGAGGATCCGCTAGATGCTTTATTAAACCCGATTTCTAAAGCATCATCTAAAGAGTGATCGTTTAAATAAAAAACTTTCTATATGCTTTCTATAATCTAACAGTTTCTTTGCATGCTGTGCACACTTTTTTTTTCGAAAGGACGGCAAAAGTTTTGCCACAAATTTTATTAGACGATAAAAATAAAAAACTGTACAAAAACTTTACCAAAGCCTGTCAGGTAACCTGACTGCAATCTACTTCCAACTTAAACTCTACTTGACTACAGAAAAGAAAACAAAAAACCAACTGACACCACGACGAGAGGAAAAACGACTAATTGTCTTGCAACTCCTGTGATCCCTGGATTGTTTGTACCCTAGCCAATCGATATTGCATAATCTCATCTTTGCATAAACGCCAGCCCCTCTCTTCTTCTTTGGATAGCCATATTTAAAGATCTAATTAAAAAAGTTGTTAGAGACAGCATTTTTTCATCAAAATTTTGATCAATACAGCATTAAGAAGCATTTGAAGTTTCTCTAAGAATATTATAAATCTCCAAATCTCTGGGCCGGGGTTGCACCTGCAGTCAGAGCGTGATCACCTCCGTTACCTAAGGGGTGGGGCTGATGATTCGGCTAAGTTGACAACCATATACGTGCGCGCTCGTCTTTCAATCATGCCTGCACGTTTGCTGCCTCAATAATGCAATGGAACAATATTATTTTTACATATTCGCCACGTCGTCTGGGCCTCACGACGGGACGTGCCACACCTTCGACATCAGCCCGGCAGGACTACGACAGCATGTTCACCAGGAAGCTTAGTGACGAGCACATGGAGGCCATGCGGGAGCTCTTCCCTGGAGAGACGAAGCCCCGGCGATCCACGAGGTCGCGCGGCAGCCGGGCCTGAGGACAGGCTCGCAGTAGTTGTAGCAAGATGGATAACACGACCATCCTATGTTGGAACGCGCGCGGGCTGAACGCTCGGGCGCGCCGCGACTCCGTCCGCACCCTTGTGCAGGACGAGAGGCCCCACATAGTCTGTATTGTCGAGACCAAACTTGAAACAGCTCCGCTAATGCTTGTACTATCCATGTTAGGAATGCATTTTGTTGACTACGCGTTCTTGCCAGCGGCCGGCACTCGGGCCGGCATCCTAGTAGCAGCGCGACAACCTGACGTTCACCTCTCGGACTACATTGGCTGCTTCTCCCTCACGGTTCGCGTCAACGCTTCCGGCGTCGAACCATGGTGGCTCTCGGTTGTATACGGCCCCCAGGAGGATAACGACAAGGAACTCTTCCTTGAGGAGCTGATGGCCACCAGGGACGCTTGCTCCAGCCCGTGGGCTGTCCTCGGCGACTTCAACCTAATACTCGATGACGCTGACAAGAGCAACGCCAATATCAATAGGTGGAACATGGCACGGTTCAGGCATACGGTGGCTGAACTTGAGCTACTCGACATCCACCTGCACGGCAGGCGATACACATGGAGCAATGAGCGCCGATCGCCCATATTGGTGCGGCTTGATCGCGCTCTCGTGTCGCTCGACTGGGAGGGGATGTTCCCCGACTGCCACCTGCAGGCGCTATCCTCGGACGCGTCCGACCACTGCCCGCTGTTACTGCAAACTAACATATCCATCCACTCAAAACCAAGGTTTCACTTTGAGTCCTTCTGGCCAAAAGCACCAGGTGTGGCAGAACCTTCTAAATTATATGGCCCACAAGCACCTGACATTGTCCTAAATACCTTTGTCAGCCACACTTGAGTACCACATAACCTAGAATGTTCCGTCGGGTGAACCCCGATAAACCACAATTCCTCCGGGATCGATACTTACGAGACATCACAAAGATTACAACAATTTTCGTACAAAATACCGTAGTAGCGGAAGACTTACAATAACTTAATTTACAAACTTTTTGTCAAACTTATACAAACCAGAGTAGCGTTATTACAAAACAAATGGAAGTATCATTACTTAACTTTATTACACTCACGCAACGAAAGTGCCCTGCCCACGGGCCACACAATCTATTCCTCGTCAGATCCTTCCTTGATCACCGTCATGCAACAAGGGCCGTAGCACACTTGTTCACACGGTTCACCTGCAACAGGGGTTAAACAAACCCTGAGTACAAAAAGTACTCCGCAAGACTTACCCGACCAAAAATTAGGGAGAAAACTCGGGAATGCTGGCTAATAGGAGTCAAGGTAAGGCTTTAGCAAGATCAAATGACACATTTGCAAGACTAAGCCAGTCCTTACTTTACTACATCAATCACTTGTCAACCAAGTACCGGATTCAAAACTTTCCATCATCAACTTCTATTATTACTACGGTGCTGGTGCTAGGATCAAGTCTCCCATATCGTGGAGCAACGACGATTCGAATCGCTTTATATACCCAGCTGGGGCTTCCTAGCCATACGATGTATGCAGGACCGAACATCTCACATACATCAACTCACGCTTGCATTTCTCCCTGGGTCCTAGCCACGAGAGTACAGTACACCACCTTCCTACGCCGTCAGTCACAACCGTCGACGGGTATACCCGTAGTATGGGTACACGCTACTTCCCGTGCCGGTTGTCCGTTCTCGCATGGATCATACAAGGGAGCTTACCGCCATTAGCATGCGACTAGTACTATCCAATAACCTCATGATCCAAGGGCCAAGGCAACGAACGGTGCTTAACCGACTCACAAGTGGGCGACACTACACCGGGGCACTAGCCCCTCCCGGTGCAAGTCACTCCACCCGGTCTCAATTTAATCATCATCATGCTCTTGTTGCGTACCCTTGACTCGATCAAAGTGAAGGGATACCAGCAAGTAGCATCAGATTTTCGTAATTGCCCTCAACGGGGATTTTGTTATCACACTTCGAAAACATTTTATTTATAAAAACTATGCTATCAGCAGAGCGAAGCGTATACTAATCATTTTATAAATCAAAACAGGTATCCGTGGATAATATATCAAGGTACGGTAAATGCATCAAAGTAGGATATCACACAACTCCTACACCTAATGCAATTTGCATCATCACATGAAATCATAAAAACTTTTCAAAATACAAGGATGGGTTTGTATGCATCCGGGCTTGCCTTGGGGCTTGACGGTTAGCAAAGAAATGATGACACCGTTGAGATCGGGACCAACCTCCTCACACCGATAACCTTTCTCGGAAGCCGGATCAACTACACGATTGAGATGCATGATTACAAAGTCAAGAATAAAAGGGCATGCGATAATGATGCAACGATTGTTAACCTATCTTGAGTACAACTTTCCTTCACGGTACAGTTGCACTAAGAAGGTACAACTAGCGTCGACGATGACGGACTAACGATACGCAATTGACGTAAAATGCCGAAGGTCATTAGGGTTAATGACCTAGGGTCATCACTCAATCCCAAAATCAAGCAACGCTAAGAGTGATTAAGGGTGATTACTAATTTATTAACCATTTTTACAATCGTTGAAAGCCACTAATTAACTTGCTAATTGGAGATTAATTAAACCCTAATTAACTAAAGGATTATTTAATTAAACATTAATTAATTAAGGGATTAATTCAGCATAATACAAAAAATTAGTCAAAACAGGATCAAACTTCATAATTAAGATCATTATCATCTAATTAGCACACAAAACAAAATTCATAATTTTTGGACTTATATTTTAATTACTAAAAATCATGAAAGTTGCATTTAATAATTTAAAGAGCTATTTATTGCATAAATAAAAGTTACTCAAAAATCACAGTTAGCATTTTTCCTACATAGATCATCACTCAAGGATTCCAGAACATATTTTTATACATTTTTGCTTGCCCAAATAAAATTATAACAAAATTGTGAAAACTCAACATTTAAAAACATAAAGGAAAAAGAAAAGCACCTCCCCTCCTTCAAGGGCCACCGGTGGCGGCCCAGTCGGCCTGCTTTGGCCCAAACCAGCGCACAGGCGGCAGCGGCGGCGGCTCCCTCCCCTTCCTCTCACTGACAAAGGCGGGGCCGGCTGCTCAGCCTCACCCCTCCCTCTCCTTCCTCCTCCCGGGGGAAAGGCGGCGCGGCCGACGGCCGTTCTCGCCGGCGACAGCTCCTCCGATGCAACTAACTACACCAACAGGCTCCTCTCACCGAGGCGAACTCGACAAGGTACGATACGGCTATAACGCTCCACCGGAGAGCACATGACGGCGACATCGGGCGAAGCGGCCTTGAAACCCACCGGCGTCGTTCGGCTCACCGAGGGCTCGCTTGAGGAAACCAACCGGCCGAGCTTGACCAGGGGCGTAAGGCGGTGCGAGGACGGGGCACAAGTAGCTTGAAACCCACTGGGTTGTGCCGACCGCCGCAAGGGCTCTCGGGCGGCGGTGGTTGCCGCCGGGAAGAAGAAACAAATAAGGCGGTGGACTCCTATGAGGGAAAGAGGTGCTAGTTGGCTCAAAGCGGTGCGCAAGGAAATAACGGAGCTGCTGGCGAAGTATTGAGATGGCCAAGGACAAGTGGAGGGCGAATTTCGCCGGCGGCCAAGCTCACGGCGGCGGGACGTAAAAGAAGAAGAAGAAGAAAATGGCGGCCGACATTGGCTTATAAGGAAGGGAGGCGAACTCGGGCTTGGTTAGGTCCTTCATGAAGCGCCACGCTGCCAACAACGCGCCCAAGCGAAAGAAACGCCGGAGCAGCCACGGCGGACGCCGCCAGCAGTGCTCGGCATGGGCAGGGAAACGTGTGCCCCCCGATCATCTGTAGCACGGGGGATATTTTGCTCCTTCTTTTTCAAATTACTCCAGAAATTTGAATAAAAGATGAAAAATTCCCAAAATATAGATTGTGCAAAATTTAATTCTCTACAACTTCTATTTAAGAAGTTTTGTTAGATTTCAAATAGATTTTGAATTTGCATTTCAAATTTGAAAATAGAGCAAAAGCCCTACTTTTGGGGGTTTGAAATTACTTTTAAATTTTGAATAAAAGATGAAAATATCCAAAAATAAAAGTTGTTCTATTTTCAATATCTACAACTTTCATTTAGGAAGTTTTTCATGAAACTGAATAATTTTTGAATTGTAGTTTTAAACTCAAAAGGGGACACTTTTCAATTTAAAGAACTTTTGAAATTATTTAAAATTTTATTCAAAAACTTGAAAAACTTTATATACCAAAGTTGTAGAGCTCCAAGAGATGCACAAACTGTATTTTTTAAGTTTTCCCAAATTTTGAATATTTTGAGATGAAATTGCAAAGGGGCAAAAACACTTGAAAATTAGGGTTTTTGAAAAGGAATTTCAAATTGGACTTTTGGGCAATTAATTAATGATGTTGTGGTACTCTTCAAACCCAACCAATGGCACACTTTCAAAGTACAAACTTCATACTTTAAAATGGTACCAAAGTTTGGCAACTTTTATTTATAAAATTAGTTATGGTTAGCTCCTCAAAATTGAACTTGAAATTCAAATCCAACACTTAACCAACTAGGGTTAGGGTTTTGGGATTCGGATTCTGAATTTAATTTTGATTCTTTCTTTTGCATCATTTGACTTGTAAAACTTGGTTAGGGTGTAAGTCAGGGTTAGCCAAACACTTGCAAACATCAAGGTTGCTTTTAATGGATTACTTTTATAAACAAAAGTAAAATTGTGAGTGAAGTTTAGTGATATACACATATACATGCGATATAAAAAGAGCTCAAGCAAAACACTAGAATTGTAAACTTGTTTTAGCCATTCTCATTAGAGTTCTCTAATCATGAATGCTCATGCAATGATGTTGATGACATGGCAGGTTTAGGCTAACGTAACACCGGGGGTGTTACACTAGGTTTCCAAGAGGCAGTCGAACGCGGATGGACATGCGCCCCCATGATCATTGACTCTCTTTGCCGCCTCAACGCCATGATGCACAACCTGAAGAGAGAACTGCAGCGGTGGGCCTCCAATAGAATTGGCAACGTGCATGAGCAGCTACTTATGGCGCGTGAGCTCATCCGGAAGTTAGACCAGGCGGCAGAAACAAGAGACCTCTCCGATGGGGAATTCGAGTTGCGCAGATCCTTGAAGGCTAAATGCCTCGGACTAGCATCCCTGGAACGCACCATTGCGCGACAGAGATCGAGGATTCGGTACCTTAGTGACAGCGACGCTAACACCAAATATTTCCACCTACTAGCCAGGGGGCGAAAGCGAAAGAACTGCATAGTACGCCTGAGGGACAGTGCGGGGAACGTGTGCACTAACAGAGAAGAGATGGAGGAGGCCCTGTTCAGCCACTTCCTGGGCGTCTTCGGAATGCCGGGGCCGGGGACATTCGTCATGGACTACGACGCCCTAGGAATCACGCCGCACGACCTATCGGCTCTCGAGCTACCCTTTGACGAGGATGAGGTGCTGGCCGCGGTCCGAGACACCCCGTCCGACAGAGCACCCGGCCCAGACGGCTTCACGGGGGCCTTCTACAAGGCCACGTGGACGATGATCAAGGGGGACATCTTACTCGCAATCAACGCCCTACTTTTCGGAGACGGCAGAATGTTTCATAAACTGAACAACGCGTTCATAGTGCTGCTGCCCAAGAAGCCGGATGCGGCCTCACCTGGAGATTACCGCCCCATTACCATGATACATAGCTTTGGGAAGCTCGTCTCCAAGCTGCTGGCGGCTCGATTAGCACCCAGGCTATCGTCCCTCATTTCGGCCAATCAGAACGCGTTCATCCGAAGGCGTACCATCCACGACAATTTTAAATTTGTGCAGCGGGCAGCCGTGCTGTTCCGCAAAAAGAAAATCCCCAAGGCGCTTCTAAAATTAGACATATCCAAAGCCTTCGACACGGTGGCCTGGCCGTTCCTACTCAACACACTGAGGGCCTTCGGCTTCGGCGAACTTTGGCGCAGATGGGTGGCGAACTTACTTTCGTCGGCCACGTCTCGTATCCTCCTGAACGGGCAACCAGGAAAACGCATCCACCATGCTCGAGGCGTGAGACAGGGGACTCCCTTTCCCCGATGCTCTTCATCGTCGCTATGGAGGTCCTCGTTCGGTTGTTCGCAACGGCCGCCGAGCAAGGACTGCTTCAGCCGACGGGGGATCTGGCTGTCCGTCACCACTGCAGCCTGTACGCGGACGACGCCATTCTTTTCATGCATCCGGGGGAACAGGAGGCAAGAGCGATCATGGAGCTCCTGAGGGTCTTTGGGCAGGCCTCGGGCCTCCACACCAACTTGACCAAATGCTCCATCACGCCGATTTACGGGGCAGACGAGGCTATGGGTCCGCTTACAGAGATCCTCGGATGCCAAAGCTCGGAATTCCCAATCATCTACCTTGGCCTTCCCCTGAGCACGAAGCAGGTCCCCAAGGCGCGAATTCAGGCCACCATCGACTCGGTAGCACGGAGACTGCCGCCATGCCACGGGCCACTAATGGCGAGAAGTGGTCGGCTCATATGGATAAAGTCGGTGCTAGCAGCAATCCCGATCTACGCCACCATCACCGACGGGCTGCCAGCAGGGCTCGTGATGAAATTGACGCCATCTGCCGCAGGTTCCTGTGGACAGGAAAGGAAGGATCGGTATGTGGCAAGTGCATGGTCGCATGGCCGGTGGTATGCCGACCGACGGATATGGGTGGTCTCGGAATCCCCGATTTGCACCTTTCTGGCATCGCGCTTCAGTGCCGATGGCTATGGCTGCGGCACACGGACGAAACTAGAGCACTCTCCACCACTGACGAAGTCCAGAAATTTTTTGACATGTCCACCTTCACAATCATTGGGAACGGGAGAAACACCGCGTTCTAGACAGGACGTTGGTTGGATGGCTGGGCGATCGGCGACATTGCCCCATCCCTGATCACTTTCGTCAGTCGGCACAACATTGCACGAACTACGGTGGCTGATGGATTGGCAAACAGGTCCTGGGTCCGTCAGATAATGGGGGGCCTTTCGGTGTCCGCAATGCGTGAATACTTGGCGATTTGGGACTTGGTCTCTCAGACACAGCTCACCGACGTGGAAGATCGACTAATCTGGAGATGGACTGCCGACGGAACGTATTCCTCCAAATCTGCCTACCGAACCCTACACTTGACCTTCCATCCAATCCCTGGCTGCTCCAGAGTATGGAAGACATGGGCGCCACTCAGAATCAAGATTTTCCTCTGGCTGGCCATCAGGAGGCGGCACTGGACCGCAGACAGGAGGCGCCGCCATGGCATGGAGGCTGCTGACAGATGCTACTTGTGCGACCAGGAACCGGAAACCATGGCCCACATCATCACCTCATGCTCCTACTCGAGGCAAATCTGGTGGAGCATAGCAGCCGTGCTCGGGGCAGATGCTTCGCACATAGGGGGAGGATCCACGCTCGACTGGTGGGAAAGTTGGCGCGGACGTTGGCACGGCGACAAAAGGAAGGGAGTTGACTCCCTCTTCGCGCTAACCGCCTGGGAGATTTGGAAAGAAAGAAACGCCCGATGCTTTCGGAATGCAGCCACCCCGACGCAGCAGCTGCTCCACACGATCAAGCGCACGGCCGATGACTGGATCGAGGCGGGAGCGCTGAAGCTTAGTCGTTTGTTACGCGAGTAATTGCCTAATCCTCTTTGGGGTGCGGGGAGCCCTGTCTTTCTCATCTAATACACCTGCGCCCCTTGTAACCGTCCAAACAATTGTTTAATCACCTCTCTTAATATAATGAAGCGCAAATCTTTTGCGTTTTCGAGAAAAAAAAAACATATTCGCCACGTTTGGAACTTCTAAGCCATCCTATATATACCATCTGAAATGAGCTTGTCTTACAACGAACTCATACGTAGATAATCCATTGGCCTTCATCTTCTATAGCGTATCTCATCAAACAGGAGACGCTTAATGGCTAGTCCGAGCACATTCCGATTTGCCGTAGTGGCCGTTCTGTCGACTGTATCGCTTCTTGCAAGCCCTACCTCCGGCTACGAGAATCATCCCGAGCCCATGGTCAGGGACTCGCCGCAGAACGACACCAGCAGGAGGTACCTGTGGGCTTCGTCGGCGAGAGGCTACGGCTGGTCCTCCGGCGGCGCGACGTGGTACGGGAGCCCTAACGGCGCCGGCAGCAACGGTACGTAACAGGCACGTGTTAGCTCTGAATTAATATGATCAATGCGGATGAAGCTTCAGTGACTACTCGGACACAATTGACCTTTTTCTCCATTCTCCGTTTGGTAATCCCTTGATTGTTGATTTGCATACTGCAGGCGGTGCTTGTGGTTACCAAGATGCTGTCAGCCAGCGCCCATTCAGGTCGATGATCGCTGCCGGCGGCCCTTCCCTCTTCAAGAACGGCAAAGGATGCGGCGCATGCTACCAAGTCAGTATACACTCATTCGTTGACCGTTACTGTTACTCTGTTTTGCTCTGCATACCTATATTCCCGTGAGAGGTGCCACGCACGACGCACGTTCTAACTCGAGCTGTTCGTCTGGGTGTTATGTACGACGACCGACTCCGCAGATTAGGTGCACGGGCAACAGAGCCTGCTCCGGCCGGCCGGTGACCGTCACCATCACCGACTCCTGCCCCGGCGGTGCCTGCCTCGCCGAGTCGGCGCACTTTGACATGAGCGGCACGGCCTTCGGCGCCATGGCCTACCGCGGCATGGCTGACCGCCTCCGCTCCGCCGGAATCCTCAACATCCATTACAAGAGGTGCTTGCTGATACTAGTAATTCTTAGCCAAGTTAACCATGTCGTGCATGCAAACGGTAGACGGTACTGATGCCTTGGCATGATACATTGTCTTGTCTGCTGTAGGGTGCCTTGCAACTACCGCGGCAGGACCATCAACTTCAAGGTGGACGCGGGGTCCAACCCGTACTACCTCGCCGTGCTAATCGAGTACGTGGCCGGCGACGGCGACCTCTCCGCGGTGGACATCATGCAAGCCGGCTGCAATTCGTGGACGCCGATGCAGCACTCGTGGGGCGCCGTGTGGCTGGTCAACTCGAACAACGGCCAGCCGCTCCGCGCGCCCTTCACGTTCCGCATCACCTCGGGCTCCGGCAAGGTCCTCGTCGCCAGGAACGCCATCCCCGCCGGGTGGACCGCCGGGAGGACCTACCGGTCCACGGTGAACTACGGCTACTGAGGCAAGGCAGTGCGTAGGAGTTGTCTGTATTTCTTCGAGCTTGGAGTGGAGCTCTATTATTCCCTCGTCAGTTTTATAACGAATTTGGTATGTGCGTCCGGGAAACGCGAGAGGCCGCGATGGGAGAGGAGTTTTAGAGGTAGATTCGTGCGTGTCCGATGTAACGATGCCTTGGTGTGTCTCCCTCCACGGTGTGTCCGGCAAACCGTGTGGAAGGGTTACTTCCTCAACGGTGTGGTTTCCTTGTGATGTAATGATGTCTTGGTGTCTCTCCAATGCAAAAGCTGCAGAACTATTGGAGTTACAGCACTTTGTTAACGTGTGCTGATGCACCAAGATCATATAGCTACATCATCTTCCCTTAAAAACAAAAATGAGATTGTGTTAAGCGATTACAGAAAACACAGACAATTTATCACTTACTTCATCTACGGATCTCTCACAATTGCAAGAAAACTTAGGCTTAAACTAGAAACTACCTGGCTAGATGCTAAAGCAAAAGCAATGGAAGAAATGGGTTGGTTTGGGCAGCCTCCCCTCATTTTTGTAGATCTGTTATAGAATCCCAAAATTGCCCTTTGATATTTTGCCTGAATCACATAACCCTAGGGACAAAATGGATCAAGTAGAGATCCCTGCATCCGACGGCTATGGGCCCTTCATGAAGCCATGCACGTGCCGCCTCTCACTCCACTCTAGGGTTTTGAGGCCAAAACTGGCAAACCATCCACTAATACACGGATTAATACCAACTTATTCAATTCCAAAGGATGCATCAATGCCACATGTAGTTCTATCAACACTCTATTAACTTGTACATCCCAACACTATCTTATAGTTGTTTCTTTGCCTTGGGTGGTTGATAGAACAAGTTAATAGAGTGATTAGTTCTTAGAAGTCCCCACAAGTGCCCTGGTCTTTTTCATCAACTTTATCAGAAACCAAAAGTCCACCGACAAGTTAGATTTTTTTTTTTATATTTATTGGCAACATGACATCATTTTCAGTATCTCATAGCAAAGCTTTCCTATGATGACACAAAATATAAGTGCTGTTGGTTAACACTACCAGTGCTAACTTCTCCTTGCCATCACAATATTGGTTGTTGCCATTCCCGCCGCCTCTTCCTTGAGAGAAAGTTGCTTATACAATTTGCAAGTAATGAACTATATCTTATTCTTCTTTTTTCTTGAGGAAACTTACATGTCTTATTCTAGAACACAGATATCAGTGCATACACTACTCTGAATTGCCCCGGAACACAATGAATAATAACACGTCTCTAAAGTCTAAACCGTCCTAATACAGCAAACAAACCTGTCGGCAGGGAGGGGGCCTCTCATGCGAGTGCCATCGTTACAGAACAAACATGTCCTGCAGATCTGAGTTTTGACATCTTAACCGAAAGATCCCAATGAATACCCGATAATTAACTATTCATCAGAAGGAAACTATGATCACAAACAGGAAAGGATCAGATCGAGACATAAAATTCCATACTGAACCTTTTCCACTATAACCTCTGTATAATTTCCGCTGTGAAAAATAGAGATTGAGACATAAAATCCGTTGTTCTTCGACGACCCTGGGCATTCGTTTCCGGTGAAGGAAACACTTCTGTGCACGCACAAAATTGACAGCTTGCATCATTATTCTTTTGGCCACTTCAAATCTAGTTTGACAACTTGCGATTTTCTTTCGGTCTCGCTTCGAAAAAATTGTCAACTTGGTTGGTACGTATCACATTATAATCATCTCCAGATCGATCCATACAACTGGCCAGACGTGGCACATTTAGGAGCAAATATAAAAATAACTTTGTAGTCCCATGTTGACAGAGATTTAGCTAATTATATCGTGTACGGCGAATATAATACAAAAGCAACTCTAGAAAGTGGCAGGCAATAAAGTTCAATTTGTCCAATCAACATGGGGCGTAGGGCACGGCAGGCGGCGGCTTTATGTATTATTATTACCAGAAATCAGTGATCAGCCTTACATCGGCATGCAGATATTTGTCATCTTCAGAAAATAATAAGTCGAGAATAGTATTCTATTTACCAAGCATACTTACGGATGATCGGTTATCTAACATAGGAGTAACATGGAGTGTGTGTGCGCGTATTCTTCCCATGCCCTACGGATGTCATGTCAGAACTAACATTTTCGTATGGTCAGATTTGAGTTGCCATTTCTTAAAGCTGTGGAAGGGCGACTTCATAAGTTTCTGAAGAATAAGACAGAATTTAAAAAACAGAAGTCAAAACTGTCAGATACTTTTTCTATATAACTAACTGTTAGATCATCATCATGTTAAAAAAAAGAGCTAACTGTCAGATACTTAAATACTTTGGTCTTTTGCGTTTATACATGCCGGAAGTGGAAGCTCAACAAGAGACCTGAACTTGCAACTGAACAAATGCATCATTTTCTGGAGGCAGTATTAGTGCATAATACTGGTACGCGTCATCCTCAACAGATCCATTTTCATATCCTCCCTGCAATCACCATGTACTATCAACTGATCGATGCTCTTGTCCTCTGCTCCCAAGACACAACATCCACGTCATCCACACGGGGCCCTACATACACCAAACGTGTCTGCAGTACGTACGAGCCTTCGCTCGAACGGAGCACCGGTTGTTAGAACGCCAACGCCACTACTGTCGCTGTAGCCGGAAGAGCTTGGACGTCTGAACAAACAAAACAAAACATCCCTGCTAACTACCATCGTAAACTACATTTCAAGCCGGCAAGGAAGCGATTAATAAACAGAGCCGGTTCTTCACCAGCCCAGCCAGGCCACGCGTCGTTACGACGGCAAGAAATAAAGATGCTCGTGTTCGTGTACCAGACCAGCAGGTAGCACGTACTACGCTCGATACGTCCAGCGCCGACAGGATGATCTGCAGGCAGTTCTTGCTTTCTGTGTCGTGATTTGTCGTAAATCCAGCCTCGTCGATCACGGATCCCCAACCACGCTACCAGCCGAGACGATCGATCAAGTCTGTGTCTGTCCGTCGTCGTCGACTGCATCCATCTTAATTTCTTTTTAATTTTCTTGCTTCCGGGCTCCTTCCTCGTGTCAACTTCACTCCGCCCGTCCAGCCCCCACGCCATTGTTTATAGCTTCGCCGCCGCCCCCACAACTCGTGTATAAGTAGCCTCCGGTTCACCAGCTTCCAGTTTTGTGTAGGCGTGTGTGGTCGAGAGGCAGGAGCGACGCTTGCCAGTTGATAGCACAGTGAGTTCGTGACCACCGATCGACACGACGAGTCAAGAAATGGCGACGAGCGAGCTGCCGCCGGAGTCGTCGGACGCGTTCGCCTTCCCGTGCCGTGACGACGACGACGGAACAGCGTCGTCGACGGCGCTGTCGCCGGCGGTCGTGATCTCGGTGCTCGCGTCCATCCTGGAGCGGCACATCGCCCGCAACGAGCGGGCCCTGCAGGAGGCCGCGAGCGGCCCCGATCAATCAGCACCGGGAGACGACGCCGACGCCGACGACGACGGCTCGGCGGCGGCGACGAGGAGGAGGGTGCGGGCGTTCGACAGCGGCACGGTGCTGGACATGAGCCTGCACGCGTTCCTGGAGCGCTTCTCGCGGTACGCGCAGGTGTCGCCGCAGGTGTACGTGGTGGCGTACGCGTACCTGGACCGGCTGCGGCGCGGCGGCGCCGGCGTGCGCGTGGTGCGCGCCAACGCGCAGCGCCTGCTGACCGCGGCCATCCTCGTGGCGTCCAAGTTCGTGGAGGACCGCAACTACAGCAACGCCCACTTCGCGGCGGTGGGCGGGCTGGCCGCGCCGGAGCTGGCGGCGCTGGAGCTCCACTTCCTGTTCCTCATGGAGTTCAGGCTCAACGTGTGCACGGCCGTGTTCCGGAGCTACTGCCGCCACCTGGAGCGGGAGGTGAGCCACGGCGGATGGTACCGCCGCGTCGAGGAGAGGCGGCGGGTCGACAGGGCGACGAGGGCGCTCGTCTGCGCCGGAGAAGCGAGGGCGCAGCACCGGCAGGCAGCGGCAGCGTAGGCGCGTAGCAAAACCAGCGGCGACTGGGGACTGAGAGCTGCGGCCTGCGGCGTCGCCATAGCCGGCACGCGGGTAGAGAAGGTGTCGGTGCCCGGAAAGGGCGCACGGAATGTACATAGAAGATAGCATAATGAGTAATCATGGCTTGCACTACGAGTAATAATAGCCTTGAGTTAGACTTGCAAGCATTGTACTCCAACATGGCAATTAGCAAGCGTTCCTTTTTACCTCGATCGAAAGAAATTATGTTCGAAGAGGAAAAGTTAAAAAAAAAAAAGACTACTTGTCCAGTCTTCTCGAAAGAAGAACAGCGGCTTTAACAAAATTGTAAACAATTGATTGATTCCAGCAGCTAACAGAACCGATTGGGACTGGGCGTTTGATAGCGAAACAAGCAAGATTACCACCAACAGGGACCAGCGCTAACATTGCCATCCCTTTACCTTAACTCACGGTCATGGGCCACGATGTCCAAATTGCCAACCAACGAGACCAAATGATTCCATACAAGAAGCGGAAAAAAGCTGGGAAAACGTATATATATATTTGCATGATGCGATCGTGTTGTCGGTGCGACATCACCGTCAGCTAACTTTGCACATCATAAAAGGCGGTCGGCACGGCACAGTAGAGGACATCCCGCGCGCTGCAGCAACCCATCTGCCTCGCTCGCCCCCACTGCGATACGACCCATACGGTCATACGGAAAAAGGACGCGCCTCCGTTTGCCCAAAGTAGCAGCAGAAACTGACGAAGCTGATGTTAGTAGTGAAGATGCCCCTGGAGCCTGGACCGACCCCTGGTCCATGCTGAAGTGAGGGTATGTGCAACTCTCCAAACACATCGACAAAATTAACCGAGCCACCTGAGCCACACGACGGTGATGACTGATGACAACACAAACACGGTACACTAGTTCGATCCGTGCTTCCACGGTTAAATTTTTATGAGTTATGAAGAACATTGTTACTATTTAGTACTTCATTCGTTCTAAATTATAAGTTATTTTAACTTTTTTTTGGTATATTCATTTTACTATATCTAGATATATATAAAATGACTTTATTTTGGAATGGAGGGAGTACATTTGTTACTATTTAGTACATACTAGCAAAAATACCCGTGCGTTGCAACGGGAGGAATAAAAATCTACCAAACATTAATAGTAAATGAGAAAATTATATAACTAATATAAGTCAATATTGATAATTATATGATAGTGTTCTATTAACTCTGTATCAAATTAAAATACATTTTTAATAGATTTTTCTTCCATTCTAAGATGTAGAAATATTTATTTTTAAATATAACATATATATATAACTTTAATTTTCATAGTATTTGTGTGTTAGTTGAGTTAGATATTGAATGTGAGCAAAGGTGCCGTTCATTATATAGTCCGTGACGAGCAGCTTCTCGTTGTCCTTGAAGTGGTAGGTGATGACGGGGAGCGGATTTGGGTGGACAAGTCGTTCCCTCCCAGTCGGCGCATTTACTTTGAGACTCCTGTTCAATGCAATTCGTCTCCTTGAACCGCTTCACCGTTAGAGATGGCCCGTATAGCAGGGTCACGTTGTATAGCTCACCAAAGTTGTCATTGCCTAGCACCTCGGTGCTCGCATGGAGTAGGTCCTCCAGCTTGAATTGCGCCTACCCCACATGGACGAACACCAGCTTCCTATGGTCATCGCGTCACCGCACTTCTCGGCTGCAACGCATGCATGATCAGCCCCTAGCTTGCTCACCTGCATAGCACTGGGCACGCGCATTGCCTCACCCACGCGATGTTGCCACCGGATTTGTTGCCAGTCGCCGCCTCGCTGAACCCGTCACAAGCCTGACTCAGGGTTTATATTTGTCATGAGACCTAATTTGAAAACTCCAATCCCTCGGGATCCTAGACTTTTCCTACTGTGGGTAATCTACAGGGTTATCATTTTAGTTACCATCTTAGTTCATAGTGGGGGGGGGTTCCCATCTATGGATTTTGGTCCCCTTGCTTCCAAAGTACCCCCGAGGGTGGGTGAGGGGAAAGATAAGGATAAGGGGCGACTTCATTTTTCTCCTTGTTTTACATTGGTTTTGCTTTTTAATCGTTTATTCTACTCTTAACTGATGAAAATCCAAACCAGCACTAAATGGTGATTTTATTTCTAAATCACGAGAATTAGATTGCTAGATAAGGGAAATAATGATATCTCCCTAACAAATTTTATCCATAGTGAAAATTACATCAATAATTTAGTGTATGATTATTCATTATTTAATTTTATGTTTATTAGAAGAAAAAGAAAAAACAGAATGTACTCTTAGCTAACATGCCCGTGCGTGCAACGGGGTTCACATGGAACAAAAACCAGAATGATATATATCTATCTATCTTTTGTCTTTTTTTATAATTTTATAAAGGTACAATTTATGTTTTAATAACTTTGACATCCATAATATAACTAATGTTGATAATAATATATAGCAATAATATAACGATGTCCTATTAAGATTGTATCAAATTTACAATACAATAATAATAATATAATCATATCCTATTAAGATTTTATCAAATTTACAATACAATAATAATATTATAATGATGTCTTGAGGGACTTTTTGTCTCATTTTTCAAGCATAAGAGTATTTACTTGTGAATGTATCTTAGTTTTAATTTTATATTATCTATGGCTCTGCTCGGCTGCACAGCCACAGCCATAGCCATAGCCAGTGTAGCTGAGCAGGTTGCATTTGTTGGAACAGTTAAATAGACATTCCGCATCCACTCTGAGTTGTCTATGCAGATCATCGTCGCCTCGAGCACCATGGCACCGCTGCTTTCAGGGGAGGCTATTTAGATCTGAATTTATAACTTGCAACTTGACCATTACAGTCAGCACGAACTCTCAGATTGCAAAGAAGGGCTACAATCATCAACCTGCTGTCCTATACAACCATATATATGGCAACAATGTTGGTGTCGGATTTGGACACCGAGATGGCATCGGTGTTGGGCACCGAGGTGCTGACGGCGACGGCGAACAGGGGTAAAGTAGTTTTGGATGCTGAGTTGGACGAGCCGAGTCAGTGCTGATTTGATGATTTTCTTCGTTTCGTGGTGGGGTTGGGCCGCTACTGAATTGGACTCCTGGATAGTCCCGACTGAGGCAAAATTAAACGGAACCGATTCGATCTCTTAGTTGGACAAAAAAAAAGGTGGACGAAAAATATGCTGAACCAAAAAAATTGGCTGAAAGTTTTGCCTCTTTATTATTAGGTATAGATATGACTAATAAAATTTACTTATATCAGTTTACATGTTTTTTCTTTGTTATTGGTTTTCTAATATGATCGGTATAATGGATAAGTAGTCACTACGAACTAAGCGTAGCTTAACTGGTTGGGTTCCTTGTGATAGAACCTGTCCACCTGGGTTCAAGTTCTAGACTGACTTGATATGGGCGCTCGTATTTTTTAGGATTTATTCTAGAATTTAACGGCACTATTTCTAACTGGGTGGGTCTCGCAAAAAAAAAAAGATAAATAGTCACTATTCAATTGTGGTAAACTTATTGATTACTTATGTAATGCACATGTATTAATTGAACCTTAACTTAAACTATAGTAGCTTTTGTTACAATTTGTAAGTTGCGGCACTATAAATCTAGAGTTTTTTTTAATTTTAAATGTAATCTTTTTTACATATTTTTATCTTAAAGTTAAGTTAATGTCCTCATGCTCATTATATCTTTTATTAACTCTTATTTTGTATTTTATTGTAAAGTAAAAAATTTTAGATCATGGACTACTTTAAGTACTAGAATAATATGATGGTTACTTAAAATCTACACCACATCACTTGAAAACAATGTAGAGTTTAAAGTAATACTCCATCTATTCCAAATTATGAGTCACTTTAACTTTTTTGATTCATCCACTTTGCTATGTATCTAGACACATTATTATTATACTTAGATACATAGTAAAGTGGATGTACCAAAAAAGTCAAAGCGACTTATAATTTGGAACGAGGGGAGTATTTAAGATGGGTAGCATTGCTAATCTCAATGCTTACTATTTACTCAAAACGATATGTCCAAGATTAGCAGTTAGCCATCTTTAGTATATACTAACTTTCCACACTTCTCAAAATATTCTAATTTTCTTATCAAGAAATTACATTTGTAATAATATTATTTATTAAAATATAGTTCTTATATCGATTATGTCATTAATATAGATATGTAAATTGTTTTTTGTTAAAATATATAAATTTATCTAGAATAAAAATATTTATAAAATATATGTCATGGGTATCAGTATAGTACTATCAATGATGTGTTGGTACCATTACTATATGAGTAGTTAAGAAAGTATGTTTTTTATGATTGTTGAAATATAACATTTAAATCTACTGCTCATGCATGCATGCATGCATAGTTAATCCACATGATGGGGCAAAATGTATGTTTATTCTATTTAGTATTACAAATATTAAATAATAGAAGTGGATAATGTAGAAACATATGTATGCTTAAACATTTTTTGACAATTTATAGATTTGAGAAAATATTTTAGTTTCTTTTTTGTAGAAGTGATAATTTAGATGCAAATTAAAGAGGTTAAAGTAAATTGTTTGTTACAATGGCAGGTGGATGATCATATGCAAATTTAGGATTACTTTAGATCATGTTTGGAGCATCTTCCTATCAAATACTTAGGCTTACCAATCAGGGATGTCAGACTTACAAAAACCAAAAATAGTAGGCCGATAAATAAAGTTCTAATAGACTTCAAACCTAGAAATGTGGTCACTATATATCCTTTGGTGGTAAATCTATCTTGTTGAACTTTAGCCTTATTGGTATTCTAGTGTACATGATGGGATTCTTTTTTAACCATGAGAGAGCACACCATCAAAGTATGTTAAGAGTAAGATTCTTTTGACAATAAGTTGGTAACAAGAAATATTTAGGCTTCACAAGCTCTTCCCATTTTGAAAAAGTAGACTGGAAATTGGAGAAATCATGGAGATTGTATCACATTTAGTGGAGTGATAAACCAAAGGATGATAGTTATCTAGAGGACAAAATTCTTCTAAAGATAAAAATTTTTCTTTGGACTGTTTGGTATGGAAGATTGTAGCTACTCTACAATTAGTGTGAATAAATTGCGTTGGTTCCAAGAATTGCAAACTTTGTAGAGTACAAGATGATGCTAGCACCAGAGAAGGACAAGATGAGGATCGATGAGTTGCTGCAATGACTGAAGATAGGATTAGTGATCTGGTTAAGATGGTGGCCTAAGGCTCTAATGACTTGACTACGATGTTTCTGCATCTTTTAGTGACCTTAGATCTCCTTTTTATTTTGGTTGGACTTTAATTTGATGTTGCCTCTCTGATGAGCAAGTAATATGTACCGTTTCCTTTTTGAGGGAAAGTTTTTACCTTTTAGAATGGTGGTAACCTGTTTTAAAACTCTCATGTAAGCTGGCAACTGTACCCTAGTAATATGGCTTAAAGCTCTCAATAGAAGTTGGACTAAAGGGTCTTTACCCTAGATGAGAGGGATAAGGGAATGGAGACACGGCCAATCGCGGTTGCCTCAGGGTAGGAGCGCATGCTTCTTCCTAAATAATACTATCAATCTCTCATCTATCTAGCAAGATTGAATATTGCTTCCTTTCCTCTGCTTGCCCTCCAATAGCCTCTGCATGCCAACTAGATGTTTAATGAAATGTTTAGAAGAAAATTGTATCGTGTTTTCTATGTTATTTAAGATTATGTGATTAGAAATGTGTATCAATGAGAGATAAATTTGGTTTGTATGAAAACTGAAAGATCCGTTAGGAAACCCACACTACTAGAATGGTGAAGTTCTAGTGTACTAAGTAGTAATAAGAACATTACCATCAATTCTAGCACATGGGAATCCTTTGTCAGAGGCATTTGTTTGGGAAAAGCTCATACTAAATACTGAATGATAAATACTAAGAGAATCCCACATCACTCGGAGAGGTTGTAGATTCTGATTGTACCCAAGTTGGATTCTACAGGAAAAATGTATACCAAATCCTCTATATATAGTATGAGATGCTTACACTCTTCCTGAATATTGAAATAAATGTCTTATCTTCACTTCATGAATGATAAATATACATTATATCTTGAATTCATATTTTGCATTTCTGAATTATTAGTTGACATGCTTACCAATCTCATGGCACTATTATTTGATGTTTCCTTGCTGAACATGGCACTCAGTGAAATGCATCAAGTTTTGTATGTTATAGCAATGATACAAGCATTGCTAGTTCTTTTGATAAGGTAACCAATTTGTTTGAAAGTCAATTGAAATTAGAGATAGAAGTTATGAAAAGAGGTCATTATTAACTTTATAAATAAAATAATTTATTTAGTGTTTCACCTTTATCACAAAGGATTTTTATAAGGTACCTACACCCCAATGGTCGAACCAGTAAATAGACTCTAAGCGGAACTGTAGAACCCTAGCTAGAAATAGGTAGTAGATTAATTAAGACCCGATCATACCGCTACTGCACTGACGAAATAGTAGCATCGAAAAATTTCGGGATCGAGTCACCCTTTGAAAGGAAGATGGATAGCTAAAGAAGGCTACAGTAGCTTAAATAACTAGTGGTTAACCGCCATTAGACGTATCCAACTTGACCCTCTCAAGGTCCAGTACTTCCACAATTTCTTAGGCTGACACTCTGACAGGTGTGTCCCTGACGACTGGGGAACCTAACAACCCCTGATTTCCTTGCCACATGTCACTAGCTTAACCAGGAGAAGAAGCTCAACGCTGCCAAAGAGCTTGTATATATATGGCAAACACTACGATCAAGCAGTTGAAAGGAAATGTTAGCTGCAACTGTGACCACCAGAGGCGTGTGGCGCTCTAGCTCACACGACGCTCTCGCAACCATCAACTCTGTCCCGTGGCATGCCATGCAATGTGTGAATCTCCATCATCCCTGGTACGTACGGGCATGCGCCCTTCTTCTCCAACCTTTATTCCCCTTACCACATGCATGTCCCATGACCAACTGTGACCACCAGACGATGCGTGTGGCGCTATAGCTCGGAAGACGCCGCCGTCGCCACCATCGATTCTGCCGCCCGGCAATGTGTGAAACCCCATCGTCCCTGGTACGTGCGCATGTGCATGCACAATTAATTCTCCACATCACATTAGTATGATAATTCCCCTCACCACATGTTAATACCCATGATCAGATGCCACCGCCACCGGAGTACAAGCACTTTTGTCGAGTATGCAACAAGGGGTTCACATGCGGCAGTGCGCTCGGTGGGCATATGAGAGCCCATGGCGCTAGCGACGTCGATGGGTTCGGCGCCGACGACGACTCGCTCGGCGAAGAGGCGTCCGCGCGGTGCCCGCCGGGGGCAGATCAGTGGGACGCGGTGGGAACGTCGGCGACACATGCGTACGCGCTCCGGGCGAATCCGAACAGGCTGATCAGGAGTTGCCAGCTATGCAAGAACTGTGGGAAGGAGTTCACCTCGTGGGAGCTTTTTCTGCAACATGGGAAATGCAACTCGGATGACGAGAGAGAAGAGGAGGAGGTGGATGGGTCGGGCTCTCAACGTTCGCCGTCGCCTCCCCTGGACGCCGACGGCGAGGAGGATCCGGCCGTGGCGGCCGCATGGTCAAAGGGAAAGCGATCGCGTCGTGTGAGGACGGAGGATCCTACTTCTACCGTGGTGCCGCTAGAGCGGTCCGCGTTAGGAGAGGAGGAGGATCTCGCGAATTGTCTCGTCATGCTCTCGTCGTCCAGGTCTAACAACGAGCAGACGACTATTACCGCAACGAATCATCATCAAGAACCATGTGCCTCTACAAAGGAAGGTGATGGAGAGCCGCCATTGCAACCGCAACCGATTTCCTTTTTCACACAAGCACAGTCAGTTGTGGCACTGCCCTCGCCAGTAGCTACGGTGTCACAGTACATATCACCCGCATCGCGTGGAGTTTTTGAGTGCAAGGCGTGCAAGAAGGTGTTCACCTCGCACCAAGCTCTTGGGGGCCACCGGGCAAGCCATAAGAAAGTGAAAGGCTGTTTTGCTGCCAAGTTCGAGAGCAATGTTAGTGAACCAGGTCGCCATTCAGTGGCCATTGATAGTGCCAACAATGGCAATGGCAGTGGCAAGGCTGCTGCTATCGATGAAGGCAATGCAGATGCCACAAGAGTTTTCACTGCCACTGGCGTCGAGACCAATGTAGGGACGAGTACTGAGGCAACATCATCTCTATCAATGACGCTTGCAACCATAGGACACAATCCATCAGCCACAACCACGCTCACTGTCGCAGCACAATGCAAGAAAAACACTAAAATGCATGAGTGTTCAGTATGTCACCGCTTGTTCACCTCTGGTCAAGCACTTGGAGGCCACAAGCGATGCCACTGGCTCACTTCAAACACATCGGATCCTTGCAATGCGGTGCCGGCCAGTATGATCCCACCCCTAACTGAAGATCTCGTCGGCGTCGTCAAACACCAGCTCAGCCTCCGACCAATGATGGACGTGCCAGAGCCAGCCCTCGACCTTACAATAGCGGCAAACCCGGTGGCACTAGCCGCTTCCACAGCGCTAGCTGAGGCCGGCAGCAGCTCTTTTCGTCTCGACGTAGCACCACCGGTGCAGTTGCAGCCACTAGTCGTTGCAGTACCAGGTAATGTTAGCCACCGAAGGAAGGCTGCAGCGACGAGCAGCCATGCCGCTGATGCAGTGGCGGAGGAAGACGAGGCTGATAGCACCACAGCCAAGAGAGCTAAGATTAGCGATCTCAAAGACGTGGTGAGCATGGACGGTGAGCCCACGGAACCTTGGCTTCAGGTTGGTATTGGTTCCTCGTCGGCCGCAGGAGATGACAGCTGACAATGGCTGAGAATCAGCTATTAATTCATCAACTATGAGGTATTACGGTACATACTATTGATTTATTGTATTGACTACTAACTCTAGCTCAGAGCATCAATGTACAATTTGTGGAGGAGTCTATTGTTCTATTTATGTATACTTTGATTCTTTTTTTTTATTATCTAGATTAGTATATACTTGCATCATCATTGTAAGATTGAAATGTACTGCTGCTAAAGACGAATTAAAAGCAACAATATGGAAGACAACATATTTCTCTTGGTACATGATTTGTTCTGGAATTGATCTACATCAAACTTCAGCCGTCTGAAATTTCCGGGTTACCATATGATTTCGTGGCTTCGTATATTGTATCTTTAATTTATTATAACGGTAACCAAACATCGCTTGGAGTAGACTAGTACTGGTGCTTACTTGCGACTGCTATACTGACTATTGCTTTGCTTAAAACATCGGGATCCCACATCGTTCTGCAGTCACTGCCACTCCTGTCATGAAGCGCTACCCGTCAGGCATTTCGAAGCTGACGTTCTGAAAACCTTAATCCGTTCAGCCAATGAACGAATGCCTTGTATTGTACTATCACTGTATGTAAGGGCTACTAACGTTGAACACCAGCCATCCAGCTACACATTTTTGTGTGGTTTCTTCTTGTGTGGTTTCTACTGATCACCTGACGATGATTGCGGGCATCTGGAGAACAGGGACAGCACAGGACAATGACACAAGGAAGTGGCCTAGGGGCAAACGAGTGATGCTACTGTCATTAGTGCCATAGGCCCATTTGAATGACCTCATCAATTTGCCCCGGCTGTCTCGTATTCATAATCCAAATGCAACCGGTGCCACGAAGACTTTGTGGCACGAACTGAATTGCCTGCTGAATTCATATCCATACAGGGCCGTACTCTCTGCATCAGTATGAACAAACTGTACAACCTGCAGTTGCTCTCCACATGCCTCGCTCACAGTCCGGAGCTAGCCCTTCCCCAGACGCACGCGCACCGCTACAGGTAGGAGAGCGCACAGATCTTCTTCAGTACTTGCACTCGGTGGCGAACGCAGCTTCAGCAATACAGGAGGAGCTCATCCTCCTCGGTCCGACAGGCACTGCTACCCAGTGTCATAAATCTCAAAGTGGCTACTTTCCTGGTCTATCAATAAAAGATCACCGTCTCATGTGAATTTACAGTCCCTTAAAATTGGAATTTGAGTTCAAGTCAAATTTGGATCAAGAAAATTTCAGCAATTGTTGAAAAAAAATAAAACAAGCCAGAGTACTGCGCTTATGGGCACCTGTGCCGCTGCAAGGCCCATAAGGCCGAGCAGCCCAGCCAGATCACGTGAGCGCCTTGTCCCTTCACGGGAAAGGCCGAAGGAAGCTATGCTAAGCTAGGCGGGTGTAGCGGCGGGCGGCGGCTCTACAGCTCAGTCGCTCAGCAGCTTGCCCCTCTCCATTACCCGATTACCGTCACGACTCGCGAGTCACGGCCACCGGAGACGGAGCGTGGTGGTCGTCGAATCTCAGAGCGGTGATACTAACGCCCGAACGGCTGGACCGACACGATCGTCCGGACTCCCGTGCAGTCTGGTTCTGTCTGCTACTCCCTCCATCTACGTTTGATTTTTTTTACTCAAATTTGACTATTGTTTTATTTAAAAATTTTATATAAATATTGTCAAATTTAAGTTATTTTTAAAGAACTATCATTAATAAAACAAGTCACGATAAAAGAAGTGATATTTTGTAAATTTTTTTAATAAGGCGAGTGGTTAAATTTGATGTCGAAAAAATCAAACGTCTTATAATTTGGGATACGAGAGTATTTCGTCTCGTCCCCGCAAGTGTGCCCCCACATTGTCATTGTGCCTGCTCGTCTGGTGACTTGCCTCGCATGCACAGTCCGCCCCTCATCCACCTCACTTCAATCTGCCACCCCCATCCGCCTGGCTATTCTCTCCACCAGCACTCGCATTTTGCCTAGTCATGCCTCATTGCCTCCTAGTCGTCGGCCCCAACGCGCCGCGCACCATGTCTGCCCACCCCCTACTTGCCACGCCCTATTCCCCATCATTCATCACTCGTGTTGTGCGACCATCACTCCCCCGTGCCACCTAAATCTCCGAACAACATGAAACATATGCAGCACGAAAACACTTGATGCTATATATGCTTGAAATAGATGAAACATCATAAACATACACACACAACATAAGTTTAAAAACAGATAAAACATTTGTAACAAACTGTTGTAGCATTTGTGTGACACATATGCAACATTCACATCAGAATGCTTGCAATATAAGTTCGGAACGGATAAAACATTTTGAACAAACACTTGCCACATGCTTTTGAAACACTTGCAACAAACAACATGTGAAAACATCTCCGATCTACTTTTGCAACATCCATATAAAACAATTGCAACGTAACTATGAGACTTTTGAAACACATGAAACATGCATTTGCAACATAAAGGAGAGCATGCCTATGCTAGTCGAATCGGATGTCAGGATGGGAGCCGGTGGCGAGCAGCAGCGCGCCACCACCACCAGCAGCAGCACCAACAGCGTGCGAGCAGCTCCTGCCACCAGCACTAGTCTTGGCTCGGCCGAGCGGGCGCACGACGAGCAGAGCAAGCACTATCGGACGACTACAGGTGGGAGCGAGCGGTGACAAGAGGGAGCGGGAGGCGCATGCGACCGAGCCGGCGAGAGGCGAGCGAGGCAGCAGCGTGGGATGGGCGCACGAGAGCAACAAGAAGGAGAGCGCGTCCATGCCCAGGACGAGGTGGACAGAGTGACAACCGTAAGCCGTTGCGTGGGAGGAGGAAGCGGAGGTATAAGGATCAGAGATTTCTTATTTTAATAGTCTCGCAGACCGCATGAGTCATCGGCGGAAGGCCGAGTGGACATGTGCCATATCTAGAAAAAGCAGAACGTTTGAGTCAGAGCAATACCGATCTTAGAGGTGAGACGTGCACATGGACGGAGGCAAATATCTAGCAAGGCTTGACAACCACCACACCTAAAATTTGTAAAAAAAAAAAAAAAAAAAAAACAAAAAAACCATAAGTACATTGTATATATACGTAAATACGGCTGCCCTGCTTGGTCTTGTAGGTCTGATGATGATGATGGACTTACATAGCAAACCCAACGCAAGAATGTTAATCAATCTAGCAACCCATAGATACATGTCGTTTTTAACCTGATGCTACGTCCATTTCGTATGAGATGTTTGAGTTTTTGAAAGATGTACACTTATTTTCAAATAGAGAGAATATATATTTATATATATTTTTTAGTGGGCTGTTGTATAGTTGCATTATAGATGTTTAATCTTTAGAAATTTCGTCACATCTGAATATTTTTGTGCCTTCGCCACTAAACCAGCGCGAAGCCACGAACTAAAGGCATGTACTACGGAATGGAGCACAACATGGACGCACGAGCCAGATCTCTTCCCTGGATATTTTCTTCTTTTCTTCACACCTAAATATTACTTTGACGGAGCATCTTCAACAACTCCTCAAATGAGGTTGCTATTCTTATTAATTTGGTAAAAATACAAAAATCTCTCTCTAACAACTTCTCAAACCAACTTGATATTTATCTCAAATTGCTATTCATGGGCCTCGCGCGCGCGGAAGGACTTGTTATCGAGAGAAGTTAGCGGGGCTCTTCGTTCGTTTAACGGGGCTCTTCATTCGTTAGCGGGCTTTTTCGTTTTGGCAAGTGAGTTTTAAAGGAGTTTTGGAGATAAGTCTTTTTTCACTTGCCAAACAAATTATCAACTTGTCAAAACTCAAGATTTGGCAAGTCAATTTTAAAGAGTTGTTGGAGATGCTCAATAAATCATCAATGACAAAACTGCTTGCATTCGGATGATCCAAACTTCCAAGTCAAAGAATTAAACTCCGTCAAAAAAGTCAAAGAATTAAATAGTCATACAAGTCTTCTAGCTTCGCTTTCAAATGGTTCCTGTAATCCTTATATATATATCTGTAACATTGTGTGGTCATTCACATTCTCCCGAGTACGTTCAAATTAGGGCATCATGTCAATGCATGGCGCCAAGTCTGATCTCAATATAAATTTGAACATATAAAGTGATCATTTGATAAATGGGGCTGTCGAGGCAAACTGTGATTTGGCCCTTGTTTTTTTTTAAATTTTATGATTTTGCCCCTCCATCTTCAAATTGAAACTTTGCCATTGTGCCGATCCATTACAGGCACTTAACGGTGAGCAAGGGGAAGACATGTAGATGAGTACCGATCCAAAGAAGAAACCAAATTCATTGATAAAGCAGACCGCCAAGAAACGAAGTTAGGACACTATGGATGGAGGGAGGAAAGTTGGAATAAACTGTTTGTCAGGTTGGAATTGGACTGGTGGTGAAGATGCTATAGATGGTAGATCAACTCTAGTTATGGTGGGGCAAAGAAACTCTTCTGATTAGACAAGAGTCAAATTAGCCTTCTTTCTATGGCTATGCCTGTTTTGTGTCTTCTACTTTCTTTGTTTGGTTATATATAACTCAGTTTATTTTCAGAAATCTAATAAGCCATGGCTACAACTAGTTATTAATTAGGGGTAGTCAAACTTTACTCATTTTGCCAGAAGTTTTATTTTTAAGATGGAATAAAACGACATATATATCTTGACTAGTACATCCGTCTTGCCATCCAAACCATTCGAAAGATCATAATAGCAATCCTGATCCAACTACTTTTTTCCTATTAATTCTTTTTATTTGGAATGTGCTAAACCATAAGCAGTTTTTATGCATGGGTCATAAGAGGGGACAATCTATATTATCGAAGGAACAATTCAGTTGTAGAAGGACAAGTTTGTCCATGAAGAATTCTATGTAATTTTACCCCTATTTGACTACATTAGACAACATTTCGATAGATTTCAAAACAAAATTATGATATCAATCTTGTTCTTTTTATAAATTTCAAACATGGCATAGGCTGTTGACCACATATCCATCATAGAAACATAAACAAGAGGGGTTACCGATGAAGGATGAACCAATTTTAGAACTAATGAACTAGTCAAACAAGAACATGGTCTGGAAATTTTGCGGTAGCCAGTTATTCTAGCTCAACCCTGCTGCTTCCACGCAGACACAAGTGATACATGTTTAGTCAAAGAAAAACCGGTGAGGCCTACTAGTACTAGGGGTGGGGATCAACTATACTCCCTCTGTCCCATGGAGTATGTCGTCCGGGAACGTGTTTGTGAGGGGAACACGGTTTTCCAACGATAAAGTCCATGGGACAGAGGGGAGTATGTGCGGCTTTGGGGGCATGTGGTGAAAAGACACAGTGTAAGGGGTACTTTGGCCCTTTCCATATAGTTTTCTACTTTATATTATTTTCAACATTTAATCTTGCGGCAATCAACATCTATTCAAAAAGGGTGTTAAAGATAATTTCAAACCAAAACCATGTGGATAAAATCACAGTAAAACACTAAATTTTCTATATAAATCTTCAATCCTCACATGCCCTTATGAGTTAGAGCAACACAAGTCCAAGCACGATACTCGGTCTGGTTCCATGATAAATTAGAATTTAATGATGTGATGGTTAAATAAATATCGGAGAGACAATTTATCCAACGACAACCAACACGATGCATCTTGTTGCAACACACAAACATACTTACTAGTAATATTTAAATTTGATTTATGTTATGATAAATCTATTCAATGAATTCAAAGTTTCCATACCAGCCAACCAACCAACTAAAGCTTCTGTAAAATAGACTACCAATGAATAAATTGAGGTTTAAGTTAGAGCCTTTACAATCTGCAACTAAGCAACTGCAAACGGATGCCTAGCAACGGAAAAACAACGATTCTCTTCCGAAAAATATATGGGGAAAAATTATTGGAGACAGTCCATTGTTCATGGATACGCATCTAATAAATAAAATTGTTTGCTTAAATTTATAGGAGAAATAATTGGAGATAAAAAAATATATATATCTCCACTTTTCCTATATTTCAGTGCCTGAATTTTAAGATGATTTCAGGCAACACTCTTGTACAACTAATAAGTATAACTAAATTACTTCTAACTTGTTATCTGTCCTTGTATTATAACACATCATCTTTTTTTGTCCTTGTCGACTATAGAAAAAAAATTGTAAATTGTTAATTGTCTCTGTGCCAATATAGATTAGATTTTGTTGGATTTGTGATTTTGTGTAACAGGTTTTTAATCTTAAATCTGAAAATTGCAGATTATGTCTACCTAAATTGCAACAAAAAATGGAACTGCAATTTTAGTACAAAATATATGTAATAGCAGTTGCCTGAAAAAGAAACTAAATTTCAGGCACCTGAATTTTAGCAAATCCCATATATCTCTTGTAAATTGGATACATGACACGGCTAGCCACATGACACAAATCCACTGATTGTTTTCCAAAAATATGCCGCTAAAAAACACCTGTCTGTTACTGTTGATCTACTGTAGTGATAATTTTGTACTAGCACGTTCTAGTAGTACTCCTACTACAGTTTGCGGAATAAAGAAAAACAGTGCTAGAACCAAACCGAATTTAGATCCCGTATGATTCAGATGAAAAAGGTCTCGAGAAAAGAAAGGCTGGAGACGGGCACTCGGAGAATAGGGACAGCAGGAAAATGACAGGGAAAAGAAGGGGAGAACAGAACATCAAGCGCTGCTGCTGCTACAGCCGTGGCGTGTGACCTCATCACTTGCCCGGCTGCCTGCCTCGAATTCACCAGCAAAGCCCAGCCGTGGAGTGGAGCCGCCTCCACCCCACGACGACTTGGTCGCTAGGAGGACTAGATTACAAACCGAGACTGCTTGCCTGCCGAATTGATGCTCCGTCAGTCCGTCTTCAGTTCAGTTGCCCATAGTATAGTAGTATCAATCATGGAGCATTGGAGAAGTCGACTGGCACCTGTATTTTCTTTTCGACAGTTTTGGCACAAGTGTTCTTGCGCTGGAGCTGCCCCCTGTGCTCGAGCAGCATTGCTTTGCTGCAGTTGGTCGCTCCCACACTACACATGGGCCCGTCCACAGCACGGTCGGAGTCGGGCACCGCGTGCGTCACGCACGATTGGCACGAAGACATGCTAGTAGTACTCGCAACGGTTGAGCAAGAATGGTGCCGGGCGAGGCGATTAACTTTGGAGCAGTAGGTGTTTAGAGGGGTAATCATGTGAACCGGCGCGCACCTAATACTGCCAGGAAATCTCGAAAGCGGTTGGTTGGAATGGGAAAAGCACCCGCCACAAAAAGCGCCTCCACGTCGCGCAGGCACCCAGCCACAGCCAGAGCCCACGCAGCCGGCAGCCCACACACATGGACAGGGCCGGGGCGGCACGCTGAGCCGATGCTTTGCTCGCTTGTTATTGCTAAAGCTCCCGGTCGCAGATTCTCAGTAAAATGTATCGTCTATTTTTTGCCAAAGGATTTTACTTACTCATACAGGCTACATGGGGCATCATGCCTTGTTTAAAAGGGAGGTAAAAACGGATGGAAATCGATGATGCAAGTAAAGTGGGGGAGTACTGCGTAGTAATTTCCGGGACGGGCGAAATTACGGGAAGGAAAGGAATAATGAGATATATACTAGTACAACCTTGCTGGCCCTGCATGCCTTTGGGAGGAAGCTACTGATCGTGATCCATGGGGAGCCACTAATGAAGCGTTGCCAAAACCACACCGCGTGATCTTTGGTTCCCATCCACAACCGGCCCGATTCATAAATCTAATTAATTAATTAATTGGAAAGGCGTAAAAACAGAGGGTGCATTGAGACCGACTCTTGGGTGGGTGCCATTGCAGTTTTGGATCCCCGATTAATTTTGACGCGTACCAACACAGACCCAAATCCCCCAAGCTACACTCAAGACTCAACTCCACCGTCGGTCTGAACTCAGCATGCATTGCATGGCATGTATGCATGCGTTTTGTTTGCTTCCCGGGAGCCATCTCACCGAGCATCTCTCCCAGCCTTGTTGGCACCTACCCCTTGTTCCCATCCCAGCTCTGCTCTGAACTCTTCTCTCGCTCGCTCACTCAACTCGCCTGCTTGCACGTATGGCATACCAGCAGGCAGCAGCAGGGTTGGATATGATGGAGGTTGGAGCCAGTCAAGCCAAGGCCGGAAGGAAACCGGCCAACCGCACTTCCCAGTCGTGATCTGATCCGAGCGGAATGCTGGTGGTGGCTTAACATGGAAAATCTAGCCTATCTTAAGCTAGTCCATAAAAAGGCAGATTGACAGCCATGGCCATGGACTGGAGACAGACGACATGAAAAAAAAAATTCAATTGCTCATAATTCCTGCATTGACAGTAGTAGCCAGCTAAAATTCACAGAGCTGGGTGGTCAAATTTTTTTAATATAATATATAACCCAGCTGGTTCATAAAGTAGTGTGCGTGTATATATGGTTGGAAATAAATACTTAATTGTTGACTAAAAGTGATCTTTGTGCCATGCATACAAGACAAGGAACTGGACCACAAGATACATTTCATCTCCTTCATACGACCAACATTAATTCATAGGACAATGTAATCAACATTTGCACCTTTTTCTTTAGATATCTTTTCTTAGTTCTTCCATTATTTTTTAGGGTAGGATAGTAATAATAAGACTATTTATAAGGAGAATTTTCCTGTGCCTGTCATTTCATATTTTGTTTTTTTCCCCTTGACATGCCACTATATTTCTCTTGTCCATCGTCTTCAAATTAATCAAAATGTTAATGGTATTCCAAATACCATATAGTTGTGCTCTCAAAAGTGCAATAATAACCAAAGGATACGAGGAGCCCCACAAAAACACAAAAGATACAGGAGGAAATCAAAAGGGAATAAATGTGGGGGGAGGAAGCTTGGCAGTTCCGCTATATTCTAACTCCCCCACGGAGGCAGCGGGGGCAGTTCTCTCTCGCTCTCGTCTCCTCCAAAAGCTGTATTTTTAGCTCTACCGAGCTCTCTCTAATCTCATCAAGCTCTCCAAGCTCTCGCCATGGCCAAGAACACATGCAAGCTATGCTCCCGCCGCTTCGCCAGCCCGCGCGCCCTCGCCGGCCACATGCGCGCCCACTCCATCGCCGCCGCCAAGTCGCAGATCTCCTCGGCGTCGTCGGCCTCGACCTCCATCGCGGCCGGCGGCATCGACGACGACGCCGACGCGAAGAAGCGCATCCCCTCCAGGGCCACGTGCTGCGGGAGAAGAATCCCAAGCGCCGCGCCCGCCCCGACGACGACGACTCCGACTTCTCGGATCGCGAGAGCGAGACGACGGACTACTACTCCCCGTCGCCGGACGCCAAGCGCTCGCACGCCGGATCGGGGGACGCGGAGCCGGTGAGCTCGGTCTCCGACGCGGCCACGCCGGAGGAGGACGTCGCGCTGTCCCTGATGATGCTCTCCCGCGACTCCTGGCCCTCGCCGCCGCCGCCGTACCCGCACCCGTACCGCCTCGACTCCGACGACGAGGCGACGCCCGCCCCGTGGCGGTCGCCCCCCGCCGCCGCGGCGGCGCAGAAGCGGACGCGGTACGAGTGCCCCGCGTGCAAGAAGGTGTTCCGATCGTACCAGGCCCTCGGGGGCCACCGGGCCAGCAACGTGCGCGGCGGCAGGGGCGGCTGCTGCGCACCCCCGCTCAGCACTCCGCCTCCGGCCCCGCTGCAGCCATTGCCAGAATGCGGCGAGGGCAGCGAGGAGGACTCCAAGGCGGCGCAGCAGCCGCACGAGTGCCCCTACTGCTTCCGCGTGTTCCCGTCCGGGCAAGCGCTCGGCGGCCACAAGCGGTCTCACCTCTGCTCGGCGGCGGCGGCTGCTGCAGCAGCCGCCGCTGCCGTCACATCCAGCGGTGATCGTTCGATCGCAATGAAGAGCCTGGGTTTCATTGATCTCAACCTCCCTGCGCCCTTCGACGACGTGGAGGTCTCCGCCGTCTCAGATCCCTTCCTCTCGTCGAAGCCAGCAGGTTCTTGAAAGCTAGCAGAGCAAGCAAGCCTCGCTCGCCTTTCGGCTGATTCCGGTGGAGACGATTCGAGGTAAGGATCGGTGACAGAAAGAAAAGACTTACTGATTAACGAAGCAGTAAGGAAGGTAGAGAAACTTCTGATAAAAAAAAGTTGGAGACATCTTTGCTTGGGTTGGGTGGTTCTTTTTTTTCTTAGTATATTTGTTTGTTTGCATTGATTCAGTCAGTAAGCTACAATATCTCTGTAGTCATCCATTTCGTTCTGTCTTTTTGTTTGTTTCAAGCCATGGAACAGGGTAGCTCGGGGCACAGCTAACAGAGCTAGCTAGTTCTTGAATTCTCATCTGAATCAGGAAAATCCAAAGAAAACCCCCAAAAAAGAGAGCCAGAGAAGAAAACTCTAGCTAGCTCAAGTGTTGCTTTCTGTTGCAGTCTCCAGCTGTGAGCTGTGCTCGTTCCAACTGTCCATAGCAGGGAGCTTGGGCAAGCCACCAAGGCACCAAGGCAATCGCAGTCCTCAGCCGGTAGCCAAAAACACCAGCATCGAATTGGCGATACCAATGCAGGATCGTACAGGAGTAGTTTGTTGTTGCAGACTTGCAGGAACTCTGCCGCTGCTCTGCTTGCTCTCTTCTTCCTTTCTCTCCTTTTGCTTCGGCCGCATTGCTGACTTGCTGTTGCCTGCCTGCTGGAGTGCTGGATGCTGCCGCCCACCACCAGTCCACCGCCACCACGGCACCACCTGCGTCTGCCGATGCATCCTTCCTTCCTTCATTCTCCTGTTGCTGCCGCCTGCCAGTGCCAGGACCAGGACCAGCAGCTGCGTACTGTGGCCAGGCCATTTTGTTCTCTCTCGCTGCGCGGTGGCCCCAACCCCCCGCGCCTGCCCGGCACGAGCATAATGCATCGCTACAGGAGATTGTCCGTCGTAGCAACTAATGCCGTTTTGAATTATATAATAATAGCTGTATATTTAAATACACCGTATATACACGGATCTAGATATACCTCGGATGTCACTGTAGATGCTACGAGTACTACTATACGAGATTGATGTTGGTTGCTTCGATGCGATCTGTCCGACGAGTTGGTTAGAGGCTTTCGATTTTACAGGCGCTGCTTGCTCCTGCTCTCCACGTTCGGCGGGAGCCGGGAGGTGGTTACATGCATGGCCCACCACTCCCGTCCACGTGGCACCCGTCTCTCTCAAGCCAAGGCACCAAGCCATCAAACCGTCGTCGTCGTCGTCATCATCATCATCCCTTCTATTCTCTCCCGAGCCCTCCTCGCTTGTTTTGCTGCATCCCCTGGTCAGCCTTCAGGTCCCTACAGTTCAGTGTCAGTGGTCAGTAGCGTCAGTTGTTGATTCTTGGATTAACGCATGGTTATAAAAGAGAATAGGGGGTTATTCTGATAGATTAATATATAAATGGGCCTGTACTGTTACCATACCTGGAGTGCGGAGCCCGAGGCGGATCTCGCGCGCGAATTCGGTTGGTCCACGGCGCAGCTGAGGGGAACCGGCGCTGACACGTGGGCCCTCCCCTGCCCCCGCCGACCCCTCGGCCTACTACGGTGTGCGCTTCTGTGTGCCGGTAGCATGTTGGACCGGAGGCGGAAAGCCGCCTGGGTGGGGACGGGAGACGGCCCCGGGATGCCCCACGTGGCGGCGGCGCGAGAGATCACAGATGGACGGTTTGGATTTGTTCACGGTTGGAGCCCTGGCTGAACTGACCCACACAGGTTTCTGATGGATCATGGATGGATTCCACCTCCTGCCCCGTGAAAATCGTTCGTTGATTGATTACATAGATCGATGGATCGATCGGTCTCCTTCCTGCTTAGGGCATCCTCAACGGAGAAAAGGAAACAGCTAGTGATTTGAGCTTCAGGAACAATATAAAAATGGCATACGAGCATTGAGCTGAGCGGTCTGTGAGAAAAACTTTTTCCGTAATCGTGCGAGGCTAGCTCTTGCTTCCTCGCTAGCGTTGCGCTCAGTCTTACTTCCAGCCAATCAAAACTCTCCTCGCCTATCTATTTGGCTCCCGTTGTGGACGCCCTTACTGTACGCTTCCTGATGAATTATTATTACTAGTATGAATCTTGATTCTTGGCAAAAGTGGTAGTCCTACGACAACAGTTTCCCCGAGCTTCACTAGTGACAAGTACTGGTATGCTCTGAAACGGAACCAAAAGAGGCACTGAAAAGTATGCACACTATTTTTCTTAAAAAAAAAGCATGGTCACTACTACTATAGTGACAAGAAACATAGTACTGTACGGCGCGAGCTGCAGTGCCGCAACATCACAAGCACAGTCAGCATTGTCATCTGGCTTTAACTTTTGGTGTCGGGGTCACTGAACGCGAGACTTTCGTGACGAGCTCTCGCAGTCGGCTCCTCCCGTCCGTCCCCCGGGTCTTCCGCGAGACCGCGAGACGTTGGGCTCGAACCGAGCCTACCGTCCCACTCCAGGCAGAAAATTGCCGCTCGGCTGCTCTCTTTGGACCGGTCTTGGCACTACTACTGGCCGTCTACAGCTGCGTCCGAAAATTACTGGCACCGGTACCGGTAGCCTTTGTCCTGTGCCTCTCTGTGCAGCTAGCAGGAAAAAAACGTACACACATACGTATACGTATACGTATACGCAGACATGTAGCAGGCTCCACGTACTAATATAGTAGCGTAATCTCATTTTCACTTGACAGTGGCTGCTGTTGTACTGTAACGCTTTGTGGATATCGCCGTATGGAATCTTGCGCATTGCCACAGGCAGATAACCAGAGATAAGATTATACAGGCTTACAGCGACGGTCCATTTGCCCGATGATCGACGCGTGCAGCTGCCGGGACCGGGACTATTCGTCGCACCCGAGCAGCAGGTAAACGGCGACGGCGAGTGGCAACCGTGTTTGACTAGTAGCGTCCGTGTCCGTTCGTCGAGGTGGGCGCAACCACGGGCCAGGGCCACGGCGCGCGGTGGCTAGCGTGACGCGACCACCGCAAACTACGGTTTGCTTTTTCTTGGCACAGCGAGTGCTTGCTTGCTTGCTTGCTTTGCGTAGGTTATGGTTAACCACCGTCCGTTTGGCGCTTAACTCTCCTCCGTCTTCCGCATCACAGCCACACCTCACCCCTTCGTTCGTGCGGCACAGTGCGGCGTCGTTCCCGCACTGTTCTTCGCCATGGTACTCGCGCGGTTCTACAGTGACTGACAGTGCCGAGGAGGAGGACACCAGCTCTGCGGAAACGGGAGCTGCCATAACAACTCCTCCTATTGTTTGTACTGCATCTCCACTAGCCTGTCATGCAATCAGCAAAGCCATATATTCATGGCATGGTAAGGTAAGGTTATTAATTAAGGCCTTGTTCAGTTCGTAAATGTTAGAAAAAGTTATAACTGTAAAATTTCGTTTATATTTGGCAAATATTGTCCAATCGTGGTCTAACTAGGCTCAAAAGATTCGTCTCGTGATTTATAACAAAACTATATAATTAGTTATTTTTTCACTAACATTTAATGCTCCATATATGCGGATAAAAATTGATGTGATGGAGAGAGAGTGGAAAAACTTGCAACTTGCAAGGGAAGTGAACAAGCCTAAGCCCCCTGCACTGTACACTACCCACTATCGCATGACGGGCATGGGCAATCATGGACTTGTCTTCTGAATAGCCGAGGTGTGTGTGTTGAAATTGAATGGCAGTAGCGTACGTTATGTATCTATATAGGCGTACTGTACGCGGGAGCAGGGCACGCACACACATGTCTACGAGATGAGAGCACATTGATGGAATGATGGGGTTTCTCCGTGGAGCACACAGCCACACAGGGGCAGCTGCCGCCGCGGCCGCCGCGCGCCGGCCGGCCGCTCACATGGTAGGTGACCACCACCCCCGGCGTCGCCGTCCTCGTCCCCGGCCGCGCGTTTGCATACAGGCAAAGGAGTGAAGGGCGCGCATGGCAGATGGTACCCTGTCATGCGTTTGCTGTCTCGCAATTAGAACGGCATCGGCGATCGGCAATGCATGGCGTATTGGTTGGCTGGCACGGTGCAGCTGCAGCAACAGCACCTTCCTCTGCTTTTCCCTGCTCTTTCTTGCTCATCTTTTTTTTTTCCCCTCTCTTCCCTGCCGGGCTTGTACTCGTTTGATTTGATGGAGCCAGTCCTGGTTCCTGACACGGATGCAAGCAAGCAACGATAACGACTGGTTCGTTTACCACGACAATGACAGGGTATTTTTGTTTCGGCCTGAGACATTTTCTATGCCATGTCTCTGCCAGAGTAGTAATCGCTGCAAGTTTGTAAGTTCCGGCTTGCAGCAGGGAGGCTTTGCTGTCGCTTTGTGAAGAGACATTTGAAGATATCATCTCGGTAATGTAACGGAAACTACCTTGTTTCAAAAAAAAATGTAACGGAAACTACCTTTCTTCGTCAAACAAACAAAAAATAGACACACTAATATACTATGATGCTGCAAACATCCAAACACACTGCCGTACTTTCTTGTTCGTCCCTTACGTTGTTGCTCATCGGCTCATGTACCCGTTTATGCGTGCTGCCACAGCATCATAAGTGTGCCGGTCACGAGAGTTTAGTTGGCGAAGGGGCAGGGCAGGGCCTGACTGTTGAGGTGAGGGGCTACTGTTAGTAGGGCTCGATCGATGGCACGCTCCCACGGTAGGATTCTTGCTTGCTTCTGCAGCCAAGATGGTTCCTTCAACCTCCCCCCTCATGATCAGCCGAGGCATATTTTTATTTGCCATCACAGTCACACCCACAAAGAGAGAGAAAAAAGAGAGAGAGAGAGTTTACATTTGTGGACCTTTTGTTTGAAAAAGAAAATACAAGAGTCCAAGGCGAATGGCAATTTGTGAGGCGAGAGAAACCTTGGGTTGTAAGGAATCATATACACTGTATGCCACATCTCGTGGCATCAGAATAAACTTTTTTTTTGAAAAAAATGGCTTGGATAATCCCATTTTAGTCTCCTGTTGCTATAAGTAAGAAGGAGCATCTCAGCTTGAACTGAATTGTAGCTCTCATTTCAAATCTATCCTTAGCTTCTCACAAGTCACAACTCGCAACTCCTCCATTGTAAAAGTTTCTTTCTTTCTTTTTTTTTATATGCTTAGGTAAAGTATCAGTGTAGCACTGTATGTACTCTTGTGGCACGAGGTAGCAGATAGTGCTTTCATCCAATTGCAGCTGGTAAAAGATGAAGAAAAAGGAACATGGATGGCTCTTTTCTTAAGTTGGTACTGACTGGTAAGGCTGTGATCTAGGACCTACACTGCATGTGCATGAAGCTTGGAGATTGGAGAATTGTATTAATTTTTTTTACTACAATAACGGCAGTAAAGATGCTTCGTCCATCTGTTTCAGTTTCAGGCTTTCAGTACCACTGCGTGGCACATAAGACGGATTGATGGAAGCAAGTTAGAGCAGGTGAAACAAATGATGAACGTTGTACTGGTACATTAATATTAATAATAATATTACTATTTTGCTATGGAAGTAAATTGAAGTAATCTGGCTAGAGACTAGTTGAAAAAAAAAGAACTCTTGGCCGAATGTGGCAATAGGACAAGAAATAGCCTTAAAATGATGGAATATGGTACAGCATATGAGTTCATTTTGTCCACACAAATACAGAAATAAAACTGGCACCATGCTTAAAAAAGAGAGATGGTATAGCTTCTGCATGCCATCCCACAAAAACAGGATAACCTCACGATACTGCACTGCAGTGCAGAGTGCAGAGGCAGGAAGCATCTCCGAGAACGAACAGCTGAAAAGGGCAGCTGGGGACGAAAGACAGAGAGAATCATTTCCCTTAAAATCAGTTTTTTTTGGTTTTTGCTTGTCCATGTCCATTAGTCTCGGTTCTACTGGCACTTTTCAACCCGTCTGCGTGAACTGACTCGGTGACCCAGCTTTTGCTAGCTCATGTGTAGGATCGCTACTGCACTGGTTCTTCGCCGTATCCCACTGCAGTGTGCCTTTACTTGGCATTGGCACCAATTAGCATCAAAAGCGGCGTGTCAAGAAACGAATGCGTCTCTACATCCTTGCTCCTTGGTCCCCTGATCTGATTGATCATCCCTTGTTCACAAGCCAGCTAGAGACAAGCGTGTGAGAACGGCCCAGTGGCAGTGTTTCAGGTTGCAAACTAAAGTCTGAGCAGGAAAGAGAGCGGTGTGTGTAGTGTGTACTGCACAGGGCCACAGGCTATCATCATATACTAGCACACTACTACACTAGTACTGGGAGTAGAGTGAGTGCCTACTAATGTTACGTGCAAGCATGAAAGCAAGGTGTGGTACTCTTGATTCTGAAGCGAAGATGCCTTTGTACAGCTGCTTTGAATTGGTTTCAGTGACGCGAAAAGTGAAACGCAGGGCGTTCAGTGGTGAAAGAGACTCCAGCTCAAATGCAGCCAGGTTAGTCGCAAATTAACAACTCCAGCTCCGCTAACTGAGTAGGACACACAATTGCAGGTTGCGAAGCGTGCCGCGGGGGTTGTGGGGGGGGGGTGGTGTGGTGGTGTGTGTTCGGGTGGGACGCAGTCATCTGTGTTCCGACGACGACGAGGCGAAGGCGACCCTTTTCGTTGCAGGGGCGTTTATTTGGGCCCAGAGCTGAGGTTGCGCCCCCAGGTTGCGCGGGCCCATGATAAAGCAATTGCACACAGCAGGCTGGTAGGCCACTACAGTCTCCCTCGTGGGCTCGTGGCCCAAAGCCCACCATACGAGAATCCCTACTCTTCTGATCTTCTCCTTCGCGCAACAGTCCAGCACACCGTTCTCCCGTTCCCCATCTCTTTCCCCACCCACCCACTCACTCAAGTCACCGCCGACCGAGGCCGAGCCGATCTCCGACCACCGCAGCCATGCCTTCCGCCGCCGCGCTCCTCCTCCGCCCCACCTCCGCCACGACACACCCGCGCCTCCACCAATCCAGCCCCAAGCCATACTTCCTCCGCCTACACCCGTCCGCCCGACGCCGCCTGCCCGTCCCGCGCCTGTCCCTCACGCCCACCACCGCCAGCAACAGCTCTCCTCCCCCGCCGTCCCCTCCCGCCCCTCCGCCCGCTCCCGCGGTCCCGCCTTCTCTGTTCTCCAACTGGTCCCCGCCGCGCGCGATCTGGCGGGGGCTCTCGGCGCTGCTCCTCGCGGGCCAGGTCTTCCACCGCGTCCTCACGGGACGCGTCCACCGCCAACAACCTCCTGGCCCAGCTCCGCCGCGTGGGGCCCGGGAGCGCGGGGGGTCGCGCTCCTCACCGCCGCCTTCGTCGGCATGGCCTTCACCATCCAGTTCGTGCGCGAGTTCACCCGCCTCGGCCTCCACCGCTCCGTCGGCGGCGTCCTCGCCCTCGCGCTCGCGCGCGAGCTCTCGCCGGTCGTCACGGCCGTCGTCGCCGCCGGCCGCGTCGGCTCCGCCTTCGCCGCCGAGCTCGGCACCATGCAGGTGTCGGAGCAGACCGACACCCTGCGCGTCCTCGGCGCCCACCCCGTCGACTACCTCGTCGTCCCTCGCGTGCTCGCCTGCGTGCTCGCGCTCCCGGTCTTGACGCTGATCAGCTTCGCGCTCGGACTCGCGTCCTCGGCGTTCCTGGCCGATTCTGTGTTTGGTGTCAGCGTCAGCATCATTTTGGAGTCGGCGCGCAGGGCGCTGCGGCCATGGGACTTGATCAGCTCCTTGCTGAAATCTCAAGTGTTTGGTGCCATTATCGCGGTGGTCAGCTGTGCCTGGGGAGTCACGACCCATGGAGGAGCCAAGGGCGTTGGCGAGTCTACAACATCTGCCGTGGTTGTTTCATTGGTTGGAATCTTCATTGCAGACTTCGCTCTCTCATGCCTCTTCTTCCAGGGTGCTGGTGATTCGCTCAAGTATGCAATGGGTTGAGGTGGGCCACTGCAGAGGAATTTTTTTGCTTTCTAGGAGGATAGCATAGTCTTGTATGGATTCCAATAGGTGAACTTTGCAACAGCTGCCGCCGTCCAGGTGACATGCATCATTTTTTCCCCTTGATATATACGAGAAATTATTAAGGGTGTTCTACCTTTGTTGTATTAAACTGTTGCTTAACTATTTGCCAGTGATTCATGTATAACCTTATTCATAAAACCATTGATCGAATTGAACTGTAACACATGCAAATGTTGGTACATTCTGCTTAGGCAGCAATGTGTAAATACAAATTGCTTGAGAGATCTGCTGCTTTCAGATTCTGAAAAAGACATTGAAGTCATGTTTTGACCAGTTGCAATTGTAAGTTTGTAACATTTACGCAAGGAAAGCTCATATGCTCCTATTTTAAGATATGGTTTTCCTGGAAGTGCACATAATCTTGCATCTTTAGCTTTCAGCATCTATATGGATGAACAGAACTGCAATAGTTTGTTAGCAACTCTAGAAAATACACTAGTTAAACAGCATTTCCATGGAGATAAACATAAGTGTCTCTGGGTTCCAATATGGATTGTCAGGATTAATGATGTATACATGACATATATGAGTATGGTCAGCAAGATAATTGTAGCAGAAGAAACTTGTTAGGGCGCCATCCTAGATGGCTAGATGCTTCATCTTGATGGTGACTTGTATGAGTGGAAGTGTTTTTTCTGTAGGGTATGAGTGGAATTCTTGGTGTGCGTGCCTTTTTTGGTATCCCAGATGCTTGGGGGGTTTTATTGGCTATTAATTGCATCATCAGCACATGTCTCTGGAATGATGAATTGGACTCTTTCACCATGGTAGTCCTAAATTTGTCTTTCATGCATAATGTAGATTCTGGTTGCTAGAGAATTACTTGTAAGGGCATGTACAACACGTCTCTTCATGCCGTCATCTCGCAAGAACATTTGCAAAAGAAAAAAAAAAACACACACGAGCAGCATCTGGGCGAGGTCGTCATCTTGAAAGATGCCAGTCTCGGCTTGTGCTGATGACGCATTGTACAGCTCATCTTCCCCGCGACGGGTGAGCCGTTCCCTTGCGAGAGCAGGTCTTTGGTGGAAAATCCATCCTTGCCTCGCGCACCTTCTCCCCAGCCTCTCCTTGACTATTCTCTGCCCTCTCCCTGCCTCGTCCCATTCTTGGTCCGGCGTCTTCTTCCTCCTCAGAACGGCTTCGGGGATGGTGGGCGTTAGCTCTGGCGGTGCGGCGGATCTACCTGTCCGCCTTCAACCAGGTTGTGTTCTTTGGATGGTTCATTGGCCCCACTGTGTGCTCCTCTGTTCTTATTGGGTTCCGGATGGATCTTCAGTGTTCTGTTGGGCTTGTATTTATTTGATTGGTGTTTCTTTGATCTGGGGGTGTTGCAGGGTGCAGGTGCTGTACTACATCGTCCTGATGGTGGGAGAGCGAGGCACAAGGCTGTCTACACCGCCGTCGAGAGGCCGCTGCATTCGCTCAGACAGGCACCATCATGGAGGTCAGGTGCACTTCAGTTTGCTCTGTTACAGTGAAGATGTAAAATTGGCCTAATGTTACAAGCAAAATTGGTAGTAAGAACTGGTAACTAACTAGATTGATCGTTGATGTGCTTAGTTAGATGAATGTTACTTAGGGTCGTAGCAAAATATTGCAGTGGTTAAAATGCAGTGATATGCTTTTGCTGTGCTAGATAAACTCTTTGAAATTTCTAGTGCTGTAGTTCAAGGCTAATGTTTTACTCACATGAAAATTGTGAGGCACTAACTAACCTTTCTGTGTTTCTCTGATGGTGGCAATGTTGGATGGATATGGACTTAGGCAGTGTTAGTTTGTATTGGTCGGATCGGATGTCTCTGCTGATCATTAGGATTGGACAGGACAAAGATGCAATTTTAATTGGATTTTGGTTGGATTCTTTTGATTGGCTTTGGATGTCCCTCCATTCCCAGGTCTAGTTACAGCTGTTCTGAATTCTTAATAATAAATGACACTTTTGTAGCCTTAGGGTTTGGCCTTGTTTAACCATAGCAGATGCAGTTACCTCTGCTCTCCAGGTATAACATTTATCTCACATTCTCAATGATGCTGTTACCTTTGCTCTCAAAGTACTGTTTGATTCCAAGTAAAAAGCAGTTAATGCTACCTATTGGTAACATAAGGCCTATGCTGTTTATCATTAGTATTCAGTAGAAGATTTATTTGTCTATGGATCAATCCTAGCAGTGTAGTTCAGCAAAGGATTGGTCATTGCTGATCTTGCTGCATTGATCTAGAGTGAATCCCTGAAGGCAAACCATAATGTTGCTACTTACTAGACATTGTTCATATGATGTTTCACCTACTCTGCTACTCAAGCTATGAACTGTGGCTGACTTTAAAAATTATATATCACGAGTTGCTGTAGATTGAAGCAGTGGAGGAGGTCCTCGGCAAGATCGACAGGCGGCAGCTGATTGGGATGAGTGGACGTGAAGCGGGGAGTGGAAGCAGAGCAGAGGGAGGATGGTGTGGGGTGGGGAGGCCGGAGCGGATTAGAGAGCAGAGCACGGGAGGGAATGCACGGTTCCATCCGACGTCTGAAACTGAATGGAGACGTGGCCATATGAGGGAGTAAATCTGGTATAAAAAACAAAGAATATGGTAGATTTACCACTTTGTCTGACAGTGTAGGCTATGAACTGTGGCACGATCTTTCTGGTTAACTGTTGAATATATTGATCTGCATTAGTTGTTCTTGATCTGTATTGCTGTTGCTCAAACCTTTCTGAATACAGTGCTTTGAGGTTGATATGGCCGGTTGGGAAGAAGTTGAGGAAGAAGTCATTTCTACCTACGAGCTGGCTGCTGCTGCTATTTCTTGTGGAGATCCGTTTCTAGTGTGAACATGTCTTTTCTTTGTGACCTGTCAGCGTTTTGATATGGAGACATGGCTGTTGCTTGTTATCTGTATTTATAGTTTGATCTCTATTATTTCTGTGACCATGGTGCTGCACTGCTGCTTTTCATAGTGTAATCTGATCATGTGCTGCTTGTTTAAACATGCTATTAACTTGTACGAACATGCTGTTAATTTTCCGAACAGATATCATGTCGTTGAATGTGAACCTGCAGCCGTGTGAACTCACTAAGTATTATATTACATTATTATATATATTATTTATCATTTATATTGATGATTCTAAATAAATATTGTAACCATGTTATCTTATTTATGCTTGATCTATTTTGTACTACCTTCATTCCAAATTAGAAGACGTTTGATTTTTCTTTACTTCAACTTTGACCATTCGTCTTATTCAGAAAAAAAATGTGCAAATATAGTTAAATTTGAGTTATTCTTGAAAGACTTTTATTAATAAAGCAAGCTACGATAAAGAAGTGATATTCTATAAATTTTTTTTTTAATAAGACGAGTGGTCAAACTTGGTGTCAAAATGGTTAAACATCTTATAAATTGGGATGGAGGAAGTATCAAATAGTAATACATTGGCATACTGAAATGGTATTGATGAATGAATGATTATGGCTACATGCAAGTATTAAACAACTTACATTAAATAACTTAAACATTATTATCTGTTTAGCTATTTGCGTGTCAGATGCTTAGAACTTGTGACCGAGGGTTAGACATTATGATTTGTTTGTTTAGCTATTTGTGTGTCAAATCCTGAGAATAAATCTCGTGAAGTGAGTATGTAACAAGAATATGTTGTCTTCGTGTAACAAAGATAACCCATACAAGAAGTACCGAATTAAAACACGTCACAAACCGAATTAAAACACAAGTCACAACAGATATAAGGTTTGATGCTCCACCAACCATAACGGACTCCCAGAGCTGACACTCATCTTGCAGATCCAACCACCGATCCGTTGTGAACTTGTAGCAGAAGCAGGCCACCGCTGACATGGCGTGCTATCAAACCACCATGGACCATTCTGAATGTCAGCTTAGAACGTTGCACCATGGCAACTTCTGATGTAGATGAGGGGTTTCAACTCATCAAATTTGAGTATATTTCGGTGGAGTAAAATTCAGTTCAGCATAAACACCGTTACAGTAGGGCACAGCAATTTCAGCAGGAAACACTATGCAGAAACCACTTTTCGGCACGTCAGTGCAGTGTGTACTTATTGCTATTTCTTTGCGTATAAAGATGAAAACAGCAGTAATATATATCTCGTAGGAAGACCGACAGGTAACAAGAGCTCCAAACCTTCAATCATATACTACCACATTGTTATAACTTTGATAGAATTAAACCATTAAACCATGAGAGATAATAAGAAACTACCAGAATGCATTGAACCTGCTGAGGGTTATCACAGATACTATACTACCACAGGAAGATCATTGTTCAGGAAGATGATAAAATTCAGGGGAGAAACATTACTACTGTTTAAGACTGCAAATCTATAGGAGTAACCATTACAATTCTAGTTACAGGTTGCGGCAAAAGGGAAATATGGAATAACAGGATCTACAGTTACATTCTAGGTCTCCGAAGCCCGAGCCTTTTGAGTATCAGGTCCTTTCAAAACAAAATCACCGAATCACATCCATCTATAGCCCAGGTAGATGTTCAGTAATCTGAGAAAATGTGATTCTGCCAGACATGGCAATCCATACTGTTGAAATTCTTTTTTTCGCGACCGGGTTGTGCCCATTTTTTCATTAAGAGGAAGAGAAAGTCAAGTACACAGTCCGACCCCGAGGGCGAGTAGCCTCGGATCACGCCGAAGAGACACCTACAAACTATTGGATTTAAAGTAAAACAGTTACACTTACATGTTGCTGAATTTTGCGACCAAACGGGTGGCAGCGTCACTCAGGCGGCAGTACCGGCACGGAGTGCCAGTACTTTCGTACCATGGAACCATGGAACAAAGCCTGCTTAGCCTCCTGCTTGGATGGTGTGAGAGGTAGCTTTAGCGCCGTCTGGAACTCATCAAAGGAGGCTTCATCCGGGACCTCCGTCTCCACCTCGAAGCCAAGCTTTTTCATCATGACTTTCCGAGCTTGCGCCTCCGGTTTAGCAGCCCTGAATCTGCTCTTCGCAGCCACCTTGTTCATGAATCTCATGCCAATTCTTCACTTACTTTAATATCTGAGCATTCATGCAACAACAATACAAGATCCTTTGATAGGCTTTTCATCCTATTTGATTCTGTAGCTCCATCTGAGGTTGATGCTACATGTGATCCTGATCCCTCTGAAGGACGATCACTTTGGCAAATACTCTCATGGAACATCTGAAGAGCGTCATCTTCTGAAATTTCTTGCACAGAGTTGTGCAGATCCTGTAATCTCCCTCTACACTGAACATCCGGCACCAGTTTTTCTTTCAAGCTGTCAGGAAGACTAGCTAGTGCACTGCTTGGAAGGACGGCAGATAGAAAAAAATTAAAATCAGAGGGAACACTAGAAGAGAATGATAATACACGGAATATATTCTTGAAAGGATATACACACCTGGCAACCCCGCGAACAAGGCCCCACTTGTAGCCAACGTTTACAGATTGCCTGAACCCAACATTGAAGCCTTCCTGGGCAGAGTCCTTCTGCCCTTCTGTTATACCATCCCGATAGCCCATCTAGAGTGAAATCAAAAGCAAAAGATTTTAAACATTTCTTCTATCAGCAAAAGCTGCAGAACAGCAACTCACATTAACAACTGCGTTCCAGATAAACTCTAGGGTAACTAATACCTTTTGGAACTGGTTCTGCCTGTGGATCCATTCTCTGTCTAAGGTATTTGTGTGCCGAGGAGAATCTGAAACATCTTCCCATACATCATCGAGCTCGGCAGCAGCAACATCACCTCCATTAGCTGAGACCAAGTTTTGCATAAATAAATCAACCAAGTTCAAACACGAGATAAAACTACTACAAGCAGTAGTACTAATTAAGCAAACAACACATGGTTATGAAAGCACACGGTTGCCGCCTTGTCAGGGACACGCATCATACTGGGCGATTTCGTTCTCACCTGATGAAGGCGCTGCTTCTACGCTCAGCTCCCCCATGGAGGCGGTGACGCCCTCCGCATCCCCGGGGCTGGCCATTCAGAAACTCCAACCTGCAGCCGGAGGTCTTGAGGCGAGACCGCGGGAGGTCAGAAACGGAAGGAAGGGTGTGGTCTGTTGAGCGCTATGCTCACCGAGGAAAACGGACGACCAGGCGGGCTCAGCGCGCTGGTGGAGAAAGGCGCGGCGCCTCTCCCCGGCGTCTCTCGCCGTCTCGCGAGCGGAGAAGCAGGCGGCGGCGAGGAGTCCGACGTAGCGGTGGCGGCCGGTCGGGAACGACGACGCGGACCTGGGAGAGTCGGAGAGGTCCGTCTGCTGCGGCGGAGTCGAACTAGCTATTGGGCTGACATGGGCCTGCTTACAGGCCTGCGAGATTCGTTTGTTTCCACGGTTTTCTGAGCTGAAAAGGTCTATTTTTCCTTTCTTGCGAAAGTCTAATTTTTTCCTTAAACTTTAAAATCAAATAAATAATTTTTTAATTTTTTAAACCATATGTTTTACCTCTCTAGAGTGGTTTTGACGGTGATTTTATTATAGTGACAGTGGTTTTATTTTTATCTTTTAAATTTATTTTGGCTAAATTTTTAAAAAATCATAGTAAATCATAAAAAATCATAAATAAAAAATCTATTTTTGTTGGACTCCACATGTGTAGATCTACATAGTAAATATATAATACGGTGTGCTTTAGTACAAAATTTTTTGCTAGTTTTTTTATTTATTTTGGATAAATCTTTGAAAAATCATAGTAAATCATATAAAAATCATAAAATAGAAAATCTAATTTTGTTGGACTCCACATGAGTAGATCTATATAGTGAATATATAATATAGTATGCTTCAGTCTAACAAAATAATTATAGAAGCTACAGTTATGAATTATTTCAATTAATTATAAAATAGTATAGATCAAAAGCTACAACAAAAACTTTGTACTAAAGTATACCATATTATATGTTTATTTGTAGATCTACTCATGTGGAGTCTAAGAAAATTAGATTTTCATTTTATGATTTTTTCTATGATTTACTATGATTTTCTAAAGATTCAGACAAAAATAGATAAAAAAGAAAAAAACTAGCAAAAAAATTTGTACTAAATCATACTATATTATATATTCACTATGTGGAGTCCAACAAAATTAGATTTTTTATTTTATAATTTTTTTGTGATTTGCTATGATTTTTTAAAAAAATCAGCTAGAATAAATAAGAAAGAAAAAGACAAAACCACTATCACTATAGCAAAACCACCGTCAAAACCACTTTAGGGAGGTAAAGGTTATGGTTTGAAAAGTTGAAGGAGATTATTTGTCTGGTTTTAAAGTTTAGAGAGGAAAAACAGACTTTCGCGAAAGTTAGGTGAGGACAAGTAAACTTTTCGCTTTCTTGGCTCACACCTCACGGTTGGATAGGAATCGGATGGCTCAGATTAGTGACTGCAGAGGAGTCGTTTTTGTCGACTTTAGAGGATCTTGTTCCGGAAAAGAATTTGCAAGCCTAGGAGCCAAACAGATCTAAGGCTATCCGTACTCGTCGTACTCTAAATCCACCCTCTAAAAGAAATATTCCATCCTGGTCATCAAGATTCCGTTCTCTATACCACTTTCTCCCCGCATTCATCCATCCTTTATATCTCTACTCTATACCCACGTAGGGACGACAATTTCTTTCTTTTTTTCCCGGCACCCGAGGCCCTCCTCCCCACTCTCCCTCTCTTCTCTCCTTTCTCCCTCTCACCGGCGGAGAGTTAACCGACGACGGCGGTCGGGACAGACGGCGGCGGTTTGCTTCGCTGGCTACGCCACGGGCCAAGCAGGCGGGCGCGCGCGAGCGCATCCGTGGTGGCGCCGCAGCGCTGGCGCGAGCACTCGGCGGCGGTCGGCCGCGCGCTGGCTACGGAGGTCGCGCGGAGCTCCGCTCGGGCTACGCTGCCCGCGCCCGCGGAGCTCGCGCGCCATGGCCGGCCTCCTCTTCCTCCTCCTCCCGGCGCCCATCTCTTCTCGTTTCGCGCCGGCCCGGCCGGCTAAGCGAGCTGCGGCCGGCGCGGGCGTGCGCTGAGCCCGGGGCTTCGCCGCCTTGGCGGTTTGGCGAATGGCGGCTCGGCCGCGGGGGCGCGCGCGCGGCATCGCTGGCGCGAGCGGGCGGGCGAAGCGGCGGCCGTTGCACCCGGCGCGTGCGCGGGCGTGGCCTCGGCGAGCGAAGCGAGCGCGCGTTCCGGCCGGAGGCGAAACGCGGGGCGGAGTCTCCGACGAGCAGCGGGCGTGCGGCTCGACAGTGCGGCCTCGAGCAGCGCCGCTCGGCGCGGCGTCCCGCGACTCCGGCCGCCGTCGGCGCGCCCCCCCCTCTCTCTCCTCCCTCCCTTCTCTCTCCCGCGGCGGACGCCGACGCCGCGTGGGGCCCGCGCCACGCAGGCGCTCCCGACGAAAGCGCTATCATGCCGGGTTTGGCGTCGGGCGCGGAGAGATTCCGTGCCACATCATTTCCCCGACGCCGCAGCGTTTGCTGCCCGCCAAAGCGCTGCATCGGGTGCCTTCCGGGACCCGGTGCGGATAGCCTAACAAGCCACCCGATTGAAAGTACCCCATACGGACCGGTCCAGTTAGGCCTATCCTCCAACTAAGAAGATTCCACGTATGCTTCTAGAGAGACTTGCGCCCCCTTATAAAAAAAGAAAGAAGAAGAAAAAAAAAAGAAAAGGAATTCTTGCGCCCCTACTCCTGATTTTCAGACGAGAACGCAAAATAACCTTGTTGTCTGTGCTTTCGTGTTGATAGTAGTAGTAAGTCTGTGTATCCGTGCTTCAATTCGTGTTCCTAGGGTTATAATAATAACCATGTTTCATGTGTGCATAAATCAAGTATGCTTGGTACTTGACGCTGGTCTAAGCCATGTCTGTAACTTACTCCCTCCAACTCATATTAGTTGATATTTTTTAGACAAGGATATAGTCTCTAAAACCTAATTTTATTTATTATTTTTATTAAAATATATAAGAAAACTAAAAATAAAATTACTTTTTATAAAAGTAGGTTTTAAGGTGAATCTATACATATAAGTTTTACCTTTTCAAACTAAATATTTTTAAAAGTTATTGCTAGTTTATATTTCCAATGTTTGACCTAAATCTTATCCAAAAACGTCCAACTAATATGAGTATGGAGTAGTAATTGACAAGATACTAGGAGTTGCTGCAAGTTAATTACCATGCTGTTATCCATGCATCTTCATCCTTTACAAACTACAAAAAAGAAGAGCTTAACTTCTTAACTAATAATATTTTCCTGATGTCTATAGTAAAATCACAAATGGTTATTCTCCGGAACGGAACATGATGTTGTGACAAAGTACAAATCAGCAAAACCAAATGCGTATAGGTTCGACAAATTAGGTAAGGGGGGCAGGGAGGCCTATAGAATTACATGTCTTTTGACTGCATATAAGTAAAGGCAACGTATTAAATATAAACCAACTTCTCCGTAAAAATCCATACAAATCACGACAAAAAAAAGTCGTTTAAATTTTCTTTCAAAAAAAGTCATTTAAATTCACACGAAAAATCATACATGTAGATCATACATGTAGATGATATGATGATACATAATTTTGTAAAATACCTTGTCTAAACTTGACTTCATTTGTGAGATAAAAAAAAATAAATTTTAAGCTAGAAAACTGTTACATGATTTGCTATAAATTTCAGGCCACCTCGCCGCTCTGCTACTGGCTGAGGCCACCGCGCCGCCGCGCTGGAGGCAGGTCTGCACCGCCATGTCTGGGGCCAGGGCCACGTCGCCTCGTTGCGCCCCCACCATGGCTAACTCGCCGCTGACCCACTGTGCGGCCTTCGCGGCGCCGCCGTGAGAGAAGTTTCGCGTAGAGGAGCTGACGGAGAGAGAACGGATGCATGGACGGCGATCGAGGTCAGCCTGTGGATCCAACGGCTGATAAATGCTAGCGACATGGCAAAATGGGAGGCCGGAGACGTGACAAATTGATAGGGCAGAGAGCATGGGTACAAGATTCGTCTTTTTAAGAGATGCGTAGACTGTGATAACCCGTTGGTTGACAAACACCATCACATTCGTGTGTTCACGAACTTTGACCTTTGCGTTCAAAAATGAAAAGTTTCTCACTTTCTGAGTTAATCAATTAGGAAACAAGGCTTGTTTTGCTTTATCCAAGAAATAATTGAAGAGACGTACTGTTCTGTTTGGCGACATCAAGTTTAATCGAGGAGAAGCTCTAAAGAACCTTCTATCCTCATTAGTGTTCGCATTGCTGAGACGCATATCTCTCAGTTCTCATATTTATTTATTCATTTATTTATACATACGTATACCGCGTACTACATTTACTAGCATTTGATTGATGTACAAAATTAAGAGGAACGAATTGAACCATATACACACCACCACCATGACAGCATAGAAGAGATAGAGATCGCGAAAGCAGTGACCAGTGAGTAGAATTTTTGCTTTCTTCTTGCTTTGCTTCTTATTTTCTATTATATGATGACTGCTATTACCCTGCTGGTAGTCGATCGTTTAGGCAACCTTGCACGACAGGACTTCCTTGAATCTTGCTGCTAACTCCGGGAATACCCGAGTTGGACGAAAGTCCTTGTTGAGGCAAACGACGGTCGCTTTGCCTTCCAATACGAGCTGCCAAGATCGAGTAGGAATACAAAGGCGTGAGATCGATCTGAGATAATGCATCAGCAGCAATATAATTCATCATCAATATATATATAACAGGCTATATGCACACGATTTTCTACCTTACGATCCGGCAAGGTCTCGATCATGTGGTCTACAATCATGCGCACGCCTTTGATTTGGACAGGCTTCACCTTGACCACGAACCTGTCGCCGCTCTGACGATTCGATCGATGCACGGCAAATAAATGTAATTACTGTGAGATTTTCCCTGCAATGCGGGATATATTTGCCATGCATGCATGTGTTCACACAGCAGAGATAAAAAAAATTAATTTGTAGTACCCTCAAAGGCGCGAAGTACTTGAGGTTGAGCTCTGAAAGAGCCATGGCGTTGCCCGTGGATGTCCAGTAGTCCACGCTGATGCCCAGCTTCTCAAGCACCACGTCACGACCTGATGACATGCATGTAACGTGCCGCCTCAGTAATAATATATATAATTATTGATACTCCCAGATACTTATGCATCTGACATGCCACATGCATGCGTCCTTGCGTCTACGGACTAAGATGGGATCGATGCAGCAGGCTCACCGCTATGGAGGTAGCTGGCGTAGATGGCGTTGTTGACGACGCCGTACTCGTCAAGCTCGTCGTCGCGCACCTTCATCTCGATCTCGAAAAACTTGTCCTTCCTGTACGTGTTCTCACAGAGGCCGGATTCACTCAGTTATTTACATATAAGGGACATGAATGGTAGCTTACTAGCTCGAAATAAACCAGTAGTGCAACAACTGCAGGTCGTGTGTGTGTGTGTGTGTCTATATATATATATATATATGATTGATCAATCGAAGCGAACCTGCTGACGACGACGGTGGTGGTAAGCTGCTGCTGCTGGCTCGATTCGGTGTTGTTGGTGGGGCAAAAGTGTCGGTCGAGCAGTTGCTCGCGGCTGCAGGTCTCGGGGGCGGCGACGGCAGCCGCACCCCGGAGCCGGCGGTACTTGGGCCGCGCGGCCGCCGTGACCGTGCCGAGACGCGCCCGGCCGCGGCCGCCGATGCGCGCCACAACGCTGTGGTGGTGGTGCCCATAGGCACCAGAGCTGAAGCTCACCAGCCCGTTGGCGTTGCCGGCGCGCAGCCGAGGGGAGAGCCCGCCAGCAATGAGCTGATGATGATGAACGAGGCCGGCCATCTGCTGCTGCATTAATATAATTGCTTGTGCGATATGATTTCGCGAGGCTGATCGAGAGTGGCGTGGCACGTGTATATATAGTACGTGTTCTTGGCCGACGATATGAGCTCTCTGCTGGATATGCCTGCTAGCTTGGTGTGCAGCAGTGCATGCAGCGTTGGATGTGATCGTTGATTGATGCCAATTACCAAAGCGTGGCGTCCTATATATATACACACACAGGTCACACACAGGTGGTGATCCCGCCCGTGATAATGACTGCTGGATGGAGCATCATCAACACAACACGACATGCATGGCCATTAATTAATAATTAATTTGCCGGCTGTTCAACGACTGTCCTAGCTCGTCGCCGTCGCGGCGCGGGGGGCCGGTATTACTCCGAAAACGTCCGTTCCAATCCTGTGTGTGAGCGAGCCATTGGGCTTTGCCATTTCTCATGCTCTACGAAATCCATCAATCAACAATGGAATGCAGCAGCAAGTTTGGGCTACGTGCTGACGACTACTGTTGCACAGGACCATTGGATTGTACTACCGCGGAGTCGGGTTTTCGACTCCTGCTTCAAGTACCTTGAGCAGTTCAAGTCTGGGAACGACGAAGGCTGTGTGTGAATCTGAATGGAAGGTCAAGTTGGAGGCGCGCGCGTGTCCCTTCCTTGACCTGTCCGTGCCTGGTAGCTTAGGTGCCATGGCATGTAGTATGCATGGTGTATTCCTGAGAGTGGATGGCGGGTGGGGTCAGCTCCAAGTGGGTCCACCGACTCATAGAGTGCTACGGGATTAGCATTACGTGCAGAGACTTGCCAATCTGTGATCAGTTAGGAATGACTAATGATGAATGGCAGCGGCCGTCCGGATAAACCTATCAAGTCAGTCGTGTCGTGTACCATGGTGTTGAATTTTGTTGCGGCGACGCCACACAAACCGGATACGGGTCGTACGTCCGTCCTCGAAAAGTTGCTGGAACTTCCATGGTGAACAGTATACTGCACAGCGGTGAGAAGGAAATTTAATTTCACGCCTATCGTCTCTCAGTACAATTGCATTGGTGCTACCTGTAATTATCGTTTTTAGATTTTCGTACCATAAGTTTATTTTGATTTGTAGAAAATACTTACAATATTTATATTATTAAATAAGTTTATTAAAAACTAAATTTAAAGATTTTTTGATGATACTAATTATATATTATAAATATTAATACTTTTAAATATATTTAGTTAAAGTCATACTCTCTCTGTCCCTGAAAACTTTAACTATTAGAATTGTGCTAGTTAAATCTCTTTTAACTTTAAACAATTTTATAGAAAAAATATAAATATCTATAATATAAAATAATTATTTTATAAAAATATATTATATGTTACCATAAATTTTAGTATTTTTTGAACTCTAGAAGTTGAAATTTTTAGAGATAAAAAGAGTATTTTTTAAGAAGTAAAAACAATAATTAATTATTTTGGGACGAGTACTAAATAAAAACACTCGGCAAGCGGAACGGCTAACCTTTAGCTACGTCAAAATTAGCACGCAGAAATCGCGCTACGGCCTACGGGTAGTGGGCGTGGCTTCTGGTGTGTACACGTACGTACTTACAATACAGACTACTGCAGTTCACCGTATTGTTCCTTCGTGGAAGTGCTCGTATATTTGGTAGCTTCTAACAGAAATTGTCTTTCTTTCGATTTCTTTACCATGACAAAGTAGTATGAGACTACAGTCTTTTGCTTTGATCATACATCTCATGTCATCACCGTGTAAATAGACGAAAGAAAGAGCTCTAAGGACGTCATCTGTTTTGTAGGGTATATGAAACAAGCAGAGGCACTTCATTTGTTTTGCTCAGTTACATTTACAATCCAAAACCACTTCTCCTGCGTTTTGCATGTGCAAATTGCAATGCAGAAACCGTCCCGTGCATATTGTGGGCTAGCGCCGGGCGTAGGCATATTTGATTTTGTGCTCCACATATGATATGAGATATGTCCTATGGTATATGTTTATGCTTTTTTCCCCAAGTCATATTGTTTTTCGCAAACCCTAAAATGTGACCGGTCACGCTGGTGTGTGATTTAGACCGGCCCATGCGCTGAGCGTGGGCGACCCAGGCCAGCCCACGCGCGCCCACCACCAAGGATGAAGAGGGGGCTCGCCGACGCCAGGACGGAGACAAAGAAGAAGAAGCCAGTGGTGCCATAGATGCCACTTTTGGTTATTGGTAGTGATTAAAAGGAGAAAAATAAAAGTTTGGAGTTGAGAGTTTAGAAATCTCTTGTTTATTTCGTGTTAGTGGGAGGTTTGGTGCAGGGGGAGGGAGGGGCTAGAGTTCGCTAATCAATTCCCTTGGGAATGGGGATTCTATATTGATCATGGCTTGTACTCAGATTTCTTACTTAAAAACTCAGACCAAAAGTAGATATGAATTCCCAACTAATCTTCAAGTTTCCCTCTTATTTCCCTTCACGAACCAATAGGTAATTGGAACAAAAGGTCAAATTCATACCTTAATTCACTTTATCAACTCCCACACCAATTTTCATGTCACTTCTCATACAGTTGCGAAACACATCCTTGCAATCAGAAACGGCAAATTGTGTTTCTGCCTTCGTTTTGACCTTCAATTGCATGCTTGCCCCTCTTTTCTATAGTTTGCAGATTTGCCTTCCTTCTATCAAATGCAGTGCTCCATTTGCCCTCCGCTCCTCAAGCAGACTTGGTGTGGATAAAGTAGGTGCTCCATACGAGCCAAAAGTACTCTAATACCCTTCCTTATCTTTTCACCTCTTCGTTGTTTGTTCTTATCCGTAGAATGGCATAGCCACCGGACCTGCATTTGTGAGGGCGAGGGCCTGCGCGACGGAAGGTGCGAACGGACCAGCTACGCTGGCCGGGGCGCGAGGGTTGCGCGAGGTACTACGTGAGTGCGGTTGGCCGGTGCAAGCAGAAGGCGGCGCGAGGGCCTGCGCTAGCGTGGTCGACCTGCACGGGCAGACGGCCAGCACAAGGGGCGGCGAGGGTGTGTCGCACGCAGCGACAAGCTAAGCGGGCGTCGCCGCCGGGTCGGCGCTGCGCAACAACCTGCTCAAGTGCTGGCGAGCACGAACTGTGCAACGGTCTTCTCTGACGATGGTGGAATTGCTTCCTCAAGGGATTGTGTAAGCTCTTGAGCCTTGTTATCTACACAGAGGAGCATTGTTGTTGGTTTAGCTTACTAGAAATCGTAATATGTGATTTGTAGGCGTTCGTTGGAGGATGCTTCTATTGAGATTAGAGTCGATGATGAGCTTTTAGATTGGTTTGGACTGAACCAAGAGAACGAAATAGTACATATTAATGCCCAAATCAATGAGTCAGGCAGTCACTACAATTCTCACCCATAAAGGGCAAGAAGCCTAATAGGAAAGACACACATGTCGATGAAGATGCAGTTGGAGTTAATGAGGAGAGAAAATACTCTGACACTGAATCACTTGCTGCACTTAGTGACAGTAGCTAGGACAGTGACTTGGCTGCGTCTTCTGACTCTAATTTCTCTGATCCTAAGTTTGAACTGGATGATGAAATAGTTGAAGAGGATGATGAAGCTGATATTCCTGTCTTCTCTTTTGATGTTGATGATCCATGTGTCGATATAGTTGTGGTATTTCTCCGATGTGAATCGGTGCAAATCAGCATTAACCCAAAGATGCGTCTTGAATGATTATATTTTTTATACTATGAAGAAAGACAAGAAGCGATTTGGAGCCAAGTGTTTGAGAGCGCATAAGGGCTGCAAGTGGATTTTCTTTGCATCTACCAAAGAAGAAATCATTTGGATGCAAGGTACTCATATACAGATTCTTTGAGCACTAAATACTAGATAATTTAATTTTCTTTATTTTCTAGGAATAAGTGCCAAGTATTTGAACATAGTTACTATTTTTGCGGGTTAAGAAGAATGGGCCAATTCACAAGTATGGTTCAGTTAACAATTGTGGTGACACAATGGCTACAAGTAATTGGATAGCTGAAAGGGTGGTTGACTGCTTGACAGATGATCCAACATCGTAACCAATGGTGTTACAAACTGAGTTGAAGAAGAATTACAAAATGGAAGTTCCTTGTGATAGGTTTTTCAGGGGCAAAGGGAAGGCTCTTGATACAATATTCAGAAAGTGGGATGACAGTTATGACTTGCTGCCCACATATAGAGCTGAACTTTTGAAATTAGTTCCTGAAAGCATAGTAGAGTTGGACACTAAAAAATATGAAGGGGATGTGTGCTTAATAAGATTCTATGTGTCTCTTGAACCATGCATTGAAGGGAAGGCTGAACTCTTAAGCCAATGCGAAGGATTAAATGCTAGAGAGAAGAAAAGGCTTTTATCTACTGACAATGAATCTGGAGGAGGAAGCAACGGCCTCAGTACTATACACACACATCACAAACAAGGCGCAGGGGTACACTATGTGTTGACCTAATGAATCATTCAAGTATGTGCTGACCTGTACTCATTTAGTTTATTATATTTTGAACTCACTAACACCCACATGATGTATTTGCATAGCTACTAAGGTAATTTTTAATCTGTATTTTTGAAGTGTTACTACAAGTCAGATCAGAGGAGGAATACTGCCAATTGGGACGACAGAGGCAGAGGGAGGAAGAGGAAGAGGAAGAGGAAGAGGAAGAGATGTTTCAAGGCTTCCTGCTTGGTTTGATGCTAAAGCATGATCATTCATCTGATGCTTAAACTTGGACACGTCATCTTGGCAATTAGTGCTATTATTTTGGTTATGGCATGTGATTTGGACATGTTATATTGGCATATAGTGCCATTATTTTGGTCTTGAAATGTGAGCTAGACATGTTACATTGGCATGTAGTACCATTATTTTGGTCTGATGTGCCCTGAGCATGTAAACCATTCTAGAAGTGATATGGACATGAGATCCATTTAGTCTATTGCTTAAATATGACTTGGACCTCTAATCTATTGCTTACTATGTGATGTTTGCCAAATATGTGCTTGAAATCAGTGCAAAATAGGTGATGCCTTTTTGTGGCTTTAAAATATATATCTTCCTATTAATCATGTCTAGGTAATAAGATATTAATGGATTATACTATCATTCATACCAAGGGCAAATATGTTCTTGTACACTCATACACACACCGTTAGTCTTATTTGACAGAATGGAGGCAGTGCAAACATTCCAATTCAAAAAACAAGGGCAAACATACAAAGTCCAAAAAGAGAGGCAAACTAACGTGCGGTTGGAAGCCAAAATGAGGGCGTAAATGCAATTGCCCCTAATAATAACCTCTCTGAATTATTCAACAATTAGGTGAAGAATGTTAAGGACTTGCAGATTGTCGAGATGCATGACAAGATAAGACAAATGATAATAACCAAGTTTCATTTGAGAAGAAAGATAGCTATGTCGATGAAGGGAAGAATAATCTCGATGTTACCAAGGCTCTTACTCGTCAAAGCAAAGCTATCAAAGACTGTGAAGTTTTAAAATGTGCAAATGGCACCGCTGAAGTAACTACACCTACTAAATTTAGAGCATCTTTTAGGTATGCAAAGTGAACTTGGGGCTCAAGACTTGCAGATATAGGGCATGGCAAGTGCGTGAAAATTCTTGTAGACATGCGTTAGCATTCATTGCAAAACTTACTAGAGAGGTATAGATGGATGATTGTTGATAAATACTATTATGTTGACAATTTTAGAAAGACATATTCACGTGGTTTTAATCTAATGACTTCCAAACATTTTTGGCCACGTGTTAATTTAGGGTACAAAATCAAGATGCCAAAGTTGAGGAGAAAACCTAGGAGGCCAGGAAATCTAGGATCAAACCATCGGACAAGCCCGGTGCTAATAACAGAAGGAGATATCCTGAAGGTCATACAACCAAGAAGTGCCAATGAGGATTAACTGCTAGAGAGAAGAAGAGGCTTTTATCTACTAACAATGAATCTAGAGAAGGAAGCAACAGCCTCAAAGACTATACACACATCATAAACAAGGCGCAGGGGTACAACTAGAAGATCACCTAATGAATCATTCGAGTATGTGCTGACTTGTACTCATTTAGTTTATTATATTTTGAACTCACTACTTCCCACATGATGCATTTGCATAGCTGCTAATGTAATTTTTAATATGTATTTTTGAAATGTTACTGCAAGTAAGATCGAGGAGGAACATTGCCAACTAGAACAAGCAGAGGCAGAGGAAGAGGAAGAGGTGTTTCAAGGCTTGCTGCTTGGTTTGATGCTAAAGCATGATCATTCATTTGATGCTTAAACTTGGACACATCATCTTGGCAATTAATGCCATTATTCTGGTTATGGCATGTGATTTTTGGTTATGGCATGTGATCTGGACATGTTATATTGACATATAGTGCCATTATGTTGGTCTTGAAATGTGAGCTGGACATGTCATATTGGCATGTAGTACCATTATTTTGGTCTGATGTGCCCTGAGCATGTAAACCATTCTAGAAGTGATCTGGACATGTGATCCATTTAATCTATTGCTTAAATATGATTTGGACCTCTAATCTATTGCTTACTATGTGATGCTTGCAAAATATGTGCTTGAAATCAGTGCAAATAGGTGATGCCTTTTTGTGGTTTCAAAATATATCTTCCTATTAATCATGTCTAGATAATAAGATATTAATGGATTATACTGTCATTCATACCAAGGGCAAATATGTTATTGTACACTCGTACACACATCGTTAGTCCTATTTGACAGAATAGGGGCAATGCAAACATTTCAATTCAAAAAATAGGGGCAAAGATGTAAAGTCCAAAAAAGAGAGGCAAACTTGCAGTTGGAAGCCAAAATAAGGTTAGAAATGCAATTGCCCAATTAGAAAATTCTTGTAGCTCCTAAGATCTATCATTGATTCTCAACTCTCAGTCATCATCCTGGAACAGTGGCACAATCACAGCATGACGATCATATGCAGAACGATATCTGGTCACTTCAGAGTGCCTGATCCATCAGCACCTCATGCATGATACATTTTTTTTTTCGCGATCGGGTTGTGGCCCGTATTTCATTAAGAGGGAATCATGCATGATACATTGATACTACTTCCGACAATTTCTTTTCCTGTTCTTAATACAACATGCAGATGTACTAAAGCAGCTATTCCTCCAGAGTTAGAAGAGCTTTTTGTACCAAACAACGACTGCAGTAACAGATCAAATGTTTCACATGAACAGTTGCAAAGAATGCAGATGGACTGTACTCTTCTATGACAGTGCTGCTCAAATGGAGATACATAGGTGATTTTCGATGACACTGCAGGACCAAGCAGCCACTAGCCTCCAAAACTAGATGGTACTATTATGCAGCCGCCAGTCTCCAAAACTAGATGCTACTATTATTACGATTATTATTGAGTCATTTAAGCTCGGCTATATTCTTGGACGAGGAGCTGCAGCTTGGATGTGATATACATAATTATGGAGATATAGGATGGTACTCTTTCGTTCACAAACTGCCCTTGTCTTTGCCTCCAAATTTAGTTGCAGCTGTTATTCCGATTATTAACGTCGTCATTTGACCCTCTGCTGTCCTCATATGAGAAGAGCTGCATCTTGGACAATAGTTCACGGGGAATACGGGTAGGATAGTAGTCTTTGTTCAGGCAAACAGCCGTTGCCTTCGCCTCCAGAATTAGCTGCCATGAGAAACAGGTCGCGGAAAATGTGATATATGTATCATTCTCTGTATACAGAGGTTCACATAAATGCATAAAGTAACATGTAAACTGTATGGGTTGACACAATCCCACACAGCTCTGCACATAACATTGTGGCGGAAAAGCTTAAAGCCACGCTGTTTCTTGTTTTTTCTGTTCTGAATGTGTAACTTTGTACTGCATACCTCGTGATTAGGCAGCTTCTCAATGATGTGCTCGAATATCATCCGTACGCCTTTGATGCCCACAAGCCTCACCTTAACAACAAACTTGTCGCAGCTCTGTAAGCCCAAAGAAAGGGTTCCGTTATTCTGATAATGGAAATGGGGTACGCCCTCGGTTCGAAAAAGTCCAAAGAAAGGGGCAAATCAGAACCAAGAGAAACTGTGCTATGCAAAATGTTCGATCCGAGGTTTCAAGCTGAAATAATTTCATTAGATTTCTTCAGTTTTGGTTTCTGTGTGGCTTAGGAAGGAGCACATTACCCTCAAAGGGGCAAAGTACTTGAGGTTTAGCTCAGAGAGGGCCAGCGACTCCCCACTGCGCGCCACACTGCATCTGCACTGATGCCTACACTCTCAAGCAGCTCGTGACGACCTGCTTGATTTCAAGGCATAGAATCAGATATGGGATCTCAATGTGCTACCTAAACAAGAATTAGATTTAAGAAAACAAACCATGATAATAGCATATAAGACTAACTAATTATAATAGTGTTAACTAACACTCCACTCTAACTTTCGAGTTTGTACCATGGACAGAACTCACCATGTTGGCAGTAGCTAGCATAGACTGCATTGTTGACAACACCATACTGGTCAAGTTCATAGTCACGCACCTTCATCTCCACTTCAAAAAATTTCCCCTCCAGTCTGACAACCAAAAGACTTAGCAATAGTTCAGCATCGACCATCCATCCATGTGATATGAGAAGTCCAGTGTCTTTCAAGAAATAGAGTATCACGATCATCCAGAGGTCCAAATTATCAAAGTTACAGAAGGAATCAGGGGTAAAAGGTTGTAGGTAAAGATGACCACAGTCACAAAAGTTCCCGGTACGTAATAAGGATTATAGAACAAAGAACGCTCCCTGAGAAAGGATTTTCCACCGTCAGGACAAAAAAAAGATCCATGTTCCTAGTACGTGGAACATTGCACCGATCCACGATCGCTGTGACTGTGACGATGACACGGAATGGCATAGCTAGCGAGCAGCACGCATTGAGTCACTGATATGGATTTGTGCGCAGTTATGCTACGAGATCGGCAAAATTAGTGGATCCCCTTCCCAAATAGCTACAAAATTCGGCACATGAGATGCTCCAGAGCAGAATGAGCAACAGCAGAGTGCCTGCGACTGCGAGATACCTCAAAGTAAATAATCCGACGGTATCCCCCCGTCCCGTGAACCAAAGAATCACTACAAAGAACAAAATTCCAAGAAGTACAGAGGACAAGGTGGGGATTCCGGGAGACCTCAAGCCGGCTTGGGGGCTGGTGGACTGGGCGGAGACGGCGAGGGGGCGGCACGCGCGCCGGGCAGCCGCGGAGGCAAGCGGCGTCCGGCGAAGCGCCACGGCCCGGTGGATGGGTGGAGAGCTCCGGCCGACGGCTCCGCCGTGGATCGGCGGCAGCGCGGGGCGGGCGGTGGGCACGAGGCGCGCGAACTGGGGATGCATTGCGGCGGGGGGGCGAGGGCCGGAGTGCCGCTTGCCAGCTTGACCAATGAATGTACTAGTGGCCTAGCGGCCGCCTGCCAACCAACCAACCAAACTAGGAGCATTGATTTTGGCCAAATTCTCCAACAGTCCAACGGCGTGCGCTCTCTCTCCCGCATGGCCGCCCGCGGAAAACCCCAAATTAAAATCCACCGAGTCCCTCGCGTCGGGGGTTCTTGAGGTGCCGCCGCCGCCGCTAACCGTCGCCTCGCCGCTGCCTCCTCCTCCGGCGGTGGCCTTCACCTGACACCGACCGCGCCATGGACAGTTACAAGGATGCTGACCCCCAGGCGATCCCGTAGGTGGTTCTGAAATACTGAAATCCGATTTCTGACTTTACTGAATCCTTTCAGGGGCAATGCTGAATTCATACTCTGGTATATCCGTATATGGATATATATGCAGAACATCCTTATTAGGTTGTCGATTCCACCCTTGAAATTTTATTTTTCAAAGATGCCTTTGCTTATTACATGAGGAAGTCGGGAGGCTACCAGAATAGCTATAGTGTGAATGTGTGATCCTTTGGTTGAAACGCTCCAGTCATTCACAATTTGATCCTAAAAGGAACATGATCCCTGATTTGAGATGATTGACACTGTGACCTTTATTTTCAGGCTGGTGATTTTGGATCAGATAAGGCCGTGATGGTATTGAGGACAGAACTTCCAGATCGGTCATGGTTCAGAACGAAGCACCTTTCGTCTGAACATAAGGGCAGGCAACTCATGCCTGATGTGGCAGACAAGATGATTCACTAACATGTGTTGAGATATATTGGTATTTGGTAATTAACTTGAAAGCAATGAATCAATTCCTCAGTAGTTTATCATTTACAGTTTGTAGATGAAATATCTCCTATAAGGGATTAAGAAGGTTTTCTTGAACAGTAGATTTTTTCCCCCCTTTTTAATAACACTGGATAAGAAAAGTGGATTTTCCATGGTTAAAATTATGTGAGCAAACCAGGTTTCATGCAGCTGCCTGGGCCCTTGCACAATTTTGCAAAACGAACACTTACAAATGTATGGAACCAATTTGGCAGTTAGCCATTTTAGGGATCTATTTTCTGTTAGCACCATTCTGTTGAACTTTAGAGCCAATCTGCTATTGCTTATATCCAGGAGAAGCATACTTGATGTGGCATCTAAACCACTAGATAGCTCACTTCCTTTGGCATATGATTTTTTCGGGAAAGGTTTTTGGCATATGATTGGATGCTCAAATTATTGATATTAGAATAGAAGTAATTCATACAAAATAATTGACCACAACCTTAATCTCCAGATGGATTCTATTAGCTAGGCTCTAGACATACTTCTGCTTGCTAGTACTTTCATTCAGTATATGAGCACAATTGCAACTTTTTGAAGCACCTCTTTTCCTTTCTAAGTGTCATTTAATTTCAACTTGGCATTTTGTTCCTCTTATTGTGGATCCCTATTACTATGTTGTTCTTTTTGGTATTAAGTATTCTTTGAATAACTAGTCAAAGTAAGCTGTTGATACTTGATACTTCGCCAAAACTGTGCAGGGTGTGGTCGAGATACTGACACCACAAGGGTTTTTTCTTCCAACATTTTGTCATGAGCACTTACTGGAATTTGTTGAACATTACCTAAGTGGTGGGGAGCAACTGGAGACATATTAAACAAAGAACAATATGAGCAGTATGAAAAAACACTTAACCTCATGGTAACCCTTGCCTTGCTTTATGAGAACTAGGCTCAGAATTTCTCCAAGATTGTTAGCATCATGCAAAAGATACAAGAATGTGGTGCGGTAGTGGTATAGTATATCCCTTCCTTGGGGTTGCTTCCTAGTGATATTGTTGCAGATATGTTTCCTGGTCTTTATCTGAATACCATGGGATAACAGTAAGTCAGTGTCTATTTTCTGTTAGGTCCTCATCTGTGGCTGTTGTTCCTTAACCTTAGCAACCAACTTGGACTTTTATCAAGTATTCAACAACTATGGTTTGGATGTGGTGGGTTTTTGAAAATTTGCCTATCTTGTACACAGAAGGGGGAAAAACTGAGACTTTTGACATGGACCAGGTTGTTAGAAATAATCCAGTAGATCCATTTGTTAGGCATGTATCAGGATTGGTTAGGAAGTAGGGGATCATGTCATGACTATAACATCCCATCTATAGAATGGCTTGAGTGCCATTTGAAATGAGACGATAGAAGCTTGTTTTGAAACGACAGAAGCCTGTTTTGAGATGGAGATCAGAGAGGCTTGATATGATATACTTGTACCTTTATCTAACACACACATATTATATATTTGATTTTGTGCCAACATATTTGGGCATTAAACTAAAATGCCCTTTTTCTGCCCGTGAATGTTGAATCAAGGCACAAGGCACGTCTGCACTTGCTGCTAGCCCCCCTCCCCCTGCAGTCTTTTCCCAATAAAAAAAAATGAAGGGTTAGTTACTATAATTGACATCTTGAAATAATGATCACGCTAACCATGAAAAATACTTTAAATTTGTGTCAAGTGTAGTTGGTGAAGCCTCCAAACTTCGAATTTGATGCTTATTGTGACTAGTCTTCTTCTGCAATGCTTTATATCTGAGAATATTAGGTATTTACTCTTGGAATTGCAAACTATGGACTTGATTGGTCTTATGGTTTTGTTTAGAGTACCCACTCCCTCATTTTCCTACTGAATAAAAAGTTATGGTATAAGGTAGGGATGGACCAACAATTCCATTATGTGTACCGTCGACTGTCCAAATTTGCTAGGTTTGGACTTTTGAGTCAGAACTGTTTGGCAGAAGTAAAAGTGTTAGGTTCAGAGTTAGAATACCCATACATGATACATATTACTCAACCAGTGAGTCGGTTCCATGATTTCATCCTGCAAATGAAACCTGACATCCAATTCCAAGGTTAGTTCCTGCCTTGAAGGTTCCCTGGGATGCTTGAAGGACCAAGCTGTTGAATACAACATACTGTGATGGGCAAAGCTTTGTATTCATGCCACACTCCTTTGTAGATTCAAAAAATAATGGAACGGTTTGAATTGCACAGACAAGGTCTCATATACATAACAAACTCACTGCTCACTGTCTAGTTACATGACGAAGTTTCAGGAACTACTATAAATCTTGTATCGAATCGAATAGTTCTTCACCTTGTATAGACGAAACGAATCTTGAATCTGACTTCTGTGCTACTGGATCACTATACATATATATAAATAGCTTGTAAAATGGTGTTGTATTCTGTGGTTTGCTGTACGAATAAATCTGGTCTCTGCTGTAATGTAATCGATTTGTCTGTCTCCTCACTCTTGGGAGTGTGTATTTTTCTTTTTTCAGACATCAGGTGTGAGCCAGTGGTATCCGTTGACGAAGCTCTTGCCGAGGAACGGGCGGGCGGCGAAGTAGTCGAGCTCCCGCGCCCATGACACGCCGTGCACGGCGTCGACGCCGGGCCCCCAATTCCTGTACATCCCGAAGAACGCCGTCCTGTGCGCCGGTGAGGAGGTAACAACAGTAACAAGCACAGGTTAGCCGGGGAGCTGAAAGGCAGGCAGCCTGCAGGGCATGTAATGTAACTGGTGGTGTGAACTGTGAAGTGCTGAAGATTATTAATTACATGCTCTTGTTGCTGGTGTGATCCCAGTCATCCCAGCCGCCGGGCGCGATGACGCTGTCGAAGTAGGTGTAGGCGTAGACGATGCGCGAGTACTGGCCCATGGCTCGCCCCACGTAGAGCCTCCCCGTGCCGGTGACCCGGCAGTTGACGAAGGCGAAGCCGGTGCGCTCGCACGGGCCGCGCCGCCCGTGCGCCGCCACCGACCCGAACCGCTGCGCCGTCGAGTGCAGCTCGCAGTCCTGTAGAGGGAGCGGGCGTTGCCGAAGACGAAGTCGATGGAGCCCTGGACGTAGCAGTCGCGGAAGTAGTGCCGGCCGGCGTCGTCGCACAGCGTGTCCTGCGCGCCGTAGAACCCGCACCCGAAGAAGAAGGCCTTGTCGCCGGAGATGCGGAACGCCACCGCCTGCCCACCTTGCGTGCCGGGCATTGGTGCCGGGGCTGTGTTCTGCCAGAGATGACATTGGAAAGGCAAGTGCGTCAGCTAGATAGTATTGGCTGCATGGACCAACCGAAATCAACCAGAATGTGTTGCTCGTCCAGGCTGAATGTCGCCGCCGAAGCTGTAATAAGCAAGAAGCCATCCGCTCAACCTGCTCCGAGCACAACTCCAACAAATACAGGGCAGTAACATCTATCTTGTTTGTGTAAACAATTGCATGGTTCAAAATTTTCGAAAGGAACGAGAGATAGCTAGCTAGGATACACAGAGAGACGGCAGCGTTTACAAGTCCAGACACTTGTGACTCTGAGGTTTTGTCACTTTGTTGCCTGCCCCTGCACTGTTTCTGCCGCCTTGTCCATGTGCGTCTTGTGACCTCGCGTACGAGTGTACGCTCTCGCGTTTCGTTCATCATCATGGACCACTGGGCGATACATGCAAAGTTGCAAACGGCTGCTGCTCACCTTGAAGCTGATGTTCTTAGCGTTGAAATAGTTAGCGAGAATGGTTACTGAGGCGGTGTTGTAGGTGCGGAGCGGCTGCCCGTCGGCGCCGCGGTCGCTGGCCCGGTCGTGCCACTCCACCACCGTCACGTCGCGCCCGGCGCCCTGGAACGTCACGTACGGCTTCGACGCCGGCACCACCACCTTCTCTCTGCACGCAATCAATCACATGTCCATCAGGAAATGAACGACGACGAAGCTCTCGACCAGGCTCAAAGCGAACGAAAAGAAGGCCAGCCAGCCAGCTAGCTAGCAAACTTACATGTACGTGCCGGCGTTGATCTGCACGATGACGCGCATGGTGTTGCCCTCCGGCACGGCGTCGACGGCCTGCTGGATGGAGACGAAGTCGCCGGCGCCGCCCGCGTCTACCACGATCTTCCGCACGCCCACCGGGTGCCTGTACCGGTGGTGGCCGGAGTGCCTTGTGTACTCGCACTTGGCCGCCGCCTGCTGGCTGGCGATCGGCGGCGGCAGGAGGCTCGCGACGATGGTGACCAGCACCAACAACAAGAGGGTGCGAGCCATGTATGCTGCTGCTTCGCGAAACTAACGCGGATTTCTAGCTCGGTGTTGCGACAAGCAATGTCCGTGCGTACTAGCTTGTGAGCGATGATGAGGATCCTTTTGGTATGCCGTATGCGTGGCCTTAGCTAGCTAGCTTTGTGTCTTGCGATCTTGTCAACTTATCACACTCTAGCCTTTTCTCACCCTCTCAGCTCCCTCTCTCTTCACATGCACAACATATGCTGAGACGGAGAGCGAGGTAGCTACACTACACAAGGGCGAGAGGGCGCGGCATATATAGAGGTGAGTGAGAGGAGCGAGAGGCCAGAGAACCAACGGAAATAATGGAGTCGACGCATGAGAGACGGCCGGGAACGCTCCAAATGCTAGCGACCGGCCTGCAGACGAGACGCCGGCGGGTGTGTACTGTTTTGGAACTTCTTGCCTTGGTTGGATGCCAACGGTCATGCTTCCTCAAGTCATGTTTCACCCTTGCTAGTTAGTAGCTAGGTTAATTAACTAGCTCCAGAACATATATACTACAGGCGACTTGCTAGGCGAGAGAGAGAGATCGATCTACTATTTTTTCCCTAGTGTGTACAGCAGCTTGTTACGGGGCCGAAATACATTTTCCAGCCGTTCACACGCAGCGAACAATTAATATGCTATACCGTAGTTTTTGTAATATGTACTCGTACCATATCTATCTGTTTGTCACGTTGACTGCAATGGAAGCATGCAGCTCCGTTCTTTCATTTTTACTGGTGTCCACCAGTTTCTAAACATGTGTTGCTCGGTAAATTCTTGCACGCGACGTACGCCTGGCTGCTGGCACTATTATCACACTTCAGAACACTGCATAGCAACAGCATATGTACTACATGTAAGGAACTAGCGAATCCCAGCCGTATATACAACGTAGAAACCGGCCGTGCAGTGCATGAAAATGTGCGTGTGTGTGTGTGTGTGTGTGTGTGTGTGTGTGTGTGTGTGTGACAGATGAGCTTTACCGAATCCCTAGACGATGCATGGTCCAGATCGACGGTGGCGGGCCCTCCGCAAAAGGGTAGATCGGATGCATGGAGACACAATCGTCCACGGACAGGAGCGCCGAGATCGAGCTGGTAGCGGCGTGCGTGCATGCAATCCAACAGTGTATAGCCGGCAAGAGCCGTGGCGACACCCCCTGCAGCTGCCCTGCGGCCTGCACCGCGCACGCCGCGAGTGGGAACAAGGCCGCTGCAGCGTAGTACCGCCGATTTGTCACGCTATCAGAGGACACCCAAGAAGACGCCACCGCAAGGCACGAGATAGAACGGCCGGCACGAACGCCCCTGCCATCTTCCTGTATAGGAAGGAGTACCGGTCACATCCCACCTCGCAAGCAGCCACGGCATACTACAAGAGCTGCGCTAATCCACCGCTCAGAAGTGGAGAAGCAGACACGCTGATCAGAGTAAACTAATCCGCGTCGAGAACCTTAAACAACAGCAATGATCCAAGAACGAACGTACACGCTTGCCGCACGCCGGGCTGCGCCGCTGCGCGCGCCCATGCACGCACATGGCTGCATGCATGCACGGACGCGCACGCCGCGGGCGAGAGCAGGGCAGCATGGTCAGTAGCCCAAAGGCAAAAGGGCCTGCGCCTTCCTCTCGCGTTGGGAGGCGCGCGCGGGCGCGGCATGCCGGTCGGGATCGGCATGGCGTCATGGCGGAGGTGGCCGCCGCCGCGCGCGGCCCCGCCTCGCAGATCGGCGCTTTTCTGTCCGTGGTACGTACGAGTGTACATTATTCTCTTTGTAGCAGTTGTTGTAGATGATGAGTACTAGTACACTAGTTTGGTGTGGTATTAAAAGGCTGGGCCTTTTTCATCGTCGTTCATCCTTGTTCTCTTGTGGGTCATCATGGGCACCTTAATCATCACTCCTAATGACGTCTGGTCTGCGCGTCGTCAGGTATATTACCCGATTTGTCTGTCTGCCGTCGAGGACCACATGGTGGATGCTGTGTCAAAGGGAGAAGGATCGGGTATGTATGAGAGCATGTGCGGTATCGACTGCCTTTTTGGGCAGGATCCATGCATCCTGCAGTGCTTTTACAGTGCAATTTCAGTCTGGATGCAGTGGATCGGCAACTCACAGCACTACAGCAGCGGTGAATCCATACAGTATTGCACTGTACATGCATACCGACACCGTTCAGAAACAAATTGTATATCCACTGATGAACGCAGCAGACGATGAATTGCTGCAGAGTGCAGAGTACTGTATGCCACATGTATCCAAGAGTAACGTTATACACGTCGCGGATGCAGACGAAAGCAGGACGCCGGACCGGAAAATTCTCGCAAGGGGACGAGCAACCCGTAACGCTTCTCGATGAATGCCGTCGGCCGGCAGCAGGGTGGGGCCGCCGTGGCCGCCGTGCATGGGGGGTGACCACCGGTGCACTGTACTGTACTGCGCTTGCCGCAGGCGGGCGGCAGCTAGGCAAGCGCAACGGTCACTTGCCTGCCGGCTGCGCTCGTGAGGCCGTCCGGCCGCCGGGCGACGGCCGCCGGGCGCGGCTAGCCAGCGCAGCGGGCACGCGCGCGCGGTGCGAACGAACGGGCAGGCGGCGACGCGGTGTCCAGCGCTGCGCGGTGATGACCTGCTTGCGTGTGCGGTTTTGTACGCTAGCAGAGCGTCGCGTTGCGTGGTGGTCTACCTTGAAGTTTTTTAAACGTTGGGGGGCGCCGGATGGATGGCGGTCCGCAGGCGGCAGGCTCGGCGAGAATGACACATCGGACCAGAGAATCGCAGCTCCTCCACGATGCAGACAAAAGTCGTAGTACGGGGGCAGGACCACTTGCCCAGTACTGGCGTACTGCGTGCTACTTGTAGTAAACTGTTGAGAGCGTCTCCAACAACTGGCCAAATGACTTGTCATCCTAAAAATTTGGCAAAAAACGCAACAAAACAATCTCCAACAGTTTGCTATATGTATTTGCCAAATCTGGGCGTTTGCCAAATTGTGGAGCCGCGCGTGTAGGTTTCCGCGCGCGGAAAGGCTTCGCCACCGAGAGCGCGCCCTTCTCCGCTTTGCCTTCCCGGGTCGAAAATTTCCTGGAGCCAGACACGCGCCGCCGAGGGCGCTATTTTGACGAACGCCGGCTCCTCCTTGGTCTCCGCCGATCTTCAGTCGCGAAGGTCGCGAAGGTCTCCGCCGATCTTCAGGTCCTCCTTCGACACGTGGTTCAGGTTTGTCCACCGATCTCCCATGCCCCATCGATCTCCCTTCCTTTTCTTCCGCCGGCCGGGCAGGGGCGGCGACGCCTCTCGATAGCGGAAATCGGCGTGGCTTGTTGAGCCAAGTCGAGTTGCCGGCGGCGGCAAGACACCCACCGCGGTGCACGCGGACATCACTAGCTAGGGTTTACGGTCGTTGATCTTCCTGTTCCTGCCCTCGATCGGCGTCCAGCACTCAGGATACGATCATGATCGGGCAGACCTGACCTGACCTGACCGGATGATGGTAAACCCATGCATGTGTCTTGCTTTCGTATCCTGTGTTCCGTACATCGTACCAAGATTATTTCTATCCCTACTAGTACTAGGTGATATATAGGATAACATCGATCGGTTGGGAGAGACAACTCTTGCAATACCATTGTAGTTTCAGTTAGTTTATAATTTTAATCCCAGCGTTTTATTTTTTTCCTTCATGACATTTTGCTACAGATTGTATCTAGGCAACAGTTTCTATTATACGCATCGACCATATGTTGAGCTGTGTTTTTTCCTTTTTGTTAGACTCATGGAGAATCAGAGAGAGGAGTTCTTGTCGGGGATTCTTTTCAATGGACAAGATGACCATGTTCCAAGTTTGAATGACTTGACCATTCCAATGACTCAACAAGAAACGCAAAGATAGTCCGTAGTGCAAGTTGTTGGTACTGTGGTAACAGGGGAACCAAGAGGTCTAAAAATTTTAATGTTGATGAAGACGAACTTATTTGTGAAGGATGGTTGATTGCTAGCAAAGATCCCATCCACGGGGCCAATCAAAACCGTACTGGGTTTTGGGGTAAGGTTCGTGCTCACTTTGAGACCCACAATAAACAGACAACTCCAAGGACGGAGAGTTCACTTCTGCATAGATGGCTCACAATTCAGACTGTAGTGAACAAGTTTTGTTCATGTTATGAAGTGATTGAACGTAGAAATCAAAGTGGTACAACTATACAAGACAAGGTAATTTTTTTTTTAATTTTTTAATTTTTTTCAATCTCCAATTGTTTCAGCTATACATATTGACATACTACTAGTGCAGATTGCGAGTGCCCTCAAGATGTTCTCGGGGGCAGAAACCAAGGAGGGCAAGAAGTGCAGTGTTGTGTCTTGTTGGAACATACTTAAGGAGGAGGACAAGTGGAAAGCCAAGAGGATTGAACTTCTACAATTGGAGAAAGAAGCATCAGCTGGAAACAAGTCCAAAAAAAAAGCTACGAAGGTGTCTCGGCCAAGGGAAGAGGAAGGAACCAACAATGCACATGACAATAAGGCCACCGATGATGGTGGTGCTGCTGCAGAGACCGAAGCAAGGAAAAGGAGTGAAGGAGTGAAGAAGGCTAAAGCAAACCTTAGGTTTAGGGGTGCTGAAGCTTGCAAAGAGGCTATTGACAACATGTGGGCTAAGAAAGAGGTGGCCGACAATGAGAAGGAGAAGGCAAAGAATGAGAGGTGGCCGACAATGAGAAGGAGAGGCTATTGACAACATAGTGGGCTTATCCACATGACCCTTGTACTGGCCCTGTTTGTCATATGGACAATTCTTCCACGCCCAATGCATACAATCAATGGACCCTAGCACTCCCGAAATCCTTTTTTCACACCCATTGCAAGCAAGCGTCTTTGTGTCCGCCTCATTGGGATGTCGGAGGTATTCATCTCCAAACACTTCAACAACTGCACGAACAAAGTGACGCACGTTATCGAAGCGCTGTACTTTCAGCAATGCGTACGTACTCATCCGTCATATCGCCAGCCCATTCCATAACTCAAAGATACGCATTGCGGCAAAGGACTTTTGAAGCAACTCAAGCCAAGTACATTGGCAGCATTCCGTTTCTCGGACAAAATACTCATCATGCTCTTCAACAAAGTTCATTATGCGTAAGAAAAGATCCCTAGACATCCTGTACCTGAACCAAAAAAATAAAAAGTTTGGCAACGCAAATAATATTTGATTAAAAAACAACTTAATCTGAAATTGAAGTGCAAGAACCTTCTACGGAATAATTCGGGACCGTATGTTGGATTCTCACCAAATAATCTTGATACATCCTATCATGACCGCCTTTGTCCGTCACGGAAAACAACTCGATGACCTTTGACAGAGCCACCATGTGGTCCTTTTTTCGTTGCTAGTAGTTAGCGTAATTTGAGCAGCCGATACTATAAGAGAAGCATCATCATCGGATGATGAATCATCCAACCGTCTTTGCGCACGGGATCTCTTCCTACGCATGATTCCTAATGGACAAGGTTTATGAAAAAAAAACTCCATAGTCAGGAACACATGGACGAATGACAATGCTGACCTAGGGACGAAAGGTGTTGATACATGTTCGATAGACCAAGGAGGGGAAGAAGTGCAGATTTTACCTTGATCACGATGCAGGGCGATGGAGGCGATGGGGTGGCACCCTTGCCGCACTCGATGAAAAAAAAACGGTGGCGGCTCAAGGCGAGTCGGGAGGAGAGAGTCGCGCGAGACGCGACGGGAGGAGAGGGTCCAACGGTAGTTGCAAGATTAGTTGGGATGTGGGCCTTTTTTTTTTAATTTGGCAAGCCCAAATGGCAAACTATTGGAGATGGTCACTTTTTCCTACTTGTCAAATTATTTAGCAAGTTGCTATAACTCGAAATTTGGCAAACAAAATTTGTCAATTGTTGGAGATGCTCTGAAAACCTTTTTTTTCGCAGAAAATACTATTCCGCTTAAAGCATCTCCATCAATTTGAGAAAACACAGTTTCAAAAGAAATGAGGAAAGAGGGTCCTCTTTTCTTTTAACAAGAATGCACCACGGTGGTGCACTGTCGCATTTTCCAGATCTTCGCCAGGCAGACATGATAACCAGGGAGTAGTGATCTCGGAGCTACGTTGGCACTCGTGGGTGCAGCCGCACCCAGAGAAAAAACGGGAAATAGTTGTTAGCAGTAATTTTCCACCGTGGTTGCACCCCCAAGAGCCAAAGTCACGCACCCATAGATCCAGTAGCATCAAGCCAGCTAACTGCGTTGGGAAAAGAAAATAATAATTGCTTCCTATTCAACTCGTCTACTGCCAATAACTGATGCGTCAAGCTTGGAGCCTTCTGACTTTTGCCTCTTCTCATTCTGGCAAGATGCATGGAGCCGAGCTAGCCAATCAGTGGATTTTAATTTCCATCACAAAGCCAGGCATGTAACCTATGCATCTCCTAATTATTTTCAATTCTCATCAAGTTAAGCACTCTAATTAGATTTTAATTATGTCATTCTTGATTATCTGTTTAGATAAGTATTATAGGATGCAGGACCCACTTAGATTTTAAGCTGTTTTTTTTTATATTTATGATAATAAGCAGTTAAAATTTGATTCGCTAGCGAAAGATAGAAAGAAGCTTGGCATTTAATCTTGTCAAGGTAGGACCATGTGGAGAACTACATGACCTAAAAACACTTGTTTAAATTATCATAAACCATTAAAAATTATTTTTTTAAAAAAAAAAGATCCTATTGACTGGCATGATATTGACGAGAGAGTGAACACTTTTAGCGTTCTAGATATATTACCTTTATTATATATTTAGATATAGTGTATATTGATCTAAGTGCTAGTAAAAGCAACATATTTAAAAGGTTAAAATATCTTATAATTTGAAATAGAGTATGTGCTATTTATAATCTTGTATCCACACATTTCATTGACATGAGGGACTATACCTCCAAATTTCCATATTTTTATAGCATATTAATATAAAGTTGTGCTAAAGTGGTGCACCCCCCCACTTTTTTGCTCTAGCTCCGCCCCTGGATCTCATAGATTATCGTAGTTGTGCCAGCCCGTGCAAGTCGCCCTACAGCACCGCAGAGAAGACTCATCTGTGCGCTAGGGGCAACCGAGCCACTCAGTTGCTTGGGACCGTCTCAATTTTTTTCACAATTGATGACCAAAAGGGGTAGCCTGGTGTTAGTGGGACAAGGAGTAAATGGGAAGAGGGTTGCCAACATTGAGAGCACGTATTGATGTTGTTGTCCTAAACTCGATGGTGCCTACATGGACTATACCTAATGCCTCCATTGGATGTGCTCTAAAGAGGTTGTATTAAAAGAATGACTACCAATACTATAACAGTGCAGAACATCATCCAACATTATACCAATCCATAATGTTTTGAGACCATTGACTACCAATACCGCTAATAAGACCATTCATAATCATAACATTGTTTTCAAGAATGCCAAAACAGACGGAATGCAATAAAGCATAGATGAAACAACCACCTACAATGTAAGATTTCTGTTGTTTCATAAACATTTAATCTACGGCTCATCTAGAGTTGAAAACCAAGCTAAGAACATAAAACTTAAATTCTTCTCTCTTCCCAAAATATTGTCATGTCATAGAAAATAATATTTATGTAGAAACCTATTAAATGCAGATGAAACTCACGACATTTCTACTGAGACTGACCTAAACTATTAGTACTATATCCATCCTAAGAAACATATATAATTCTACATTTTCTACATCAGGTCAAAGTTAAACTATCATAAGTTTCATTAAGTTTATAAAAAATATATAATCAACATTTATGACTCAAATACTATAAACATATATTTGTGTTTATTTAATGTCATTTATTTGATATGATAAATATTGATCTGTTTTCATAAAATTTTGGTTAAACTTTAAATCATTTAACTCAGTATCATTTTATAATGGTACTATTTTTGGACTGGGAGGGAGTGCCATTTACTAGTGTATAGTGCACTGAATTAATTTGTTGGTCAGAGATGACACAACATTTGTCGCATCCAGTCCAATGTCCTCATCAAAGATGAAGTGGCTAACGCGCCAGTATAGGTGATGCCTGATGTGTCCCGCATGTTCGCGAATCGCGAAGGTTTGCTTTTCTGTGTTTTGTACTACGAAGTACTCCCTCCGTTCCAAAATAGACGTCATTCTCGCTTCCTTAGAAGTCAATATTTTTAAAATACCGGCAATTATATATTAAAATATATAAATATTTATGCTAAGTAATTAGTATCATTGGAAAGATCTTTAAGTCTAGTTTTTTAACAAATTTATTTGGAGATGAAAGGTTACACGTTTTTTCTACAAATCTAATCAAAATTGAAAAAATTTGATCGGTACGCATCCCATAACGTCATCTAATATGGGACGGAGGGAGCAGTGGTTTGCCGCGTCGCCTCGCCTCCCCGTGACCGTCAGTCAGTGTCCGTCGTATCTCTTGGTAAATGGAAGGTTCACACATGCAGGGAGTCAGCGACACCACCAGCACGTCAATTGAACTCTCCATCACAGTAAGGCTTTGTTTAGATGCACATTGGATTTGCAAGTTTTTACGCTCTCTCTCTATCATATCAATTTGTACCTGCATGTAAAGAGCATTAAATATAAATAAAAAAAATAACTAATTGCATAGTTTGGTTGTAAATCACGAGATCGAACCTTTTGAGCCTAGTTGGGCCATGATTGGACAATATTTACCACAAACAAACGAAATGCTATAGGACTTTTCAATCTCTCTCCTCTCACAAATTGTTTGCCGCATGTAAAAAGCATTAAATATAAATAAAAAAATAACTAATTGCATAGTTGGGTTGTAAATCACGAGACGAATCTTTTGAGCCTAGTTGGGCCACGATTGGACAATATTTACCAAATAAAAACGAAGTGCTACAGGACTTTTCAATCTCTCTCCTCTCCCCATCTAAACAAGGCCTAATAAAAGAAAAACCGTTCAGGAGACGCCAAGGCTATATTATCGAACACAATTATACCATGGTAAAAGCAAAGTACTGTTCTAACAGCACAGCATCTGAACTTTCAACCCTTTTCTTCATTGGTGATGGAACTGATCATATCAATTACAAACAAAGCCAAAAATGCCTTGGCTTTTCAGAGGAACAATAAATCAAAATAACTAAAAACTTCACAGTCCGTTCCTCTTCAGTCCCGCACCAATTCCACCCCTCCTTTCCCCTGTATATGTCACCTACATGTCTAAAACAACAACAATCATGGGTTCTAGAGGTTTCCAGATGGTTCCAGAAGGTACAACAACTCTTGTTCCCAGGCTGCAGATTCACTTGTACAACTGAATTGGCAATCAGAATTTGCCAACGTGAATGGAGATTAGCTGTTCAAACTGAGCAACAGAAGTGATCAATCATATGTATCTGCCGTGCCCGCCTCAGTATAGCTTTGTGAACTCGGCGTTCTGGTTAGGTTCTCCGAGCCTGAATGCATCCCTCTCAATCAGGACCTGCAAGGAGCTCATTGTCTTGACCAAAGATGCCCAGACCAAGGGTGCGCAGCAGAACGCATACGCAAACACTGCCAAGGCCCTGACGACACCATTTAGATACCAAGGGAAGGCCATCACGAAGAGTGCGCCGATGAATCCAAACCATGTTGTGAGGACGGTGATCGGCTGGAGGAGGAAAATGTTGATCACAATGGAACAAAGAGAGAAAGAACCGAGCAAGTAGAGAGGCCAGCCAAGCAGTGGATGCACGGTCCTTGGGATGATGAAGAAGGGTATGGTGTAGGCAGCAAGTATGGACCAAGCTGCCACTACTCTGAGAAGGGAGAGCAAGAACATAGTGTTTTTCTCCATTCTTCTGTTGTAGCACATCTTGGACAAGTTAGGCCGCGCCAGTCGGGTCACTGCTATGACTCCAATGTACAGGACAGCTTGAATTAATACTACTGGTACCTCAGATGAATACCTGTTTTGCATAACATTAACACATTATAACGGATGAAACAGACGTTCTGCATTTCAGAAACTAAAAGTCAGCATCCTTAACCAGCATTGAACCCCCCCACACCCCACCCCACACACACACACCAAAAAAAACACATAGGAGCTCTATTACCTTTAATTATGAGAATACCCTACTTTGTGGAACTTTATATTAGCAACAATGATAAAAAGAAATATGACAACTTCTTGACTTGTACGACTCTATCCTAATCCTAAAGACAAAAAGGCATGATAACGCTCCGCCCCCAATGCATCTTTATTCTAAAGAAGATAGAATGCATTTCTTTGTGACATGTTACCAACCAAGTTAGGAAATAATAAAGTGGACATCCTTATCTAGTTCTGTAGGATGTCGCTAAGGTCAGAATTTGAGCATGCAGTACAAATAAGCATCACAGAATGGAAAGTAAAATAGACCACTCACCCTAGGTTTTCGCGACGTTGTTCATGCCAAGAGAGCCCCAAAGGTAAAACTGGCCAAGACCACCAGTACCATGGCTTAAACCATGGAGCACTTGGAAATGTAATCACACTGTTCGGTCCACATGGAATACTCCAGCGAAGCTTCAGATCTGAAAGTCTAGTCTGTTAGTCTGGACCAACAGAATGTTTGAGAATGTGGAATAACCATACTGCTACAAACACTCACAATAGTAAGACGCATCCATCTGGTAGCCTAGCGGGAGGCGATAAGTACCCTGAAGTTTTGTACCATTAGCTGGTGGATGGAACATTGGCTGACCAAGCAAGTCTGGGAAATAACTAGCAAGGAAGCCTTGGTCTGCACCATCTGGGTTTTCACGTCCAACTGCTAGCTCATGTAGCATGTTCTTAAAAACGTCCATTGAGGGCTGGAAACAAAAAATAAAATAAGTGTTGTTGAGGGCATTGAGTTGAAAGGTAAAAACAAAAATTACACCAAATTCCTGAAGAAGGCTAACAGATTTCAGGTAAAAAAATGCAATGAATCCTGAAGTAGTGAACAAAATAAAATTTTCATTACTAAACAAGGAATAACAAAGAATCAATTATCAAAAGGCAGTTAGATTTCCACTATGCTGAAGTAATGGACATCAAAGACTGTTACTAGATGCAATGCAGGTTTGTTTATTACCATTTCAAAGATAGAAAGACATATTTTATAATCTGCGAGAATTAAATTTTTTGCAGAAAATGGAATGCCTGCAAGTAAGTAGCTCTACCTGAAGCACAAAGAGACCTGTATGGAAGATACAGGGATTGATGAAGACAGCACAGAACTGACCACACTGAAATAACTCATCGGTATTTTGGAGGAAAATGTTGTCAGAGTCAAGCATAACAACTCGCTCATACGAAACCAAGCTCCATGCATACAGCTTGTTTAAAGTCAACTTGAATCGCATGTTGAAATTTTCTTGTTTCTCGTAAGGATTTTTCAAATTCTCCACAGAGACCACCTTCACACCATCATCTTTCCTAAAGAAAGAGTTTCCATGCATATATATTACTAACACAGGCAAAAACTGTAAGAAAGAACATGTTACTGAAGTAAACAAGTTCAATTTTGCAGGAAAAGAAAAACATTTCATCCCAAATACATATTGCTGCTGTAACTGTAGGTTCAATGCTTAAAATAGAAGTATAAATTGTAGCAACACCCAGCAAAAAAAGCATCATATCAGAAAAGAAAAAGGGATGCTCCATGCATGGTTTCAAGAACAACGTCACAGGATAAATTGGCATGATGCCATCAAAATTCATATTTGCTACTTGACAGAGACAAATACTGATGCCTTTTACCTAACCTTTTCTTTCACTACTCTATACAAACACTATAGCCCATTCATGATTAGCAGCACTTTTTTGTGCCAAAATAAAATACAGTACTGTTATAGTGCTATTTCTTGATGCCCACACCAGGGGTATAATAACCTCAACTTGCGCTCATGTTTTGTAATACAGAAAAGCAGCAAAGCTTTATTCATTTATTATGTGAAAGTGCAATAAAGTTTCTGTTCTTTAAAGTTCACAGTAAAAAAAAATCTCAATATAGCAAACAATTGAAGATTTAATATTCTAACAAACAAAGAGGAATGATGGACCACCAGGATACCAAAAAGAAAAAAAAGACAAATTCCAAAAAATCAAGCATCCACTCAAACTATAAGTTGTTGAAAATAATTGACAGACTCATAAGTCATAGCACAGCCAAATATTTAGCAAGAAAAAAACAATGAAAGATAAATTCCAGTCCATATCCACATATGGCTGTTTGGACAACACCACATATTTTACATACTAGTCCAACTGATATATTGTTACAGTCACACAGTCCCCATCAGCTAACTACTTACTAAAACATGAGGCAGTGGAAATCAGCAGGTCAAAATATCACAACTGCTGAGCAAACATCGCAGGTAGGCCAAGTAGTAGCCCATTGCAGACATCACTTTATATAATAACATCGCAGTTGCGATCAATGCAATTCACGGATCAGGACAGGAAATTCGCAGCTCAAATATCGTAACTTGTCAACAAAATATCTCATATGCACTCACCTCGACAAACTTCATGGCCTTACTAGAAAAGTCAACATGAAAGGGACCTAAGCACTCAAAGACCGTTGAATTGAGAGGCCACTTCCAAAGATGCAGCCAAAGCACGAACACAGTCATCTCGCACTTTCACCCAAAGTACAAGTTGGAACAGTAACAATTATCGGCTAGTCAGAGAAGTTCGGATAGTATGGGAGAGAAGTGCAGCACGGTTTGATCCTTGAGAAGAGAGGAATCACCACAGATACAGCTGGAACCCTTGATGGTCCTCATGTTTAAGGAAATGTGACGAATACAACGAAACTTGATCTGAACAAGGAAGGAGACTAATTATAATCATACACTGGAACATCAAACCTATCAAAATAACCACTAATTCGCGTCGAAAAGCAAAGGTTGAGCCAGACAACCAAGAGACCCAACCGAACATGAAAATAACCACGAAGTTTGCTTCAATGGACTAAGCAGGCAGGCATCAAGTCAAACCCCCCGAGCACTTCAAAACGCATCCCAAACTGATCGGAACGCAGCGAAGCATGCATCAAGCAACGGCCTGGGCGTCCGTTACCGAACGGCCAGCGATCCAATTAAACGCCACCCATGGGCGCGCACACAGAGAGGCACAGAGCAGGACGGGAGGAGGCAGGAGAGCTTACAGCGCCTGGACCCAGTGCGGCGGGACGTCGAGGGAGGCGATCACGACGCGGTCGGCGTCGGGGCTGAGCCGGCGCAGGGACCGCATCATGACGCGCGTGGCGACGTAGAACTCGTAGTCCCGCGGCGTGCCCATGTACATCATCGACGCGTACGCGTGCCGCCTCGGCGCCGCCCCGACCGCCGCGACCTCACCCTCCGCCGCCGCCGCCACCACCACCCACACCGCCGCCACAAGCCACCAAAGCCCCGCGGACCGCCCCATCCCCCACCAGGGAAGCAGGGACCAGACGAACCCCACTCCCCAGCACCACCCCGAGATCTGGCTACGAGCGTAGCGTGGACCCCTGGGCCTTACCGCGCCGGGCCCCGGAGCACCCGCGGGCGGCCGGAGCTCGGTCGCCGGCTCTGTGGTGTGGAGCAGCCGGCGGAGGTGTCGCACTCGCACGCTCGCCGGCTCTGTGGAGCAGCCGGAGGTGTCGCTCGCACGCTCGCCGCCGCCGCGCCTCGGGAGACGGGGAGCGGTGGGGTGGGGTTTTTTTTTTTCTTTCCCGGTTTTTTGTTTTTTTTTCTCGGTCTCCTTTTTTGATCTGTCTCGCCCGCATCAACGGGAATGGGAAAAGTTGGAAGTGGAAGTGGAGGGGAGGAGCAGTAGAAGACGACGCGCGACGACCGACGAGGAACGCGCTGCTTCCAGCGATCACACGGGCGGGGCCGCAAGCCTGGCCAGCTGACCTAACCGGATTGAGCAGCGCAGGCACAGCGGAGCTGAGCCGGACCGTGAGCCGGCAGCAGCTCACCGCCACCTGCCGTGTAATTACGCAGCCTAGAATGGTGGTTGCGCTTGCGCACTTCCGCTAATAATTGTGGGTCACGTGGAGCACCAGTTGAATTTGCGTAATCACGATGGGACTAATGATTAGGCGGCCGGGGGGCTGGGCATGGATGGGCTTGTCACAGCGAATGCACAGCCAGGCCGCGCGGCCTGGACGAAGCGACCTAGTGCGCTGGCTGAGAGGATGGGCCAGCTAAAGCTGGGGTTTCCTTCTTGTTTTGGATGGGCTTTGTGATCCGCGAGATCGTGTCGTTCACAGTGTGAGTTTTTGGGCTCACAGGCCCATCTCAGAACCAAATCCAATGGTCCGCCGAGGCCCAGCAGAGATACCCGCAACCCAGCCGGATGCGATCGATCCCACTACCCTCGCCGGCTCCGAGTCGTCGCCGGCCCCGGCGGCCGCCTCTAATGGGTTCGGGTTCCTCTCCCTCCTGGCCGGTGTCCCCGCGCGCTCATGGCCCTCGGCGTCTCGGTGGTGCCTTGGACCCCGGTACCCGTCCATATCTCTTGTGCCTCCATCCCTGCCAGGATGCTAACGGCGTGCCGATGCTGACGTGGATACGGCAACATCCTGTTTCTGCAAAGCTGCGGCTTCACGAGGGATGGGAGATTCTTCTAGCGCAGGTTCGTCGTCCGCAATGCTCCATGATATACACATATGATGAGCGAGCTTGAGATCCTTTTGTTCATTGATTCAAGTCGAAAGACCAGCCAGGTGCATCTCTTTTTAGCAAAAGCCTCATTTGCATCGCAATGGGTAAAATTCATTTATATTAACAGGACACAGCTTTTAGTTAGTTGGTCCAGTCTGGATCAAGGCATTCTTCTGAAAGAAGAAGGCTTCGATGCAAAAGCTCTGAGGCTGATATCTCACCTGTACTTGATTGCACAACCACTACTCCCTGATAGGCTTTATTAAAGAAAGGAGAAGAAACCAAGAAAATAGGCTATTAAACTTCATGCTTCAGCTACAGAGCAAACTACTACTGAAAAGCTCACTCCAACAAATTATCACCAGTTTGTCTCACCAAATTCCTTGGAAATGCAGCATATCACAAATAATTCGTGAAAGAAGAACCCCGAGACGAAAAGGTCACATCCCGCTGATCGAAGCCAGTCTAACAGAACCAATGGAGGACCAGCTAGAAAGAGTCATAAACTAGTTCATAAACCCCACTCCAAAGTCCTAATCCGTATCCCTTATTATTCCGCCATTCCAGCAGCTGAGCTGTGCCTCCACTGAATACAGGTCATCATCATTGCACTTTGTTCGTGTTACCGTGTACTTTGCTTCCAGACCCAGGAACCACGCCAACCACTTCTCCCGCTCTCCACCTCACTGATTCTTGCCGAGAAAAGAGAGAAGATCGAATCTTTTTGCCGTTCACTCTTGCTTCCTGTTCTTCGTTCAGCGCCATGAGCAGTACGCTGCTTCGTGTCTATCCTTCCGAGCTCAAGATTCCCTGTAAGTTCTTCACAACTAGTTGCTTGGTGATGCTTTTTCTTGGGTCTTAGCTTATTATAGTCTTCTTGCTTCTATTGCCATGAGAAGATGAGATCAAGAAGCAGAGGTCTTGCTGCATGGAGCTGACGAACAGGACCGACCAGTACGTGGCCTTCAAGGTGAAATTTCCTGTCCTTGTTGCTGTTCCGAGCTGCTGCTGCTGCTGCGGTGCATTGGGACGGAGAATGATTGGCTTGGATGCCCCAAATTCGTAGGTGAAAACAACGAACCCAAGGAAATACTCTGTCAGGCACCCCTGCGGTATACTTCTTCCCCGGAGCTCGTGCAATCTCACAGGTGCTGTCTGAGCAGCATGTGCTCGATTAGTCGATTAATTGGTTAATTCGATTCAAAGTGGCATTGAAGGGTTGGCATTGGCGCAGTTACTATGCAGGCTCCTATGGAGATGCTATCTGATCACCACTGCAAGGACAAGTTCCTTGTGCAAAGTGTCGTGGTGCGGGATGGGGCAACCATGAAAGACTTCTTGCCTGAGTTGGTACGTTCTTGTGGGAGTTCAGTTCATGTATTGTACAATCATTTACTGCCGGCGTGAAATATTACTGTTGTGGTTTGCAGTTCGTTAAAGCACCAGGTAGGGTAATTGAGGAGTTCAAGCTGCGCGTGGTGTACGTTGCTGCTAATCCTCCATCACCGGTTCCAGAGGAAGAAGAGGAAGAGGATTCATCCCCTCGGTCAGAGGTGATAGGCTGTGAAGAGAAAAGATCACCTGTACTTAATGCTGTATGTAATGCTACCGATATTTGATCCTACAAAGGAAAACCTGACATGAATTATGTAATGCTATAGTTTGTTTCTCTTGCAGGCACCTACTTATATTCGGGCATCTGGAGAAGAACCTTCATGTGCTGAGGTAACTCTTTTCTCGGTGTAGCAGTCATTTGCGAATTAGTCAGTGTCACATATGTACTTGCTCATTTCGGTACAAGTCACTGTTACTTGTCATTATAGCACTGTAATACCTACTCCCTCCGTCCCTAAATAACTGTCGCTTCGCTTCCCGAGAAAGAAATATCGTTAATTTTAATAAATAATAAATATCATCAATTAGTATCATAATTAGTATCATTGGAAAGATCTTTGAATCTAGTTTTTTAACAAAATCATTTGGAGATATAAATATTGCACGTATTTTCTACAGATCAAGTCAAACTTGTGGCACGCATCCCACGGCGACAATTATTTAGGGACGGAGGGAGTATTGAGTAATTAGGTAGCTTACTTTGAACAATTATTAGTTCTGTCCTTAGTGTAAGCCGGCTGTTTAAACCTTATTTGTGGTGATTCTGCTATTTTTTTTTTTTTTTTCGCTTGAATGGCATAAGAAGAGAATGAATTCAAGCTTTAAACATAGTTAAAAAAAAAGAGAGAGAGAGAAAACACATATACTGTATATCTTTTGTTTTTTTAGAGAGAACAGTGTTTGTGTTTGTTCAGGTTACCTCTGTAAAATCAAGGATGGTTGGAGAGAAGGAATGTGCAATTGCAGTAGAAGAAAATCTGAAGCTTCAATACAAAATGGTAAGTTTTTCCCTTCAGATAGTCAGTTTGAAAACTTAAGCGTTAAAGTTCATCATCAGACAGAGTTAACCTTTCAATTGTTGAGGACTGGTTATCTCGTCTCCTTGAAGGGATTACTTTTGATTTTCAACTTTGCATTCGCCACCTGGTCACATGTTCCTAATGTGTTGTTTCTCATAACTAGAAAAGTTTCTGTGAGATGCTGTACAGGTATGCAAACAGAAAATGACGTGCCTTACAGTTAGCACTGATTCTGGTGCCCACACTATATGCATGTCTGCATTATTACTGCAACCTCCTGACGCAAGCTGATAACTTCTGAACGCTGACGAACATAATACTGCTACAGATTTTTTTTTTTTTTTTTTTTTTTGTATATACTCCACGGAATCTATGGCCCTGAATTTTTGTAAGGAATTGCTACAAGTATTTTACTGACAAATACATGAACACCTCATTCTTGTTTCAGGAACTGCTCGAAGACAGATCATCTCAACAAGGATTCTCACTGATGTTTGTAGTGTTAGTCTTCATGTCATCTGTCTTCATTGGACACTTGATGAATGACATCAAGGTTTAGGCAGATGTATGTTTCTACGACCATTTTCACCATTGCACTCTTCATCGAAATCATTTCTTTGTTCACATTTGAGTATAGCTTCAATGTCAATAGCATAGAGCACACAGTATTGTATCTAGAAATAGAAAGGTTTCATCAGGAAACTGCAGTTCAGAGTTGCATAATACCACAGGATTTCCTAACAATACTATGGCCTGGCAGTTTAACAGATATTTCCTGCATGTTGGAGTGATAATCATATTTCAAACAAAGAAAAGTCAACTTATACAATGATCAACAATTATTCAAAACATATGCAAGTTTAGAACATTGAACTTGTATCAATGGATTTGTGTTCGAAGTGTCTCTGTATTGATTATATAGTAAAAGATATTAAGGGGTCAGAATCTATTTTGTTTGAATTTGATATATGATCAAAATAAGATTATCATTCTGAGACAGAGGAAGTACACAGAGAACCATACATGATACATCACCGATAGGCCATAGAACAGGGGATTCCCAACTCCCAAGTACTCTCTATGTTCTTCAGCCTTCAGGCAAGCATAGATAGCCTGCGAATGAGCTAAACATTCCATACATGGAATGGAATCAGCACTACGAGAGGAACTATCTATCATTTCGTCACGCCGCAGCCAAATAAAAATGGGATACAGTAAATCTGTAGTCGTTTTCATCATCTTGACAGAACTGGATTACTGAAAGTACCCCACAGAACCGAGAATGTGGTGCTCAATAGCGACACGAATCACACAGAAATGTAAGTAGCCAGCGGCTTGGCTGTCGAAGCAAGTTTTGCAGCAGAACACGAGCACCTCGGCACGAACAGCGAAGAGTTAATTAAAAGAACTAAGATAAAACTTGCCTGATCTAGTTTTCTTTGTCTTCTTTACGTCGGAACAACGTAAATATTGACATTGTGGTGAGCCAGCGCGGCCAACTCCACAGCCAACCCGACCGCGACCACCGCGACCACGCCGGCAGCACCGCACCAGGCAGCAGCGCTCCGCCTCCACCAGCGCCGCTGGACGGCCCTCCGCCCCGTCTCCGCCTCGGCCTCGCTATCGGTGTGTCGCGCTCCTTGGCAGTAGCGTCCAGCGTCACCTCCTCGCGCGTTCCCGTGGCCTCCCGCTTCCTGGCAACAGTATCCGCGGCCTCCTCCCTGCGTGTTTCCGCGGTCTCGCGCTCGGCGTCGTCGTCGTTGTCCTCGGCGATGCCATCCGACGACGCCCCCTCCTTGTCGCGTGCTTCCACGGCGTCGCGCTTGGCGTCCCCTTCCGCCGCCTCCTGCTGGCACGAGTCGGTGCAGGAGCACGAGGACCCCGAGCAGTCGGCCTCCTCCGCGTCAGGCTCACCCACCTCCTCATCCTCATCTTCCTCCTCGTCAACTGGTTCAGGTGCAGCAGGGACGACTGCGCGCCGCGCCCACTGGTCGAACGTGGCCTCGAGGACGGCGAAGCGCGCCTCGGCCTCGACCAGGTGCTCCGGGCGCGCCCCGCCGTGGCACTCCGCCTCGGCGGCCAGCAGCGACCGGAGGAAGTCGGTCCTCGCCTTGATCTCCGCGCGGAGCCGCTCCTCCGCGTAGGGGCTCCACTGCCTGGACGACAGCGCGTCGTCGAGGCAGGCGCAGAGCGCGTCGAGCTTCCGGTCCACCACGGTGCTCGCCCGCCGTCCCTGCGTCGCCGGCGGCATGTCCATGGGGTTTGTGGGCGCGTCGTCGATGCTGCGGTTTCGCAAGTGCCCAGTGTCGGGTGCCCGTGGAGTCGTGGTATGGCGGCGGTTTCCTTGTGGCTTTGAGCGCGCGCCCGCGCCCTGCGGTTGTGTGAGGTTTTGAGGAATCGCGACGCCTCGCTGAACGTCCGAGTGCATGCGCGCGCTTGGGGTAACTGGCCAACTGCACGGATTTGCGCGCCGGATTCATATCTTCATCTCATTTGATCGCTTCGTGCCATGTGAACGTTGGTGAGGGGGCACGGCTGCAGATGCGAAGTAACTGCAACTCTAACGCTGGATCCAGTGTGAGTGTCTCCTGGAACGATGCATCTTTTTTTTTTTTTAATCATTTTTCTTTGTTGATATTGATTGATGATAATGAATTGATGAGAATGAACGATTCATCAAATAGCAGTGGAAAAGGTCATATACCTCCCTATATTATTACTATAGTATGATTTTCCTCCAAGATCTTTAAAATAAGATACCTTTTCAAACCGTTCAAATTACTTCCTCCCCTCGTAAGGTTTTTAAACTGTAGAAAATATCTTTATGCTTTAATTTTTTTTTTAAAAAAAATCTAGAGATAGATTGGGATATGTCAAATCCAAACAAATCATTTAAAACTCATCAAAATATTTCTAGATGCTTAAAAATATCGAGCTCTAGGAAAAAGGAAAAAAAATCCAAAATATATAAATTTTTAAAAAAATATCTAGTAGTTGTCCAGATGTTGTTTTCAAAGATTTCATTTCACAGCAAAAAAAAAAAAAAAGACATAACTACCATGGATGATGGATGTAACATGCATTAATATCAATTATATCCATAGCTGCTATGTATTTGTGTTCGTTGTGTATTATAATTTTTATTGCGATAAGTTTTTAAAACATGTTTATAGTGTGATTAGAATATTTTGAGAAATTTATAGATTTGATTTTTTGACATATCCCTAGAGATATTTTTGTGAACTCTAAATATATTATTTGGATTTAGCTTATACCAATCTATCTTAGAATTTTTTTTTTTTTTCTAAAGCTCTTAGAGATATTTCAAGTGTTTAAAAAACTTATCAAGTATTTACCGGTTTTATTTATTTGAATAAAAGACAGAAAAAACACCTTAAAATTACTCCAAATCAGGGTAGGGAGGTACCTTGAACAGCTCTGAAAATTTGGATGTAAAATGTTTGGTTTTAGTTTTTTTATAGCAGAATTTATAAGGAAGAAAATGTGATAGTTCAATGAGGTAGAATGGACTCTTTCCAAGTGTAGTAGTACTGTAGTAGTAGTCCAGGTTTCACGGCCAGCCACGACTCCAGCAGTGTGGTTTTAGCCCATCAAGGAATTGAAGTGCACCTTTATATGGGCTTAAATAGTCATAACGGTCCAGCCCAACCGATATATAAACTATGGGAAAAAGTGTATTATTCTCTTCTCAACTTTTACAAAAGTCCGTTTTTCTACCCTAAACTCTAAAACTGAATAAATTACCCTCTTCAATTTTTTAAACTATGCATTTTACCTTCCTCAAGTGGTTTTGTTGTAGTTACAGTGGGTTTGTCTTTTTCTTTTTATTTATTTTGGTGATGAAATTTTAAAAAATCATAGTAAATCACAGAAAAAAATTATAAAATAGAAAATCTATTTTTTTTTTGACACCACATGATCTATATAGTAAATATATAATATGGTATGTTTAAGTACATGTTTTTGCTAGAATTTTACTTTTTTATTTATTTTAGCTAATTTTTTAAAAATCATAGCAAATCATAGAAAAAAAAAATCATAAAATGGAAAGTTCAATTTTATTGGACTCCATATAAGTACATCTATAAATAGATACATAATATGGTACACTTTAGTAATTAGTACAAAGTTTTTACAGTAGTTTAAGATCTATGTTTTTATGTAATTAATTAAAATAACTTATAACTGTAACTTCTATAATTATATTGTTAGACTAAAGCATACAATATTATATATTATATCTTCACTTATAGATCTACTATGGGATCAAAGACGCACACAGTAGTCCGTCCGCCCTACCCAGCGAATCAAGCTTTTCTTTTTCTCACCTCATTTTTTTGTTTATTCATTACTCACATGTAAGTTTTTTTTGTTATTATTAACTAGAAAATATGTCCGTGCGTTGCAACGGGGAAAAATAAATAATAAAATTAAATAAGATGAATAAGATAGAAGTGATTACCACCATAAAAAGTGTTTTCCTTCGAATAGTTTGCTTCATAAACAAAGGATCACATGAAATTTACGATGCATGCTTAAGGTTTATGCGCATCATCTAGAGTGTGTTTGGTTATGTATGAGACTTGCTTCGTATATCGTGAATGAAGGATGCAGGCTTAGAGTAATCGCATTTTAGAAAAAAATTAAGTTGTTTAGTGACATTGCAGGAGTGGATGAAAAAATTATGATTTTGTTTTGGTCCTTTGGGAGAGCGAATGTAACCTGTCTAACCTATAAGATTGACGCGTAAGTATGTCACCCTCATCCTGGTCTAGAAATTTTTGATTCCTACATCTCTTTCAGTTTGGCGTGGTCTCATTTATGTTTGTCTAATTTATACTCTTACTTATTCACTTCTATTTGATTAGAATTTGTATTCAATTCGGATTTGTTCCTATTAATATTATCCCATGAATTTGAGGACTGTAAATGTGGATTGAGACAATTTCCAATCATGGGGCGCGACCATTGATTCCTCCTTCCCTTCTCATTCTTTTATGTTTTCATTGCACTTTAGCTTTAGCATATTGCATTGGAGTCCAACTATAAGACAGAGGGCATCTTATCCTCATCATTGTAAGTCGTCGACTACAACCATCCTTGCTGGATTGATCCTTGGTAGACGAGCGACGTACGGAGTACCTCCACCTTTGCATACGTAGGCTTTGTTCTATTTTTGTTTCCTTGGGAAATATGTGTTCTATTTCCTTGAGAGAGATATGATTAGGGAAATAACAACAGCAATACTACAAATCTTTACTTTTATCTTTTTAATAAAATTTTAAAATTATACTTTGTTTTATGTTGACCATGGCATCCATACTTTACGTAAATATCAACAATAATATGATAGTGTCTTATTAGTTCTGTATTGAATTAAAATAAAACCATACTTTTTATTTTGATGTAAAACAAAGATATTTACTCGTAAATATATCATAACTTTAGTATCCATACTATTCATGTGTTGATGGAGTTAAATATTTAGTTCCGTGACATCTTTTGAGGATTTAAATTGGCAAGGGATGAGTACGGTATGAGCGACCTCTCTTTGATTTTTACTTGTTAGCCCTTGTTGAGAGTTGTATGGGTATATACATACAATTTGAAGATTTACACTCGCATATATATATGTGGATATCTTGATAAAACATTTAATAATTTTAAATTAGATGACAAATATCTTTGATAAACATTTAATAAGTTTAAATTAGATGATAAACAACTCAAGATTTCAGTTTATAGTTTAATTAGTTAGGCCATCGACATGACCTGTGATATGGTATCTTTTTTTATTTTTATATATAAGAAAAAATAGAATTACAATTCGTAAAAGGCAAAAAATCACCACAAGGGGAGGCATACGGGAGGGCAGCACTTTTGGAGGTCGGAGTATAGATTCCTAACGAGAGAGAAAAAACAAAACGGGAAAGAAAAGGAGATGAAAATGAAAAAAGATTATGGACGGAACATGGACTATCGGCTGGACAAAAGTTTAATTTGTTGACAAAAATTTCTTTTTATTATCAGGTAAAAATAATAAATATATAGATATGGATTAGGATTACTATTTTAACTTACTCAACATTGGAGAGATCTATTTGGATTATGACTCTAGCTATTCAAGTTACCTTAGGAATCTTGTCCAAGCTATGGGTTATATATATATATAGGTTTGGAAGGAAGAAATTCTTATCTATCCGGTAGTTAGAGGGAGACGTACCAAAAAAATGAATGGACCAAAAAAATAGGCTGAAATTTTACCTCTTTATTATTAGGTATAGATTAATACTCACACAGGTAAGCTGGTCCTTGCATATATAGTTGCGTCGTGGCGATATCCATCCATCCGGCTTGCGGATCGCGAGACCGGACACTGTGCTAATTGTAAAACTCGACTTGCAAGTTTCGCGGTCTGTGACTCCCGCCGCCGCCGCCGTTCGGTGTCTCCACTGCTGATCCCCCTCCCTTTTCCTCCAACCAGACGCCCCCCTCGGAGGGAGTGAGGATCCATTGTTTACTGTAAGTTTTTTCCTATTAGATTGAGTTTTTAGGTTAGGATTTCTCTATGCCAAGTTTTTTGGTATTGGAGATTTATCTCTTCCTCCTGCTCTTCTCCGGCAACGGCGAGGGTGTGGGGTGGAATCGTTTTCTCTATGGCGGATATGTTGAAGATGAAGGTGGCATCTACGACATCAGCATCTTCATCGACATGACGATATGGAGACTTGTGTTTCTAAACGGCAGTATCAAGGCGGAGATGATACCGTCGCCATGGAATAATTTTCTCCAGTCCCTTCTTCGTTTTGTTGTGGTTGGATCTGACCATGATGAAGGACTATGGAGAATAATTTTCAGATCAGTCTTCCTCGTTCTTCGGTGGCATAAAGAAGAAAAAGGAAGACACAAGAAAGAAGAAGAAGTTTCTCAACTCCGCCTGCAAGAATGTTGGCTGTCCATTGGGCATCTACTGTCTGGCCGAAAACAATTGTTGCCGAGTATTTGCTTGTGCAGTCATCCATACAAAACGTCAAACGGGTTTGGTTTTGAGATCTGGAGCTATTCACAGCGTGGGTACAATTTAGATGAATTTCTGGATATTTGTGTGATCCAGAGGAATTGTAATGTGTTGATGTACCCAGCTACTCCTTCCGTCCCTTTTTATTTGTCGCTTCGCTTCCCAAGACATAAATGTCGGTAATTTTAATAAATAATAAATATCATCGATTAATATCATAATTAATATCATCGGAAAGATCTTTGGATCTAGTTTTTTAACAAAATTATTTGGAGATATAAATATTGTACATATTTTCTATAAATTAAGTCAAACTTGTGGCACGCATCCCACGGCGACAAATAAAAAGGGACGGAGGGAGTATTATCTAGTATAATTCTTCTTTCATCGGAAAAAAAAAAATATAGTTGCGTCGTTTGATTCCGATGACTTTCGTTCCGTTGAATGCTGCTGTACTCCGCTCCCCGATCGTCAAGAACATTTTAAGCACCGAGATTATTTTGGTTTATGGCATGTTTCATCAAGGTACAAAAAGGCATCGATTCCGCCACCAATAGAGCAGCGTGTACCGCGGAAACTGGAACATGCGTCCGCCACTACAGCAATCTTGTTCGCTAGTTCGAACCCATCCAGATCGGCATCCAGATTCCCGCACCTTCATTTCCACCTCACATGCATGTGCTAACTAGCTAATCACATCATCGTCGTCGCGCTTCGTTCCGGCCACCTATATATAAATACCGCACCCGGGACGCCGTATCCAACCAGCACTTGGCAATCGAGTCATCAAGAGCTCCTCTCGCGAAGCTCACTCTGCTCTGTGCCTGTGGTCACCACACTGCTAGCTGTGTACGTGCAGCAATGGCAGGCAACAAGGCCTCGGTCGTCGCGCTGTTCCTCGCCGTGAGCCTGGTGGTGTTCGCCATGGCCAGGCCAGCGACGGCCTCGTACGGCACTTGCCCCCGCGATGCGCTCAAGCTGGGCGCGTGCGTCAACTTGCTGAACCTGATCAAGGCCAACGTGGGCGCGCCGCCCTCGCACAAGTGCTGTTCAGTGCTGGAGGGGCTCGCCGACCTCCAGGCCGCCGTCTGCCTCTGCACCGTCATCAAGGGCAACGTCCTCGGCAGCGACCTCCACCTGCCCGTCGATCTCAGCCTCGTCCTCAACCACTGCGGCAAGGGCATGCCCACCGGATTCCAGTGCCCCTAAGCTAGCCAAGAGCGTGCCGACGTATTTTCGTCTCTATTGCGGTCTTAGTGCAGGCTTCTTATCGTTTGCTACGTACGTATGTAGCCGGTTTTGGGTGTTTCTTTTTGTATAAGTGCATCGTCCTTTGCATGGACAGTGTCACTGAACTATTTGGATTGTTATTCTTTTATTTGTATTGTATCCAGCAATATGCTTGATGAATAAAGCTTATATTGTTCGAAACATATATGTGCATAATATTATAATGTCATCTTTCATTATGGCATATATCATTTTTCGTGCACATTTGCAAATACTTCATAAAACATTAATTGAGGCAATAATCCATAACCATTTGAGACGTAGAATTACTAGTATTCATGATACTATTCATCCATGTGCAATCTCCAACCGACAAAAACACTCAAAATCTCAAAAATATTGCTAAGAAAAAAGAACTAATAAAACGTCACAATGTGCTTACACTATACCACAGTCCACAATCAATGCTCCTTATGACCGTGGTGGGCGTCGATGTGTTTGAGCTTGGTGTCAACCTCCCTAGGCTCGTCTAATGGAGGCTCTATGAAGACGATTACTGTTATCACGTAGAAGGTTGTTAGTGACATACTCAAGGCGATGCCATGAACGAGTTGTTGCCGCTATGTGTTGTCATTCATATGCTCTTCTTCGAGAATGCATGGACGAGAACAATGTCTGGACCCAAGTTCGACCATTCTCACAGATGGCCTCAAGACATTGCTTGCCATGATTAGTTGAGAAGCCGATGGTATCTATGGCCTCCGAGAAAGCCAGGCAACGACGAATCAGCATGGAATCCCTCATTACTTTGGCACTCAGCCAGATTTCATAATTGTTGTTGAGTCGAAACCCCTCTTCAGTGCTGGAATCACGTCCGGTAGTGGATCGAATAATCGGCAATGATGTGTTTCTTCTAAAACCAGGCAATGTTAGGTGCTAAAAAGATAGAAATATGTGTTTCTAGGATTCGAATATGAGATCACAATGTTCACGTCCCTCAAGCGCCCATACCAGCTGAGCTACACAACACTTGTGTCTATACAACTGAAATTGCTCTTAACTACACACAATCTAAATCTTATATCGTACATTAACACTAAATTATCTCAAATGAAAATGTTATTAACTGCGAAGTGGTAGATCTCATTGAGCACTATAACTTTAATACTAACTTTGTCTTTATTCGATATTGTTAACCATCTTAAATCCAATCAAGAACTTATAATAATAAATATTTGAACATTTGAACCATCTTAAATTAAAAAATGTCTACTACAAAGTTTGAGATCTATTTGAACTCTATAATTTTGATATAATGTTTATCTTAATCCGACCTCATACAAAAAAGTTACGAATTCTTTCTATGCAAAACAGGCTACCATAGACGGTTCATGACTTTAACCGACAATGATAATACCATCCCTGTTGCTATCGATTGTGCTATCACTGTCAAGTACTATCACTGGCCGTTGAGGTCACAAATCGGCAGTGATAAACTTATTGTTCGAAAGCAACAGACAATGATAGTCCGACAGTGATGGTCTCTTCTGGCACAACTTGGATTGGGATTAGTGATAGTCCTACGGTAAGAGTTTGATCATGATCATTTTTTCTATTTTACCATTGGGTGCACGTACCCACGGCTATATACAATAGCTTTGCGCCGGATCCCATCAAGAACCACAAAACTACTTCAACTCTTCAGCAACTTTTGGGCGTACATCACCATGGTACCTCTGCTGATCTTTAGCACTTGATCTGAGCATGTTACTAGATACAAGCTGCCAACCCATATGAACTGAATAAATGATGAACCATCAAGCTAGAACAAACATGAACATGCATCGACCAATGCAGCAATCTTGGCCTCTAGCGCTGTTCTGCATTCAAACTTATTTCTGGAGTACCACTCAAGTCCAGATCTAATAATCGCCCTCACATGCATTCATGCTCACGGGAATGTAAACTCACCAACAACTAATCAGTACTGCACCGGTGTTTCTCCTATAAATGCAACACTGAAGCGCCACCACGAACCATCACAAGCACTTAGCGATCGGTAAGCCACGCCTTAATCACTCTGCTTCGCGCTAGTGATCAAGCAAGTTCTTTCTGTACTCTGTAACAATGGCAGGCAAGGCCTCGGTCGCGCTGTTCTTCGCCGTTAACCTGGTGGTGTTCGCCATGGCCAGCGCCTGCGGTGGCAACTGTCCCACGCCGTCCACCCCATCGTCGTCGACGCCGTACACCCCGACGCCGGCCTCGTTCGGCAAGTGCCCCCGCGACGCGCTCAAGCTGGGAGTGTGCGCCAATGTTCTGGGCCTGATCAAGGCCAAGGTGGGCGTGCCGCCCACGGAGCCATGCTGCCCGCTGCTAGAGGGGCTCGTCGACCTCGAGGCCGCCGTGTGCCTCTGCACCGCCATCAAGGGCAAAATCCTCGGCATCAACCTCAACCTGCCCATCGACCTCAGCCTCATTCTCAACCATTGCGGCAAGACCGTGCCCACCGGATTCAAGTGCCTCTAAGCAAACCGATGGATGCATTTATCTGGCATGCATGAACGGGCCATGGCGATGCCAACATTCTTATGGCCTGAACAGCGAACGTTCTTTTGCTAATCATTCGTTTTAGCCTATGTTTATTGGTTGGTTCGTACGTTGTCATACGCATGTAGCCGTTTGAGACCACCACCTTTCGCTTTTCCCTGAACTATTTGGATTATTCTTTTGTATTCCGCAATCTTGTTACATGAATAAATTTACTTCTTCAGTTTGCAGTTCTTTGTTCTGTGCGTTGCGTTTCAGCTGGATTAACATCACCCTCATTCGCAAACACAAAAACACCATAGACAATTTTTCTGGTACTCTATTGAGTATTTTACTAAATGGACGTTCAGTTCACTACTAAGGAAGAGTTGAACAGTCTCAATTATGTTTAAAATCAGGCGACAACAATACCAAAAAATCAAACCTAATAATTCTGAACTGACACGCTCAATATTTTGTTAGCATCCATTATTTCAGCTATTATGTTTATTCAGTGAGATGATATAAAAAATATAGGAAATACATAAAAAGTTCAAACTGCTCTCCATATAAGGATATTGTCCAGATAACACCTAATAAGCCAATTTTGAATTAAATTTAACAACCACCTCTTCCCATAGTAGAATCTGGCTCTAATCTCAAGGATCAACAACTACGCATTGTTGAGATGTTTGGTGGTGGATCCCATGAGTTAGGCTCAAATTCGAGTGCCTCGCAAGCGTGGACTCCTAGAGGTGGATCTCAACTTTTTTGACCGAAGTCAGCATGAGAAACTCGCCTTTTTTAAAAAGAATAATATAAATCTATTTAAATTCGCTTATACAGAGAGTCGAATCCAGGCCTACAGGATGCTACTCAAGTGCTCTAACTATTAGGCTAGAGCCCCTTTCGTGGTGGACCTCAACCTAGATTAGGCAGATCTAGGACCGGAGTTGCTTAGAGAAGGAATGGCTGCAATGGTGACCACAGCCATGACAAAGCCCGCCATGGCAATAGCGTTCCAATCGTTTTAGTGACGCATCGAATTGGTATACCAAGGAATGAGTTTCACCACGACATGGCAAGGCTATTGCACAACAAAGTTGAGTGAGTGAAAGAGAGGTAGACCAAAGGAAGGCTGACCACGTGAGCTTGGGTGCAGCGGCAATGGTGAACGATAGAGCGGAAATCAGTCTAAGGGACTTTTAACATGCATGCATGAATGGCTGTTGACGGTCCTTAACTCAAATAATTGGACCACGAATTCCAGCTAAAAATTAAGAATTTACATGACATTGACCATAGTTATAGGTGATCATGTTTATGCAAGAATATTGTACCAAGTAAAAATAAGCAAAAATGGACATTCTGCATGTTATGCCATACGAACTTTGCTAGGACGAATTTCACAATATTGCAACACAATAATGCTCCACCAGACGCCTATAGTATCCTTCTAAACAATTTGAAACGATAGGTGCTAATTCTTCTTTGTGCAAAATCTTCAAGCTGATGCCTTTTGCCAAAATTGAGCTTTCTTATCACCTCGATCAATTTCAACTATTAAATTAAAGCCTCAGCACAGCAGCCCTGTTTTTTTTTCACGACCGGGCGTTACACCCGTTTTTCATTAAGAGGAAAGCAAGTTACCGGCAATGATACATGAACGAGCTGGAGGCGAGGAGCCTCGGAGTGTGTCCGCAACGACCTATCTACTGGGTTCTGAAAGTTTGATTACATTGCAAACAAACGGATTTGCGACCAAACGCTGTAAGAGCGCTCATCGGTTTGTAGCCAGCCGATGCCCAGTCTGCTCCTTCCGTGGCAATGGCGTCGACTACCTGATCAATGGTGGAGGCCGGCCTGTCGAAGGTCCTCGCGTTCCTCTCTTTCCAGATGCACCATGTTACCAAGAGCAGCATGGAGTCGAACACCGGTCGCGAGGTGGCGTCCACACGTCGACGCTGGTCGATCCACCAGGTTGACATGTCGTGCTCCGCCGCCGTCGGCACCAGCTCCTGAAGCTGCAGTGGCGTGAGCAGGCGAGCCCAGACTTGTCTGGTGAACACGCACCCGAGGAAAAGATGAGGTTCTGTCTCCTGGTGCTGATCACAGAGTATACATGCATCGCCGTCTTGCACAGCAGCCCTGCAATCCTCGTTTTTCTTTTGAAGCTAACAGCCGTGACCTTACACGCATGTAACAAAAAACGCAGATTAACACAACAATCACAGGGTTGTTTTGAAGTCCACCACCGATTATTGGGGCTCTTCGTCTCATGCTCTGCTGTCATCCGATTAACACGACAATTTTAAACCCATTTCCATGGCACATCGCATGTTACAAGGTACAAACCAGCCAACCCATACACCAAGTTACTAAACTAAACTACAATCCACCATCGAGCGAGAACAAACGTACAACATGCATCGACCAATGCAGCAATCTTGATCACTAGCACTGTCCAGGCAATTTATATATATCTGAAACCAATAAATCCAGATCACCCATCAAAATAATAATCATGCACCATCACATGCATTGATGCATCCATGGTCACGGGATGTCTAGCGCTCGAATAATTTAGTGAGCGTTGCACCACTGCTTGCTCCTATAAATGGCACACCCAGCAGCATCCATGAACCATCACAGGCGCTTAGCAGTCGAGTTATTAAGGCCGCCCAGGTAGCCTAATAATCACTCATCCGCTTCGCGCTTGTGATCGAGCAGCTGGTGCTGTGCGTGTAGCAATGGCAGGCAAGGCCTCGGTCGCGCTGTTCCTGGCCGTGAACCTGGTGGTGTTCGCCATGGCCAGCGCCTGCGGTGGCAACTGCCCCACGCCGTCCACCCCGTCGACGCCGACGCCGTACACCCCGACGCCGGCGTCGTTCGGCAAAATGCCCCCGCGACGCGCTCAAGCTGGGCGTGTGCGCCAACGTGCTGGGCCTGATCAAGGCCAAGGTGGGCGTGCCGCCCACGGAGCCGTGCTGCCCGCTGCTGGAGGGGCTCGTCGACCTCGAGGCCGCTCTGTGCCTCTGCACCGCCATCAAGGGCAACATCCTCGGCATCAACCTCAACCTGCCCATCGACCTCAGCCTCATCCTCAACCACTGCGGCAAGACCGTGCCCACCGGCTTCAAGTGCCTCTAAGCATTCTGCGTTCGTCAGCCGCGCGTGATCGAGCTCGTACGTCGTCGCTGCAGAGTGTAGCTGCATGACGACGGATCGTTTGAATTCAGGTTTATTTGGTTTGTTGTATACGTGCTAGCTGCTGGTGTGTCTGCATGTGTTGATGCATGCGAGATGGCCCGCGCACACGTAGCTCTTGTTTGATCGGCTTTGTTTGGCTTTCCGTTGCATTGATTTCGTATTCGATCTGTGTCTGTGTCTGGTTCAGTCGTTTTGTATTCGATCGGTGGGTATGAATTGAATAAATTAATACTTTTTAATTATCTGTTCATTCATTATACGTACGTATACATACATGCTATAACAATTCATTTCAGCTTGTATATATGTACCGTATATTCTTAATGCGGTGCGTACGTGAGACGTGCCCTGTGCAAAACTTTTCTAATTTTGCACGCAATGAATGCATTGATTCTTCTGGTATATATTACAATAAAAGTCTGACAAGGTTTGATCTGAATGTGGACGAGAGGAAAGTAGTCGCAGCAGCAACTACTCCCTCTGTCCGGTTTTGTGTGTCGCTTGGGAAACGAGAATGTGAGAAGAGCACAGGTACCGAGCGACTCTGATAAAGGGACAGAGGGAGTAGCTCCCAAGTCCCAAATGATACACGCCGTACTTGCTGTACCTGGGAAATTCATGTTGCGCGGGGGCACGCTTTGCTCACGGGTTCTCTCTCTTTCTGGGCCTGCGGCCTATAGAGGCCACGAGCAAGCGCGGATGGGCCAGCCCGTGGCATTTGGTCATTGTGGTGGGTCGGACGGAATTCGGAAGGGAAAGGTCTTAACCGCGTCGCCCGTACGATTAGGCTGGCTGTCTGTTGCCTGTTGGGCCTCGGCCTTTCTCAGTTTGGGCCTCAGCCTTGTGTGGTTGCGAGCCCGTGTCGGCGCTGTTTGATCCGAAGAGGCGAAGAAAGGGAAAGGGAGCGGTAAACCTGTAGCTGTAACAGACTCTGAAACCGGTTTCCCCAAAACTATCATCGTTCTCGCGGAGTCAGCCGTGTTCTCTCCCAAATTCTTCCCTAATTACTGCTACCCATCCCCTGAATCCTATTTCTGAGTAGCTAGTACACGACACCAAGCGCATCGTCAGAGGCAACTAGGTAAGGGCCGTCGCTGAAGCTGCTGCTGCTGCTGCTGCAGGCGTCGTAGTAGCTCTGAAACGAACGAAGCTCCCAGAATGCTCCACGCAACGAAACCAGAATCAGTGAATGAATTGCTGTTGCTGGATCACATACACACAGACGCCCATGGTCGAAATGATCCCGTCCCTGTCCCTGCGAATCCACAACCGCTCGCTCGCTGTTTCGAGGAAGCGCGCGATAAGGTCGAGTAGCCCTTGGAATAATGGAGAGGCTAGCTAGCTAGATCCAGATCTCGGATAGATCCTGTTCGGTCGTCCCGGCCGCCACCAGGCTCTACCACCAGTTGATCTGTGGAAGCACTTTCTTCTCTCCTCTATTGGTGGATAGGCGCCGGGCCGCCGGCCGGTCGATCGAAACGTACCAACAAAACCACGCATGGACATTGGACCTTATTATACCATACTACGCCAAAGCCACAAACATGGATGCGTGCAGCGTAGGCGCGTACGTCCAGCAACCCGTGATCGCGCTCGCTGCTCATCAGGACGGACCGGCCGGGGAAGCCAACGCTGCATACGACGGCGAAGGGCTCCAGTCATGACAGATAGGAGTATTTCATTCGGATCTCGTGCGTGTGGCTACACCAATTCGATCGTAGCGCAGTTCATCATCAAGCTAGCGCACGGCGGTGCAGAACAAAATTGGGGACGACGACCGACCAGACCGCTACCGGGACCAGCTAGCTCTTGTAGGCAACCCTGACGAGCGAGACTGGGACGCGTCAACTGTCGAATGAATGAATCATCGAATCCAATGAGCCTCAGGTCGTCGTATGCATGCGGTACTACTAGTATGCCGTATGCATGCAGTAATGTCTGGTCGCCGTACTGTCGTCGTTCAAGTCGGCTAGCTACAAATACGAACGAATCCTAGCATTCCGATTCCGCGGATGAGAAAGCAGATGCCTCGGCAGTCGATCGGCAGTGTCACTATGAATGGATCGGAGCCGTTGAGGCCTAGCGAACCCCACGGCAACATGAGCCGCCGCCAGGCCAGCCGGATCTTCCCGAGAACACCGGTGGCAAACAGGATTTTTCGCACGCTGGTTTGTTCAGTTCGCTCGCACTGTGCGGCCCGTGAGCTCGCCGGGGCCGGCCGGCCGGTTCTCTCGCCAGGCCAGCAGCAGCAGCGCCACCTCTCCCTCCTCCTGCTGTGCGGTGTGGTGAGCAGCTGGCGAGACGGGACGACGGCACAGCTGGGAGCCGACGCGCTGTGTGATGTGCCCTTGCTTGCCCAGTTGCCCCTGCCAGAGGGGTCAAGAGATGATGGCGATGCGTCGGGCGCGTCTCGGGCCCCATGGTCCGGGCTACCTTCCAAGCCCTGCTCTCGGCTTTTCCTTGCCGCCACCACTACTGCCAGCTCAAGCAACGCTAACGTACCGCTCCGACCAGCACCCAGCGGGCCTCCCCGTCCACCCTCCCACGCACATGGGCTTTCCTCTGCCTTAGCTACCGGCCGGCTTGATCAGTCAGAGCAAGCTAGCGAAATTAAATAAACATCAGAAATGCAAAACAGCAAATTAGCTAGTGTAGTCAGTCAACAGTCATGCATGCTTGGATGATTACCACGTTCCTTCGTAGTACTCGTACTCGGGAGGTGCTCTGTTCATCAGGATGATAAGCTTAAGACGGACAATTTTTATGAGAGAAAAATAGTATTAGAATGGCTAATAAGTCGGTTGATAAGCTAAAAGCGAACAGGGAAAAAAAATACTTCCTCCATTCTAAATTATATAAGTCATTTCAAGAATCTTGAAGAGTCAAAATTTTGTTAAGTTTGACTAAATTTATATAATAAAATAATAACGCTTATGACATCAACTAAGTATCATTAGATTCTTTATTAGTTATATTTTTATTGTATACATTTTTGATGTCATAATTTTTTGTGTTTTTTTTCTATAATTTTAGTCAAACTTAAAAAATTTGACTCTCCAAGATTTTTAGAATGACATATAATTTAGGATGGAGGGAGTATCATTCTAGCATAATACTGCTCTTTAGATATCAAATAAGTATTATTAGATTAATTATAAAATGTATTTTTATAATCAATTTATTTAGAGCCATAAATGTGAATATTATTCATTAGAAACTTAGTTAACGTAAACCACTTTAACCAAAGACGCAATTTATAGTTGCATTCTTTTCCCGAACAAGAGAGTAGATCGATCGATGTTGCTGATGCTATGCCCATCTCTGTAGGCCTGTATGAATGAACAGTGAGCATGAGATAGCCTTCTGCATGCCTTTGCTACCACGTGGCAGGGAAAAAAGAAGGAGTAGCAACAAACAAATAGCTGATCTATTTTAAATAGTACAATAATATATGAGAGAAGTACATGGATCTAATAGTACATAGAAAAATAAGAATATATAAAATATTTTTTATTTTTGTATTTCACTTCCATATAAACTAACTATGTAGCTAGTACTATTGTGGGCATCCTTAATTAGTATAAAAGTACACATATATGTACTGGACGGCATGTAATTACAAAATGGCCTTTTGCCTCTGCAAGGGTTTTGCGCTCAGACATTCTTTACACAGTTTACAGCTTACTAGTTTCAGAAGTACTCATTAAAATCTATCGGGATACCTTTTTAGTGAGACTGAGGGTTAAATTTTCACTTCATTTAACATCCCAAACTGAGCTATACAACACTTATCGAATGTGTGTCCCTAGAACTTAACACAATGACAGTCGACAGGAACGAGAGCCCAGTATTGTTAGCGAGACTGAGCACAACTGCATGCACACGCAACTTAGGAATGCTCATCCGTTGGGCTAGCAGCGACCACCGGTTTGGGGAGAGGTGGCCCAACTATTCTGTGGTCACCTTCCAATGGTGGGCCAGGAACTGGACGTACTTCTATCTTACGAGCTAAAACATTCAAATTTGGTTATAAAAAATAAAAGGATAGAAGTACAGATTTTTTTATTACCTGTGGTACCAATTTAAGGCTGCATTTTGTTATCTCTTGGTAACATCTAAAAAAGGCCATAAAAGACATGTGAAAAAAGCGCTATATGGACCAAAAAATCATACATACGTGCATATTAGGCTTAATTAGTTTGTATTTGTTGTCTCGTGTGAGTGTGTGACGATGTGTTGTCGTCCTGACATAAATATAGCGAGTGTTTATCTGGATGAAAATGGGGTTGTCCATTATCCTCTCACTTCTCTTTCTTTTTTGTTTGTGGAATAGAATTGATAGAACCACCACCATCTCATGTCCGGTGGAGGTATGCAACCTGTGTCCTAAGGTGGTACGTTCACCTATGTAAGCGCTTTTCAAATGGCATGCAATTAATAATGAAAGAATAGACTCATGCTAGGCTATTTCTAGCTAGTGCATTGTTATGTCAGTACATGACAAGGTGCATATGTGATGTTTTGGTGAGATTTCATAGAGTTATTAATACGGAAATAAGAGAAGAAATTAATTTAGTTGCATCCTCTCGTGGAGATACAGCTTGAGCTATATATTAAGACTAGGAAAACGTGTATGACATTTGGGCCCTTTGCGAGCATAGATGTAACAATCAATGGACTTGAGATTTAATAAACTATACTAAGATACTATGTACTCCATCTTTCACATGATAAATAACTTTCTAAAAATATTCATATAGATTAAAAACGCTAGAAAAAAATGCATATACCCTCGTCTCTCCTTATTGCAAGAGAATATCTCTTAGATTTGATAGTTATCGTTTGTATGCGCCTATGATTCTGTGCCATAGGAGGCAATATCCTATGTTTTTGTAGAATGTTATATTTTAGATAAATTTTAAATCTCAGAAAGTTAAGTTATTTATTCTAAGACAGAGGGGATAAACTGTGAGCTATATATATCTTTTAGCTTTTCGGCAGGACTTATAAGTCGGCTGATAAGCCAAAATATTGTTAAAACAGCTGATTTTTTATGAGAAGAAAATACTACTGACTGATAAGCTGAAATAGCTTTTTAGCTGAAGTGATGTACGGCTTTGGCACTAGAGTGGGCGCGGAGCTACACCAGAGGATGTGAGAGGAGAAGCATTTTTGTGCTAAATATACAAATCCGGGTAAAAACTATCTCCATCAGAAGGGCTTCGCCCTCCCGAAGCACAAGGATGGGAGCGCACCAAACGAGGCCTTATAAATGACATAGCAGCTCTGAGAAAAAAAAAGTGACATGTCAAATATGATTGGGGGTAATAGACAATAGATCCAGTTCGTGCAAATTTACCTTATGTAGGGGCCACGAGTGGTACGTAGCTAAATAAACAGAAAAGGAGAAAAGGAGAGCTGATATAGGGGTCTCATGCATGTTTCTCCTATAAATACCCATACTCCCCTCCCTAAACCATCCCATCTCACTGGCTAGCACTAGCAAGCATAGCCGTCGTCTCTTCTTTGTGCTTTAGTTATTGTCCACGAGCTAGCCAGTGTGCTGGGGGTGCTTGCAACCTAACTAAGGCCCGAGCCATGGCATCCAAGGCCGTCCTCTTCTTGGCTCTCAATCTCCTGTTCTTCACAGTGGCCAACGCCTGCGGCAGCTGCCCGACCCCGACGCCCCCGGTTGAGCCACCGCCGCCGCCACCAGCTAGCCCACCCCCTTCGTCCAACGGCAAGTGCCCGCTGAACGCGCTCAAGTTCGGCGTGTGCGCCGACGTGCTCGGCCTCGTCAAGGGCGAGGTTGGCAAGGTGCCTGCTGAGCCATGCTGCACCCTCATCAAAGGCCTTGCAGACTTCGAGGCTGCCGTCTGCCTCTGCACGGCCATCAAGGCCAACGTCCTCGGCGTCGTCATCGATATCCCCATCAAGCTCAGCGCCCTCGTCAACTATTGTGGCAAGTGCGTGCCCAAGGGCTACATATGTGCGTAATAAGCTAGCTCCGATCCACGCGGTTACACGCTCGTAGCCGTTTCACGTGTACGTAATTAAGCACGCACTTGCATGGCACACATGCATTGTGTCTGCTGATCTCTTCTGTCTAGCTCCCCTGTGCACATTCGGTTCTATATACAAACCTAGAACCACTTCAGCCAAATACTTGTCTCAGTTCGCATGCATTGTCACTTGTTGAATTTCCATTTTTCTTTGTATTTGATCATTTCTTCATAAGAGTCCGCGGCATCTTCTCGAAGAACAAGAGGAGTGTTGCTTCTAGTTTTTATATTTGTGAATCATGTGTAATCTGTTGAGGGTGTCATTTGTTGTGTATGTAAAATCAAGCACTTGAACTTGTAATACTTATTTGATTTGTTGATTGTTCATGGAGGAAGAATAAAGCCATTTGGTTAATCTCTCGTGATCTACTTTTATTAGGATTCTAGAGCGATTACAGCATGCATTTTTTCCTTCTCCAAACAAGAAGTATGTGAAATCTTAGATCTTTGCCGAGTGACTAAAATCACTTAGCTCAATATTTTAGACAGGCCAATATAACCCTAGCATGCACCCCTCCCCTTCTATCCCTCTATTTTGCGGTTTTGCCTCCCTTAATAATCCAATTATGGTCTATCTGGATCCTTTCTTAGCTCTAAAGTTTGCTAAGGTATTATTTGGATCCATAGCTAATAAAAAAGGGTAATGGTTTATTAACACTCTACTAACAAATAGATTTGGTTCTCATAACCAGTTAATACAGGTATTAATTCCTTCTAAGGGATCCAAACAAATCCTTCTATGCATGGCTTAGTTTTTTTTTCCTAGGTATATAGCTTTAATTTGTTGTATACTTAGATATATACTATATCCAGATACATACTAAAAACAATGTATCTAGAACTCTTATATTTTTTAATGAAATTAGTACCATCCAAATAAACCTCACATCTAACATTGTCTAGTTATTTCCTCTTTGTCACTCATTTCTTAAAGCTAGATCTTCTACACCAAGAACCCCCTACCATGATGTGGTACATAGGTGTCATCTTGCCGAGCATTAGGCACATCTAACTTCATAGTCCATTTGGACTAAAAAAGCCTTCATCGTCCATGAAATGACTGAGATGGTAGCATCATCTTCTTGCAAAGACACCACATAGCGCAATGCCTAGTTTATTTGATCCCTTTGAAACCATAGATATATAAGCATGAACTCACTTGATATGTAAGCCTAGACTCTCTCGAATTGATGAAGATGTTAGAAGACCTCACAAGGAATCAACAATGAAGCTATTTTTGTCTGGCGATGGATTTTGTGACCTAAGGACGCGTTCTTTCTTCTTTCCTTTTTGCGAAACCTAATAACATCTTCATCATAGGTGTTATCTATGACAATAGTGAGATGTATAAAATTCAACGAGAAAACTATTAGCCTAGTTGGATACACACAAAATAATAGTTACCTTGAACTTTGGTATTGTACCAAATATGCATTCATCCCAAAAGGGTGCAAACTCTCGTTTGTATCTAGTGAAACTGTTGCAGTTTGACAAAAAAAAATTATAGCAAATAGTATCGATGCTTATGACTTTAAATAGGTATATATGCTATGAAAATACATCTAATACTTAATCCAATGATACTGATTTGATATCTTATTATTTTATTACTCTTTCATAATATTGTCAAACATGAGATAGTACTGTAATCTTTTAAAGAAAATATGCTAGAGCTGCAAACAAAATTTACAGTTAGCATATACCGTAGAGTAGCAGTAGTAACATTTCGCTTTAAACAAAGACCACACTGTAGCACAGCTCCGTCCGGCCCAGCCAGGATTGTATAGCCCGTGACTCCGGACAGGGATGGCCCGCGTGTGCCTCCCCGGCAGAGGTCCGGTGGGCCCAGACGATGCAGATAGCCAGTATCTGATAGGCTGACACCGGATTACCAGCCCAGTCCCTCCAAAGCCGGGATAGCGTAGCGTTTGCATTGCACATGCAAAAGCTGCTGATCAGGTCAGGCACAGTGCACCAATGCAAGCCCGTGAAACGACATCCGTTTAGCCCCATCCTCCATCATTCCATCCTGCTGATTAGGTCAGTTCAGTTGTGTGGGACAGTGGCAATCAACCTCTAGTAGCCCCTAGTTGTGTGGGAGGGACGTCGAGGCAAACAGCAGCAGCAGCAGCCTGCGCACGGCGTATGTGCGCGTGTTTCCTGGGCGCCGGCTCGCCCGGCCCCGATTTTATCTCGGCCCAGTAAGGCAACACATTCTGGCCCATCTGACAACGTGGGTTGCGACAAGCCCATATCTAGGCAGAGGCATTTAATCGTGGAACCCCGCCGGACTCGCACGTTAGCCGGCGGCAGATCACGCACGCGGCTCCTCGGGCTCGGACTCCGGTCCCCAGACCTCTCCTCTCCTGTGTGAAACGAAGCCGGCGGCCGCGGCACGGCACGAGAGCGTGAGGCGGGCGGCCAACGACGCCGCCGGACACGGTAGATCATGATCCGATCGACCGGCCGTGTCCCCGGCTGGCTTTGCTTTCTTCGCCGCGCGCCTCCTCGCCTCCCCCACGTTGCCCACATACGACGACACGACCCCCGCGCCCCGCCGGCCGCCGCGACCGGCCATCTCTCTCCCCGGCCCGGCGCGGCGGCGTCCTACGATCCCACCCCCACACCAAAAGCGACCCGCAACTAAACAGCCGACTGACTGTCCAGGATTTGGAGTCATGAACCACCTCAGGGTTTTATCATCAGGGTTTCCCAAAAAAAAAAAAAAAAAGGGTTTTATCATCAGAGAGTAAATGCTGTCCACTTCATGTAGTGATCGAAGGACTCTATCACAGGCTCTGCATCAATGAATATCGACGACGACGTCGCAATTCTTCAGTGGTCCACCATAGTTCGAGATCCTGGCCGGACTGATGACAATCCGGCAAGGGCGGAAGGAAAGCTCTCTGGGCTTCGTTTCAGAGCAACATGGGCGGTGAGCCGGCCTCTTAGCCCCAATCAACGGGCCGATTGGGAGGTTTGCCAGGACCTCACGCCGGGACCAAAGTCCGTAATCTCTGGAGTATGCATTCATTTGCATTCCAACTGCTACGGACATGTCAAAATCACTAATACTAGTAGTATGTAATCTAGGAAAAAAAACACTATAGTATGTGCCAGGTGATTGCTGGTATTATATTTCTAAAAAAAGGGGTGATTGCTGGTAAGATTACGGTAGGGAGGGGGGACATTATCGGCAAGATTGAGAAGGCTGTCAGGTGCCAAAGCAAGCTGTATAGTTTTCGCTCCGTTGCACATGGATCTTACCTCGTGTTTGCAACCAGGGCTCGAGACAAGTCGCGGAAACCAACGTTTTATCTCTGTACTCTTGTCGGGTCAACGGTTAGTGCTACAAACGTCCCTTCCCTGGCAAAGGAAACGTAGTAGTGTTTAACGTTTAGGGTTTGGGGTTTAATTTGGTGATGATTGCTGCCACTTGCTGTTCTTAAAATCCAAGCTAGCAGCTTTTGAATTACCAGGGCCAGGATCGATGCTGAGTTTAGTCTGAGGGCAACAGAAGCGCTCTTTTGATGGAGGAGCATGCTTCAGCGCTTTGGTTTCACACAGTTCACTGCATGCCCTGCGGCTGCGGATATGTATACCGGCAACTTGTCAACAGCAAACTGCAGTACTCCTCCCAGGTATGAATTCGACACGTGCGTCGACACACTTCAGGCATAAATCAAGCGACTTGCTGTGATGCATTCGTTCTCCTTGCTGACTTATTTGATCTTGTGATGCTGATGTTCTCCTCATATGCTACCTACCCGTATACCTACACACACCGGCCATATTAATTTCTGCTCGACCAACATCGCGGCGTGCATGCCCATGGTCTATCGCCAATCCTACAAGGCTTTGCTCCCAGGATATACAGCAGCTCCAATGTGACCGATGCCGATCCGATGTGAAACAGCACTGCAGTGATAGTTGAGAAACAAGATAGGTTATACGATGCTGTCCAGTTGGTACATACTAATATACTATGCAAGGCAATCTAGAGCATTGAGAACGGATGCACCTAGCTAGATGAAGCTCCTGATACCATAATTATTAGTTTGGAATCCTTACCATTGTGTGAAATGTTTTGTAAAAAACAACCCATTATATTAGCCGATGAAAGTCATAATAACACCACATCTACAGTAATTAACCTAGTGATTTCTATATGGATTAGTGTTGTGAGCCAGGAATGAGACTGTCATAGGTAATACTCCCTCTACCACTTAATAAATCAACTTCTAGAGTTGTCATAAGCTAAACATTCTTAAGTTTAGATAATTTTATAGAAAAGAGTACTAATATTTATTACACCAACAAAGTATAATATGAAAATATGTTTCATGTTGTACCTAACTATACTAATTTCGTGTCATAAATATTAGTCTATTTTGTATAATTTCGTGGAACCTAAAAAAAGTTTGATTTTAGACAACTCTAGAAGTTGATCTACTCAAGGATGGACGGAGTATTATGGAAATCTATGGATTTGTTGTGTCATTGTAATAATATTACTAGATGTATCTACGGAAAACCTAGAGGTCGCTGAAGTGATTTGAGGTATCAATCACCCTATCTTTCCTCAAACATAAGACAACCCAAGGACCTTCTTTGATCACCATCTCGGTAGAAAAACCCCAGCAAAACTATAGGTGGTGTTAGGGTGTGGATTTCTTTACTAGTCCTATGTGGTTTCAGGAAGCTAACAATAGAGAGGTGGGCGCACGGAAGGGGCCAACGAGCCTAAGGTGGTTATCGATTACAGAAGATAGAGTAGGCTGATCGAGGGTCAGCTGCCGGAGAAGAGGTAGGAAAATGACGGCATAGATAGGAAAGGGGAATGAGAGATATACGGAGAGTGGGAAAGAGATGGGGAGGTGGTGAATTGGGTGCTTGTAAAGAATGAGATAACATTACCAGTGGAAAAGGAGAGTGAATAAGAAAGAAGATGGGGCGGACACGTTAGCCCCATATGTCAGGGGCCAAATCATTGTATCAAAATGGCAAGCTGTTGGTTTAATAAAAAAGATCTACATATTTGAATCTTCTTTGGTACAATTAGCAAATTTAGAGTACCAAAAACATATTTGATAGTATTGAGACCTAGAGGAACAAGTTTAAAGGCCACTTATGAAATTTACTCATCAATCCCGTAAGCTATGGCCATATCGTCATCACAAAATCAGCATATGCCACACGGCGGTTTAGTGTAAGTTCAGATGATTTAGACCTCATGTGGTACAATTAGCACATTTTATGGTGCTAGCTAATGCATTTTGAGAGTAGTACGTCTCATGTGGTACAATTAGCAAATTTACGATGCCAAATATGTTGATGAAATTTACTAAAAAGAAGCATGGGACTAGCATGCTGTACACTGAAAAAAAGAAGCACACGGGACTAGCCCACGCGTATGCGCTATATCTGTGTTTGCATCATGATGCTAATTATTTTTTTAATCACTACAAATTTCTTTGTTTTGTGCTCAAGCTAATAATCCATATGGTCATCTACATGATATAGCCAGATGGACATATACATAATTAGTATATCACAGGAAAGCACATATATGCATGTATACATATCTGATCTGCCTCATCCTCCTGAACCAACAAAATTTCTAGCTAGCAGGCCGGCTAGGCAGAGAGGCAGAGAGTACTCTACCAACAACAACATAGCCAAATCAAAGTGGACCAGCAACATAACATGCACAGAGAGGGCAGCACTACATGGTATGTGATGTCTTAAAGAGTTAGGGCTGGGAAAATCATGTACAGGTAGGACGCTTTCAAATACGAAAAGGAAGACTATTAGGAGGAGGAAGAGAGTAGCTTGGTCAGGAAATGATCTGATCCCGTGCGCGCATTAGTTGTGAGAAGGGGTATGTGTTCTAGGCCCGGCATAATCCAGATGAAACCCGGTGTCCTCCCGTCGTGAAAGCCGCCGCTGTGAAACTGTAACGGCAGGCATCATAGGCGGCGTAGCTCGAACTGCACCAGCAGATGATGCTGCCATTTTCATTCCCTCCTCCTTCACCTTCTCATCCGCCTGCTGAGGCATGTGTCTAGCCTCCATCTGCCTTGTCAGCCAGTCATCAGCTTTCAAGCTTGCTGCTGCCACATCCTACGCAGAATGGAAACCAAACGAAACGGATTAATTAGAATATGCAACCAAGCAAGATGATACTTGTTAGAATCACAATGAATCTATGAATGGGTGATGAACTGACAAGCCACACATAATAATCGTCATCAGCGATGCCAACCTTGCCTGGTAGACGATGCGACTTGCTGGAGGAGCTGCGGACCTTGCCATGGGCAGGGAGACCTCGCGCCTCACATGAGCTAGCAAGGAGAACGATGGAGAGGAGGAGAACGGCGGCAGTGCTGTGCTTCATTAGTTGCTGCCCTTTGGGGGCAAGAAGAGGAGAGCTTAGGCCGCTGCTAGTGCTAGTAGGCATGGCAAGACAACAAGCTAAAAGCACAAGAGTGAGAACGAAGCAGCAGGAGAAGTGGATATGAAGGGAGGCATGAGGGGAGCCAGGAGATCATCTTGATGGCCGTGCGAGGAAGAATGCGCGCGCGTGTGACGGTGTGAGCTAGGGGTACACTCGGTGAACCGCCCTTGGGAATATATACAAACATGTGCATGAACGCGAAGGCGCATGGGTGAAGCCCGATGGTTCTTAAAAGCTGTTATCCCAAGTTCTATGACACACAGCTAGCAATGTTGTCTTGGTTTACTCCTTTGGATTGTTGTGAGAACGCCGAGAAGAAACGTACCTTAGCTTGCCCTCACTGTCCCCCACAATGTGCAGTGTCATGATTAACTACTCTTTGCTCTTAAATCTGGATTAATGCCCTAAAGGCTAAGGATAGGTGTGCTCCAGCCTCGAGCTCTATTAGTTAATTAATGTTGTCCTGGAAATATAATGTTGAATTGTTGATCACTTTCCACTTGCAAACGACGAAGGGGAAATATGTTACATGGGAATTAGACTCTTACCTTTCTCATTGGATTCTTGTCTTCTCAATTCTTGGAGCACACGTATATATCATCAATCATTTTTTTGGTGCATAGAAAGAAATTAAGGACAAAAAAAAGGGATAAATTGAGATAAGGTTAAATTTAGATCCCCGGATGTAGCCACTGCTATAGCCCGCTATAGCGGTTTGATAAGTCAAAGTTGATGCACAATTTAGCGGCTACAACTCATAGTTATAGTCTCATTAGCTGTGCAGTTAGCTGTTTTAGAGGTCGTAATTAGCGATGGCAGGTTAGAAAATTACATAGAGGGCCTACAATAGTCTGAACCTAGATGGAATGGTAGGGTTCTAATCTCGTTCAGACAGAAAACTAAACTAAAAAAACATTTCAGCAAGCATGTGCATCGCAGTCATTACAGGTGGTGCGCCATGGATCCACCATGTTCAGTTACGAGCTCCTCCTTATCAGTCCTCACCCCTCACCACAATGCATGCATCTACCGAGGCGAGCACACGGGGGCCCTTTTTCTTGGGCCCGCTCCACGAAAGCCCGGGGATTTGCGCAGGCTGCCTCTGGGCGTGCGTGGTGGGCTTTGGGCGCGCGGATGTCGGGGAAAGGCGCCACACGAGAGCGCGTGTACCGCACCGCCCCGCGCGCGCGCGACCATTCGACAGGCCGCTGTGTCGGAGTCGGACGGGAAGGAGACCTCACTAAGCCCAACGTTGTGTCACGTCGTTCACGGGCCGAATTTGTTTATGGGCCGAGGCCGATGAGATTTCTGCTGCTCATTATGTGATTGTAGGCCTTTCTCAAAAAAAAAAAAATGTGATTGTAGGCCGATACGTACCGTCTATAGGCCGAAACGTACCGTCTGTAGGCCGAAATTTTAGCACTTAGCGCTGTCATCCCTATTTTCTGCCCGCTACGTATACGTAAAACAAAAATCTCAACAAAGAACCTAAGGCCTCTAAAAACTTTATAATTTTTAAGTCGACGCTAAGAATCAAATACGACCAATTTTACTTGTACTGGCGTCATAGCTTTTGAGGGTTTATTTAAAATTAAAAGTCTTCCTTGTATGCTATATTTGGGTCTTCTTTATGCCCTTTTTAGCCTCATCTTTTTAACAATATTATATTAAAAATCATTTCTTAAAATTTTCATACATGTTTAAGTGAAAACTTAAATTCTTTAACAAAATGCATACTCAAATTAAGTTTTATATTAAAGTTAAACTCATTCAAAACAAGCTCAAAATTTTTAAGAATGCTAAATACAAATATACAATGGACATGCTTATGGAATATTGAGATTTTGGTAATGTTTTCAAATTTGTTTTTTAACATGATTTTACGTTGTCTATTGTTAAGAAACTTTGAATCACACTTAAAGACGTGTTTGTTGAGAAATCAAATGATAAAATAATACTTTTTCAAACCATGAAATGATATAGTTCTTTTATATTTTGGAAAAACATTTTGGAGCTAGACAGTTAACAAAAACTAATATAGCATTATTGACATGAATTCTAGTTTAAAATATACAAAAGTTAAATAGGTTGTACATGACTTTCAACATCTATTTAGAAAATTATAAGAACTTTAGAGCATCCTAGATCATTTTGTTTGGGATTGATTAAATTATGGAGTTTTGAGTTTCTTTTCTGGAAGAACTTCCAATATTTGTTTGCCAATAAAAGAACTTTGAACAAAAAATGTATGTTTTCTTGTAAAAAATGGCATCATTCTTTCACTGGCATTGTCACCCCATGGTGGTGATGTAGGATCATGCATGGGGTGAGGATTGCCTCACTATGGAGGAAGGGGATCCAAGATCAATGCCACCCCCTCCTTTTACTTGGCCACTTGGCCTTCATTTTGGCTATCGTTGCCTTGCCCTTCGTCCCTGTCGTGGCTTGCCTCGCCTCGCCTCACTTCCGCTACGACCATGGCTTGTCTCAGTTTTGTTTTTTCTGTTGACTTGCTCTGCCCCTATCATGGCCTTCCCTGGCCTTCGAACCCGCCAAGCGAATGGAATGAGAAAAATGCCTTCATCAGGAGAGGTTTGCCTGTATGTATGGTAGAGAGAGAAAGGATGGTGACCGAGACTATGTGAGGAAGAGAGAGAATAATGAAGTTAAGAGGTACTATAGTAATATTTAGGGCATCTTGGCATAGTTTTAAAGTTAGAGGAGCCATGCCAAACACCCCAGAGGAGGACTTTTTATTATACGGAAGAAGAGCTAGAGTTATTTGTGTAAAAATAGAAGTTGTAATTGGTAGCTTCTCCCTTTAGCTCCCGACTCTATTGGAGAGGAGCTCTGCCAAATAATCCTTTAAATATCTGAATAGAAAAATAAACTTGGTCTAATAACTAGTTAACTGATTTTTCACTGAACTATTTTTTAATTAATCACAACTAAAGTACTTCGGTCTTTACTACAACATTTTGGATTGGTCAAATGGTGGGTGTACATTAATTTAATCCGGGTAGACATACCATTTACCACTGTACTTCGGTCCATGCTGATGTGCAGCCACTGCGTAGGAGCAACGAAAACTAATTACGGTACTGTACATTCTGTCTGTAAAAGCGGGACAGGGAGTCGTGTCGCGTCAAGTCATACATACTACCAGTACATCGTGAATTGTCCTCCTGGAGCCGTGCCTGCCTACCTTCTAGGTGACCACTACTCTCGACACACGTGAAGATTTTCACTTGCATCGTGCGCTTGGAGCTTTGCGGTTTTGTATCATGCTAACTCCCTCGCAAAAAAGAATACAATTCTAGAGACGTTTTCAGTGTTTACAGCATCAAATAAATATATTATACAAATATCTCTAATTATAAATCTGGTGATACCAATTTATTACGATAAATATCAGTAGGTTTTTATATAAATGTGGTTAAATAACATAATTTAACATAGTACTGTTCTGGAGCTAGTATGTCCCTATTTTGAGGTTTCATATGTCACATGTGGCTCGGGTCAATGGTCTGCAGGTATTGTTATATATGATTTAATCTTTGAAAAGTTGAAGTGTGTCTATTATCGATTGAGGTTGTCTCTAGACACAAATGAGAGAGGGTAATAGTCTGGTGCCCCGCTAGGCCATGGCATGCTGCACGTACCCCACAATTCCCATAGTCATTGCCACCCACCTGTCGAAAGCGACTTTTGATGGATCAACATGGTGATGCCAAGCAATGTGATGATCGCCTTTCGATTCGATTTTGAGTTGTGGTGGCGGATACGCTAATTCGTGGTTACATGGATTGTGGATAGACATATGGATAGAGAAACACACGAGCGCAGCTTCCAGATGGCCAGTGAGAGCAAGGGCATGTCCCTCCTTCCCCATTGCGTCTCAAACGTTAGTCCAATCTTCTAGACCACTTCATATATAGGATAAGCTTGTGCTTTGCTGATCATATTCAGTTGATTAGGCCCAAAGTCTTCTATTTTAATTTCTATCTCATTGTATATTCACAATCTGTTATAAAAAACATGTAACTGTATGATGCAAAAATGGCAAGCAAACTTCAAGCGCGACTTGAAATGTCCAGTGAGGGCAAGGGCATGTCCCCCTTCCCCTTTACATCTCAAACATTAGTCCAATTTTCTAGATCAGTTCATATATTAAGATAAACTTGAGCTTTGTTGAACATGTTCATTGATTAGGCCCGAAGTCTTCTATTCTCTATTCCATTATATATTCACAATCTATTACAGAAAAATATGTAACTATACGGTGCCAAAAGTGGTGGGCAAACTTCCGAAGGGCAATGAGAATGCGGGTTTTTTCTTTTCTGCTTGTATCCCAGGTTAGTTTCAGATATGTTCATAGAATAAACTTGTTTTTTTTGCTAAACTTGTTGGGATGGTCACAACAAAGTCCACTATTCTCTATCCCTTCGTCTATTGACAATACATGGAATAAATATTCTAATGTATGAAGCAAAAACTGTAGGGCAGTAGCATCACAAACTATTGGCTTTAAGCACAAACGAACAGGCCATATAGATTTCGAAATTTGTCCCAAAATACTCACATTTTTAGTTTTCAATACGCCTTTCTCTTTTCCCAATACAATTTTCTCTTTTCTCAATATATCTCTCCTTGATTTTCTCTATCTCTCATCTTATTTTGTTTGCATCATGCTTCTTTTCTTCTCCTTAATTTCCATGCCCAGATCTATAAGGTCTTCTATTATGGGTCAGAGCCATCGAATGATTAGGATAGTCACTTATTCACCCTCTCTAATCCAATTTGTTATAAATATATATTTATATACATATATATATATATATATATATATATTTATATATATATCTATAAAATTTACCATTGAGAAAATTTACCATTGGAATGTTGTTGGGTCCCTGTTATAATTTATATGGTCTAGTTTTCATAAGCCCATACACAGAAATTCTAATAAATCTCAAAGACTCAATATATAAGTTCTATCGGGCTTTAATGTTTAAACCCATGATTAGAGGCGGAAGATGTAGCATAGTATCACATTGCTAGTTGATTTGGAGATAGGAGATTCTCCTCCCTATACATATACCAATCTTCCTAGGGAAAACACACACAAAAAAACTACTGATTGAGTTCCTCGTTTGGAAACCTAGGTAATCAATTACTAGTATTTTTCTCTTCTAATTCATGCGCTGCTCCGGAAAACATGCAATGGGATAGAACAAATAAGATTTTTTGGAAGCATACTTCGTGTAACTGCTCCCACCATCATCATATCTTCAACAGGAATGTTCCTTCAGCACTTATCGACGACATTGTATCACCATAAACAACAGGGTCTCCACCACCTGCAATGTCGTCTCCATTTGCAATCGAAAGACAGGTACATACCTCGTGACCCCATGATCCAATATCTTCGTTCATGTGTTTAATGTATCTAGGGTACGAGCTATGGTTACATTAGTTTTTGTGTTAATACTGTTTAATCTGATTGGTGTATAATCTATATATACTTATACTAGTAGTTTTTAATTTGTATTAGTATGTTAAGGCTCTACATACTAGTTTGTGACACCGTCATGATTGGTATTATTGTCTACTTTCTCAACCGTCTCTTCTATCTCTGTTCACGGTCTATCGATCAAAAGCTCGCTACTTGGTACGAAAATAGCAACCGGAACCACCGATGGTAGGTGAAGGAAGGTGAGGACAAGAGTTTTTTTTTTCCTTTTTTCTGTTTAAATCTCAAAAGTTAGCTCGTTCGGATTTGCCTAATCACGACACGAGTAACTAGAATCGCGCTACTCGTGATATGCACGGCGCAGCCAGATGGAACAACTAACCGTCAAAAGTTTTCCAGGACCAATGAACACGTACGAGGTCCACGATTTAAAACCAGAAACCGAAACCAGGAAATGAATGAACCCACGGAACGGAAACACACAAACAAGCAAAGCAAAGCAAAGCGCGCAAAACAAAAAAAAAAAAAAAGAAAGAAAGAAAGAAAGAAAAAAACGCGAGGTAAAAAACAAAACAAAAGGCGAGATCAGAGGGAGAGGATGGATGGGGAAAGAAAGAGAGAGGGCGCACACTTTTTAACCTTTTTTATGTTGCACGCATCCAGGGACCATGGCAGTGGGAGAGGAGAGAGAGAGAGAGAGAGAGAGAGGGCCCTGGGAAGAAGGCGATGGGCAGCCAAGGCACACCGCACCACCACCCGACGAAACAAGGCCTAGGCACGAGGCAGAGCGCAGAGCAGAGCAGGGCTGCCGCCGCTCCCGCTGCCGCTGAGACCTCTCTCTCCTCCCTCGACAGGAGAGGCTAGAGTAGAGTGCTATAGCTATCCCAGCAGCAGCAGCAGCAGGCACAGCGCTCCTCTCTCGCTGTTCCTCGCCCACCCGCACAAGCAAGCGCCGCACCACCACCACCACCACGACCACCACCACCGAGAAGGAGCCCCAGATCTCGCCGGCAGGGGTCGCGCGCCCCTAGCATGCGCGAGTAGGTACATGAGGGCGGCGCCCTTCTGTGCCGACGGGAACGGGGCGGGGACCATCGAGGCGCTGCTTTGGCCGCGCGGGAAGGGCGGCGGCGGAGGGGCCCGGACCCGCTGCTGGAGCCGACGTCGGTGCTGGACTGCAGGCGGAGCCGGAGCCGGAGCCCGCCCTACTCCACATCGACGCTGTCTTCGTCCCTGGGCGGCGCCGCCGGGAACTCCTCTTCCGGCGTGGCGGCGGTTTCGGAGAACAGCGCCGCCGCCGCCGAAGCCACCAAATGGGCGGCGCCGGGCGAGCACGGCGGCGGCGGCGGCGGCGGCGGAGGAAGGAGGAGTGGTCCGGCGGTGACCTGCCGCCCATACCGGGGACCCTCGACGTCGGCTTCGTCGGGGAGGAGGGCTGGGACGCCATGCTCGGCGACGCCGCGGCCGCGGCAGGCCAGGACCAGACATTCCTCAACTGGATCATGGCCGCGCCGGGCGACATGGAGCCGCCGGCGCCGCCGCTCCTCGGCAATGCCGCCGGCTTTGGGTTCCCGGCCTCGGACCCGCTCGGCTTCTCCCTGCAGCATCACACCGGTGGCGGCGGCGGCGGCGCCTCGGCCGGGGGCGCGCTGGCCTCCGACCTATCGTCCCCCGGCGCGAGGTCGCTCACCAGCAGCAGCGGCAGCAGCAGCAAGGCCACTTCCACTTTCGGCCTCCTACCAACCGAGGCGGTGCTTCAGCCGCCGCCGACGCCGGCCACGACCATGCCTTTCCACGACGGTGCCGACATAAAGCCCCCCGCTTCTCGGAGTCCCGTCGGCAAGTCTGCTCCTCAATCAACACCAGACGCTGCCGGCGGCCTCCTTCTTCATGCCGCTCCCCCCTTCCCCGACCATCAGCACCAGCCACATCTCCCGCCCCCGCCGAAGCGCCACCACTCTATGCCCGACAACCTGTTCCTCCTCCAAAACCAGCTCCAGCAGCCGCCGCCGCCGCAGGGTCTATCATTCCCACTGCTGCATACCACCGCGCCCTTCCAGCTCCAGCCATCGCTGCAACCGCCGCGGGGGAGCGTTGAAAACAACCCCGGCGGTGCAGCAGCAGCAACAGCTTCTGGACGACCTTGCGGCGGCTGCAAAGGAGGCTGAGGTCGGCAACTCCATCGGCGCGCGAGAGATATTGGCGCGGCTCAATCAGCAGCTTCCCCAATCGGGAAGCCTTTCCTCCGCTCCGCTTCCTACCTCAAGGAGGCCCTCCTCCTCGCGCTCACCGACGGCCATCAAGGTTCCACCCGCCTCACCTCCCCGCTCGACGTCGCCCTCAAGCTCGGCGCATACAAGTCCTTCTCCGACCTCTCGCCTGTGCTCCAGTTCGCCAATTTCACGGCCACTCAGGCGCTTCTCGACGAGATCGCCTCAACAACTTCATCGTGTATCCGCATCATTGATTTCGACCTTGGCGTTGGCGGCCAGTGGGCTTCCTTCTTGCAGGAGCTTGCACACCGCCGTGGAACTGGGGGGAACGCCCACCTGCCAATGTTGAAGCTCACAGCCTTTGTTTCAAGTGCTTCCCACCACCCGCTTGAGCTGCATCTTACTCGGGAGAACCTCTCGCAATTTGCCGTCGACCTTGGCATTCCATTTGAGTTCACTGCCATCAATCTCGATGCATTTGATCCCGCAGAACTCATTGCTCCTAGCGCCGATGAGGTTGTTGCTGTTTGCCTCCCGGTTGGTTGCTCTGCACGCACGCCACCGCTGCCTATGTTGCTTCAGTTGGTGAAACAGCTTGCTCCAAAGATTGCCGTGGCTATTGACCATGGCAGTGACCGGGGTGACCTCCCATTTTCACAGCACTTCATGAATTGCTTCCAGTCTTGTATGTTCCTTCTCGACTCACTTGATGCTGCTGGCACTAATGCGGACGCTGCCAGTAAGATTGAGAGGTTTCTGATCCAACCGAGAGTAGAGGATGCAGTACTTGGCCGGCGTAAAGCTGAAAAGGCAATGGCTTGGCGGTCAGTGTTTACATCGGCCGGGTTTGCTCCAGTGCCGCTCAGCAACCTTGCAGAAGCACAAGCTGACTGCCTCTTGAAGCGGGTGCAGGTCCGAGGATTCCATGTGGAGAAGTGTGGAACGGGTTTAGCACTCTACTGGCAGCGCGGCGAGCTCGTGTCTGTCTCGGCATGGCGGTGCTGATCAATACCTACCTCATCCATCGACACACCTACACCATTTGCAGGCATGTTTAACTCTGGTAATATGCATTTTGTCTTGCAATTAATAACATTGCAAAGAAACTATTGTCTTGGTTGTTCCACACCTCTGATTGCTTTACTTATGTTGTTGGATTATTAGCTAGACCTAATGAATTTAGCAATCTTGGTGTGCGTGTCTCTACAATGTAACATGTTGGTCTAGGGTCTCACAACGCTGTTCTCGCTCTCTTGGTTAGCCAGAGGATAATTTGGCATATTTGTGGCAATGTTGTTCGTCATTTTACTAGGTAAATCAGATGATGAAAACTGACATATGAACTGAAATGGTTGGGTATATTAACTTTCCTTGTCCTATAAACGAAGATTGATGTATAGATTTCTAAATCGTGGATCACAGATCCTGCTGTTGTTGCATTACAAACTACACCATGCAAGTGGTGCTGTGATAGCAAAGAGTGGTAGAATTATTGCTCTGAAAATTCAATTGAGGCATCTGGTGATTAGATGAGGTGTCTTCAGGTTAAATTGCTACTACCAGAAGTAGAGTTTTCTTTTCCAAAAAAAAAAAAAACCGGCCATTATCTGAGTTGAAGCTGTTTTGCGTGTGCTAGAGGAAACACTTTTGGCTGTGGAACATTCACTTAATATAGTCCTGGCCCTGAATCGTATTGTTATATATCCAGCTAGAGGATTTTGGAACCAAAGGCATATGACACGGTGAAGGTTTCTGTTTATGTGAAAGAAACAGAGAATATAGAGTTTGCCATTGGCTTATTTTGCCAAACGTCCGAGTCTGAGGTATGGGACATTAGGGGTTCCCAGGCCAAGCTGTTCTCATTCCATACTAGGCTAATTGTGAATATAGCATGATGAAACGACGATGCTATTTTGTTCTGACCTGTAAACTGCCTATATGGTTTGGAAGTCTTTATAGACAAGCTTGGTAGGCGGTGAAGTCTTTTCTATTTCAAGTAGAGGACAACATGAATTTTAGGCAGCCATAGTTGGTGGTTTTTCTGCACTCTGTGCTTCCGAATTTCTATTATTGAATCATACCAGCTTTACTGGTGTGTAAATTCATAATAGTGCATGCTTCATACTGTATGCAAGAATTTGTTCTTTGCAAGTGGCACTTGATGGCATCGGTCAAGCAGCTGGAAATTGCATGGTTTTGTCGACACACATGTGTAGGATAGTCTGTGTCTCTCTGTGTATAGCGACTCCTGGCTTTCTTCTTTTTTCATTGATTCAGGCTTTGGGAAAAGAAGTGTCGTAGTCAACTTTATGGTTTCTCGCTACCAATATAGTACTTGTAAATATACCAGGAAATAGAAAACCTAAGGACCCTCTTTGTGCGATATAACATGGGGGAAATAAAACTCTTCATCAACTATTGTTAGTGGACCTGTTAAATCTGTCCTTGAAAAAAAAAAAGCAGAGAGCAACCAACCTTGCAATCCACTCGCCAAACACAGCAAATTTGCTTCGCATCCGGTGTTCTGGTCGTCACAATCACACACTGCTTCTGCCCAGACACGGATTTGCGCCTGCCTTGTCGTCCATATCACCACTAGCACGTCACTGCCTGTTCAGATAAGTGAGTAGATAGATAGATAAAAACATGGCCATTACTGGTGAGCCACAGTGAAATGCGTGTCACCCTCCCAAACGGAAACCCCTTTTGTTCTTTGCCCTAATCCGTTTCACACACGGCGGCTCCCTAACGTAACCCTGGCCCTACCGGCGCTGTTCCTTGTTCATTGGGCTGGTTCAGCTGTACAAATCTACGGGCCCGCCCCGACGATCTCCGGACCACCGCGGGACGGCGGCACGGCAACCGGAAACACCCGCGAGCGATCGAGTGGCGGGCGCGCGTCCGGGCCGGCCGGCCGGCCACCACGCCCACGCCCACGCCCACGCCCACTGGCCACCGTGTGGTGGTCCAAGCGCTGTCCCTTCGCCCATACTAAATACAACTTCGCACTTGCGCTGTACCGCGCCCCTGTTCGCGATTAAAATTGGGGCACCGGCAGGTTACCATACAACAGTGTAGAGGCGCGCTTTTATTTCCGATGATTATTTCGTGGCTTGACCTCCCCCTCCCCTACGCTCACAGTCACAGTAGTCACATGGCCCGTGTCCCCTGCCCCTACCCTATTCATTTCATGCCTGCCTGCCTCGGCGTCGTGATCTCCTGCGCTCTGATTGGCCCCCTCTCGCGGCTTTAAAGAACTCCCACTCGCGCTCGCTCTCCCTGCACAGTCTAGTACTACTACTATCAGTTTCAGCAGAAGCTGCTGCCGGCTGTTTGTTTTCTCTTGAAGCTTGCAAACAAATCTAGGATTTGAAAAACGCTAAAGGCTCCATGTTACAGGTGTGATGAGTTAGCTCCCTGTCTGGTGTCTGCTGACGCATACTTATATAGTACTATATTTTTATTTTTTTCTTCTTATATATAAATAATATTACTAGGCTCGTCCTTCGTGAGACCTAAACAAACTGCATGAGAACGTGCTATCCGATCATGAGGCTGACAGCTCCTTTTCTTTAAGCAAAGGGTGATGGCGAGTCTTGGGTAGCAGCAGCATTTGTTTAAGCTGCCATGCCACCCCTCTTGCTCCCTACGCCTGCCTTTCCCTCCCGTCCCGGACACCCCGATGTGTGGGTGTTGCATTCCTCGCGCGCTGGGGCTTCCTGCTGCGTGCATTGCATTTGCATCTGCACCTGGCTCCTCCTCTGCACTGCATGCCCTGCCACTCTGGACTGGAGGCCACCACCAGGCTATGGGGGGGTGGTGGTGTGGGCTAAAGTTGCCTGCGCGCTTGCCCCTGATCGCTGTTGTCTTTACTTAAGCCGAGGAGGAGGAGACCGACTCTTGAATTTCTTTTAAAGCACCCCACTGCGCTCCTCTGGGTCGGCGTCGTTGATCCCATCGTTTCACAGCAAGACAACCTGTCCGCAGTGCATTGTACGACTTGTACATCAAGGTAGCAGTGCTTTTAAAAAAAAATGTTGACAGCAAGACCTGCATTACCAAGACCTCATACAGCCAAACCCGAGCTTCTCTGCAGTGAACAAACAAAAGTCCCACACTCCCACTGGAGCGCGTGTACAAACTTTCTACTATACACTGTCAGGAAGGGGAAAAACCCGTCACGAAAATATACTATCGGCACTGCACCTTTCCAAAACGACCCTTCATGCGAAAGTTCTTTGAAAACTGAGGATCCATCTGCCCACGTTCTGACGCCCGCCTCGTGATGCGTGGGCGCAGCCGACGCGTCCTCATCAGCGGCAGAAGCGAGGGACCCTCCCGGGGCCGGAGGGCATGGCATGGGCAGAGACGGGAGAGGCAGACAGACACGCAGACACCGACCGGGCAGAGCGCGCGCGCGGGCAGCACGGGGCGTTCCACGGAGAGCAAATGTTGCTGCACCTGCACGTACGCGATCAGTCGCCTCCCCCCACGAACTTCGTACGTACGTACAGTATACCGGCACCATCCAGTCCTCTCGTTTAACTTCCCTCCGTCCACGATTAATTGTATTTGACAATAGGTTCTTTGGAGCGGCACCAATTTTTTATATAAATAATAAAATAAATAAGTTATTATAAAAATATGTCTAGTGATAAAATAAATCATTATAAAACAAATAATATTTATTAAATTTTTTTAAATAAGTTTAAAATTTTTGCCTATCCCTGCACGACATCGACACGGTGGGCAGGCCTGCGCTGCATTGCACTGCATCGGCCACAGCCAGTGAAGTGCGCCAGGCCCCTCTACTCTACCGCGAGGTGGGGGGTCCAGTCCTCGGCCAAAGGCCAAACCGCAAAGGACGACGAGGACCACATCCACAGCACTGTTGCCCAACATGATTTTCATCTCATCTGTCACCTCCCACCGGTCACCGATTCGCCCCGGCGATCTTCCCGTCCCCTGTGCAGTCATGGGACTCTGGACTCGTCCGCCGCCGCACAGCACAGGCAAACGCAGAGCGGCACGCGCCGCGTCTCCTCGTGGCCCTGCACGTCTCCCGGCTGGCTCGGGGGTAGTATGCCTGCTGCCTTGGCCCTGGCTATTCACGACGGCGAAAGGCGCCCGGAACGGCAGAGCAGCCCGCGCTTCGCACGAACGGCAACGGAAAGGAAAAGGACGCGAAAAAGAAAACACGCGCGAAACGGCCCCAGACCGCCGGAAAATATCGCTTTGATCGGATCGGCCGGAGGACCGCCGGGTTTTCGTTGTCGTCATCTCGCTGCGCGCGCCGGATCGTCGGATGTCTGGACTCGCCGTTGGGTCGGTCTGGTTGCGTCTTTCAGTTTAGCCGCTGCACTCGATGCGGTGACGCAACGCAGCAGGCGCCAGCTTGGAGCACAGCAGAGCAGGGGCAGGCCCACGAGATCGTTTTGAGATTTCGAGATCGTGGCGGGGGGATAAAATCTGGCCGGCGTGGCCGTGCCGTGTCACCGTGCGTTGCTTGCAGCGGCGGGCGCTGCGTTGTGCCTTTCCTGGCTCGCGGGTAACGGACAAACCAGCAGAGAGGAGTGAGGCCAGGGGAAAGCACCCCCACGAGCCGGGCCGACTCGACTCGTCGTCGCTTCCTTGCAGGCAGGGGCAAGCCGCTGCCAGAGGCACGGCACGCACGGTCCAGACCTGCTACATGCCATAGCCCATAGCACGCACGTCGCTTGCTGCCGCCTGCACCAAGCGGATATCTTTCGTCACCGTCGGCGTCGTCGCGCGTCGATGATGAGATCTGGACCATGCAATGCAGTGCAATGCAATGCATGATGCATCCGTATCCGACCGTGCCGGTACACGCACGCGGCACGCCGGCCAAGTGTCGGTGACGCTGGGCATCGATCAGCGACGCACGCAGTCGCAGCGCCCGCGACGCGAACTGCTCGTAGTAGTAGTACGGAGTATACACGCGACTATAGCTAATTAATGAGGAGGAGACGTCGTCAGTCGTCAGGTGGCGGAAAGAGGCCGCACGCCCGCACATCGCGTCGACGGGGGCAAGGTTTCAGGGCCGCTCGTTAGCTAGCCAGGCGGCACGTAGCTTGCGGGTACATTAGTGGTGGCCGGAAATGGCAACAACTTTTATTTTACTCCGTCCGTCCACAAAATTACTCCAGTTCTTAATTTTCAAGAGAAACGATTTAAAGCGATTATATTATAGGACAATACTATTCCGTCCCATAAAAGGAGACTTGTGCTAGTTAAACTTTTTAAAGTTTAAATAGATTTATAAAAAATATTAACAAATTTTTATATCTCTAAAATATTACTAAAATATATTTAACGATCTATCTAATAATCAAGTTTGTATTAGTACAATAGTGCAATATAAGGTTTATAATGTTTGACTGTTGATATAAATGAAATGCCTTATAAAATAGGCCCAAGGCAGTAGTTACTAACATGCTTTGTAACTACTATGGGAATGCTCTTAGCCTTGAGTCCCTACCGAAATAGCTATCTCCGTGCCACTGCTCCAAGCCTCAGATGGTCAGAGCAATTACAATAATTATATTGGCTTATAGCCAAGCAATTGCTGATGTGAAGGGGAGAAGAGAATAGAAAGACGAGAGCTTCGCTCTCATGCAAATAACAGAGCTACTGGTCACGAAAGCATAAGTATTGGTGGATCTATACATTAAGTGAATATGAGGAGAATTAAAAAAGAAAAAGTTATAGGACATAGGTAAAAGCAACAATATTTTTTCTCTGTAGACAAATAAAAAAACCACTATCATATAATTTGTCTCTTTTAGCTTGGTTAATAGCCAAATACGTGACTGACGTTGCTCTCACGACGTATGTCTTTTAGCTGACCAATCAGTGGTCCTGATTCCTGAACTGGCGATGCGTGCGGCATGCCCTCTACACTGCAGAGTTCTTTTTCAGTCAGCTGCCCTGCTATGCACTGCAGTTTAGTGTCGTTGTGAGCTTGTGGCTGCTAGCACTTTGTCTCAACTTTGAGGTTACATTTTGCAGTGAGAAAACCAGCGGTGAATATGAATACTGCGTCCCAAATAATCCTCTCAGACCTCATTTTCTGACCGTTTTGCCATTGTGATTTGTGAGCAAAGGATGCTTCTGATTTCAGACTTCCAACAATGAGGAATGAACCACCAACAGAGGACTGAACTTTCTGAAATTGAGCTAGAGAACTTTCTGAAATTGATATATACGAAGCATATAGAGGAATGAACCACCACCAACATGTGGACTGAACTTTCTGAAACTGATATATACTGTACGAAGCATATAGCCCTCCGAAGCTTCAATAAACAGCGCATACAATCAGATCAGGTACTCCAGATCTTGGCAAAAATTAAGTAGAGAAAGGTGGAGGTGGAAAAAAAGAGGGCAAAGAACACAGAAAACAATATACGAATGCAGTACTTGATGTAAAAGGGCTTCCTTGTCCTTATCAAAGAGCACTACATGCAGGCTTTTTAATCTTTTAGGAAGAAAAAAAATGCGTTCCTTTGTTCATTTGATCCAAGGGGAGTGAAAAGGAGATAAAAGTCAGGAGAATCTTAAAGTGGTCAGGTCCATCTATGCAATGTCAAGAGACCCCCATCTAGGAGTAAGTGCTTCTGTATATAGTACATGTAACATCTAAACCGTTAGTACATGCGGCGGTGCCTATCATGGTGTGAACATTCTCGTCGCAGAAGTAGTACTCCACCGTATCCCTTGCAAAGTGATGCAATAATACAGACTTTCTCTACCGAGAAAGGGCTAGAAAAAAAGCAGGGTAAAGATAGGATAGATGCAGATATGTACAAAAGTGACGTACTTAGATAGTATGGTCCATCCATATACAACAGTCACACAGATGATCATGAAGCTATAGTAGTAGTATATATCCATCTCTTCACTCATAAGCTACCTCATATAGGGAAAGGAAAATAATTCGAAACAGGTTACTAGTAGACCAAAGTTGAAGTGAACATGTTGATCCACTTGCCATGATCATGATGAGCAAAGCTACTACAGCCGCATGTCTTTTAGCTGACCAATCAGTGAGGAAAGGAGGAAGCAGGACAAGATCATGAAAGGGAATGTGAACATGCATGGGTAACAGACACAGGTCTTTAGACGTTTTTATTTTTTTGCTTTCGTACTACTGTCTGTCATCGTACTGTGTTTAGTGAGTAGTGATGCGTGCTCGATCAAGCGTGCTTTTGGACAGGGAAAGTGGTAGCAGTGTTACTACTGCCAGCTCTGAATCTCTGAAGATACACACATAGTGCCAATTTCCGTAATTTCTTTTTGCGGCTATATATATCCAAAGTTTAGTGAACATACATAAACTTGCCGGTAATCACATGACCATGAGGCCAGTTGTGGAGCCAAATGGGCCTAAAATATGGGGTCTAAAGACTAGTGCGTGTCACTGTGGAGAACAAAGATATGCCAACCAAACTCCACCCCAATGCAAAGCTGCAAAGCGACGTATTTTTTGGTCTAGCGCTCTCGAAGTAAGTCAGGTCTCCATGGCACGTACGTGTCTCGTTGCGTGCGGACGCCCTCGTCCCTCTGGGCAAAAGTCGTGGGCGATGTTGATGAAAGAATGTGAAGAAAAAGGGATCTCGAAATACAAAGTGACGTGAACCTGAAAGAAATGGGTTGAGGGTTTAGATAAGCGAAGCCATGAAAAGGCCGGCTACCTCGCTGCACTGCACGGGGCTGCCTTCCGGAAAGGAAAATAAAAGGGGGCGGCAACTTTGCATGCATTGCGATCACACACGAACACGAGTACACGACTCGTTTGATATGCCTCGCTCCTGCGCCGTACCACTAGGTCTGTGGTGCGTTTGCACATTTTCATGCGGTTTTTTTAAGAACCTATAGTAGAAAGTTCTGTAGAAACAACGGTTGTTGTAACAGAACACTCGTCGAGGGAAATATATGTATGTATCCACTGAATCTTTGAATCTACTGTAGTTCGTGGTTGCATGCCCTGCGTCTACAACAGATCAGAAGTAAATAATTGTTTTTCCTCCTTTCTTGCGTGATTGTGCGCGTAGAACTGACGCTGCCACTTCTCTTTCAAAGAAATCTTTCATGTACCACAATCCAAAAAGAATGCACCTATGCTCGTCGTAAAGCTATGCGCGAGAGAAAGACAGGGGAGGAGGAAGGGGCCCAGCCTCCCTATCTGTCACTCTGCACTTCTGAAACATGGCATTGGCATGCACCACGGCCTCTCCAGTCTCCACCAATCTCGATCGTCTCCTGTCACTCATGTGGTCCTCTTTCTAGTTACTACTCTCATTTCGTTACAAGCTTTATAACCACTCTCATTTTCTAAGAAATCAAATAATTTTAAGTTTAACTAAATCTATAAAAAATACTACGATAGTCCCGCCAAATAATTATGAATAAATTAATTATAGAATATTTTTTTTTTATAGTGTAACTATTTAAATCATAAATATTAATGTCTCTAAAAGTTTAGTTAAAATAACAATAATTTAACTGAATTTCTACCTAGAATTATAGTTTTTTTGGGGCAGAAATCATAGGACGTTTGTTTAAAACCAAGAGTAATTCCATTAGTATATAACCAGTATTAATTATATGCCTAAATCCCACTGTTACAACTTTTTTTAGATAGAATATTTTGAATCAATTAATTTTCATAAATTTTACAAATTGATATTGCCATCTTCATTCTAAATTGTAGTTAAAATAACAATAATTTAACTGAATTTCTACCTAGAATTAGTTTTTTTGGGACATTCTACCTCGATCATAGGAGTAACTCCATGTTTACTGCTATAGTTGAAAAAAAAAAAATTAGTTAATGAAAGTAAACATATGCCTCTTGTAATCCCACTGTTACAACTCACAAAAAGAATATAATTTTAGATAGAATATTTTGAATCAATTAATTTTCAATTTAAATAAATTTTTACAAATTGATATTGCCATCTTCATTCTAAATTGTAACATGTTTTGATTTTTTTTTCTACGTAGCCTTTTGTTATGTAACTAGATATACATTCTACCTCGATAGGAGTAACTAACATGTGATGATAAATAAACTGGATTGCAAAAAAAAAAAAAACAACAACAACCAAGTCAAACAACCCCTAAACCTACTAACCTAAACTTAGACGACGTATCATATATATACAACCACCGATATATATATGAATGACAGAATGAAATTAAACTCTCTGTTGACATTTAATTTCATAACTTATAGAGAAATGGGATTCATGGCAAGAGAATTTTATCTAAATGATACTCATTTCTTCTCCCTCTTTCTTAAATATACTATCATAAACAATATCTACGGCAATCTATTTAATAAAAAAAAACTCACTTTAAATAAACTCCTACTAAGACTGGCCTTATATCTCAAAATGGTATATTAGGCTATAGCAGTTTCTTTCGCGGCCAGTGTACCTTTTTGACTAGGATATAATAACTGCAACAAAGTGATAATAACAACCGATCTAAAGGAGATTGAAGGTGATCATATTGGGCCCTCGCTCGATCCAGTCGAGTGCCTGTCTTCGTTGTTATTCTCCAGCCACACAAACCGACCGGTCCCTGTCACTGACTCGCGCGGTCGCGCTCCTCCCTTCGAAGCTGCCTTTTGCTTTCGCGCGCCGGTCAAACGCAGCGCCTTGCCGCTCGGCTCCGGGCTCCGGCCAGTACCATGCCAATGCAATGCGATACAATCGTCCCGGCTGCGCTCGTGTCATGATGAGAACGTGGAGTGGAGTCAGGTGCGGAGGCGCTTGGCGTCTTGCGGCGCGGACACCGACCCGACCCGACCCGACCCGACCTGGTTTCCGCCGGCCGGCAAGCCATTTTCCTTGGTGGGTGAAAACGCCCCGCCGCCGCTGCTCGTGTCATCCGGGCAGCTCCGGCGCTCTCATCCTTTTCCGCCCGTCCGCCGTGCATCCATCCACCCGTCAATTTGCTGGTTCGCTCTCGCGGTCTCGCCATCCGTTTTTACCACGCGCCCGGGCCCGGGGTTTCCCGGTGGCGGTGGCGGCTGGTCCGGATCGCGATCTCGTAACAGGATAAGGGCGGCCGCCGCGCCCGCGCGGCTGCAGGGTCGGTCGTCTGTCTGATCCGCGGAGAGTACGTGCGCCACTAGTTGGAGATGAGGAGGGCGGGATGGCCGATAGCGAGACGAGAGCCCAGGTGGATCATGCCGGGGCGAGCCAGGCGTTGGCTTGCACGTCGGAGCTCTTCGCTGGACTGGACCTGGACTGCCGCCACCAGACTGTACTGTACACTACTGTACTATACCGTCTCTTGTGGTTTGGAGCGTAGCAGCAGCATTATTAAAGCGTAGCTAGGCTAGTACACTACCTAGCGGAGAAAAGGCGAGCATTGCTCGAACCGGCGGGGCACGCACGGCTGCACGAGGGGGCCGGCGAGCTTTTGCTTTGCGGGGCGCTGTCCGAATTCCCCAATTGTTTGGACCAGGCCAGTAGCAGTAGGCCAGCAGCTCTGTAGTGTACTGTACTGCACTGCTCTTCTCTGCAGCAAGTCAAGGGCCGGCGTGTTGGTACCGCGTCCAGTCATGAGGAAACCAATGCGACGAGGCATGGGCGGCCACGCTGCCGTGCCCGCCGGCGTCTGGACTCGCATGGAGGACCTCTGATGAGATTGCTGCAAAGCACATTGCTATGCTAGTAGCACCCGCGTTGCTGGACATGGACAGTATCATATTGGCGATGCGGTTGCTCGACTAGTTGCTTTCGCCGGCGCCGAGATAAGATTATCACGCACGAAATCGATCTCCGGCTATAAATAAATAATAACAAATCACTCGCCTCGCCGGAAAGAAACCCCGCCCCGGCCGCCCGCCCGCCCCCCAAAAGTCATGGCTAATGCGTGTCCAGCTACGTGCTTTAATTTGCCGTGGGCATCTCCGCATCTGATGCAGGAACATATTCGTGCCGGCTTCACGAACAAGGCTGTTCGTTCGTTGGCCTCGCCGGTGCAGTGACGAGGCCACGACACCGCATTATGCCGTGTCGTCTCCCCGTCCAGTCGTGACTCGTGACCACGGTTGACTACTGTTTTCACAGTCAGCGCGTGTGTGTGTGTGTGGAGAAAATGAGTAATTGGATTATCACCCATTAGGTATATGGAGTGATCACAAGTGCAAAAAAGAATTCCAGGCCCATTGATTGCAGAAAAAAGAGGGGAATCATAGGCCCAGAGAAAATTCGAAGACCTGCTCTGCGGTTTTATGGCACAACGCAAGGGCGCGCAAGGGCCTCGGAAGAGCCCAAGTATACAACTGGGCTTAAATGTCTGACTGCTGCACAGTTTACCACGATTGCAGCCCTGTGGACCAACATCAGCCAATATGCTATATGTCTGCCAAAAGAAAAAGGAACGAGGAGACGCGTTATGGGCCAATTTAGCACGATGGTGACAATCACCAGGAGTTTATGCCTTACATCTCCGTTTTTTCGATTTTGGTTGTGATTGGAGAAACAAAAGAAAAACACTTGCGCTCAATTTTCTAAATTTTTGCCAATCTATAGTAAAAACTTTAATTTTTAGTATAAGAAATATACTTTTTAAATTGGTGAACCATGCAATATAAAATATGTTTTTTTGCATTCATACAACTTATACATTGTGATTCGTGTATGCCTAAAGTTTTTCCATGTGTTAGACATAGTTTGTTGTTTGTCAGGAATTTCTAGATTTTTCTAGAACTTTTCACATTTTTCTAGAGCAAAACCCACTTTTTGGGTACTTCTATAAACCTTTTATGAAATCCAAATATTTATTTCGGGTTCACCATGTTCCTATGTGTCTTTTTTCTCCACATTTTGAAGTTTAGAAATATTTTTTATGAATTGAAAATATCATCAAGCTTTTTGGAAAAGTGAATGAAAAACTTTTTTTTGGAAAAATATGAAAATAGAAAATAGACCAAATTTCTTGAGGACCCAAAACATCATCGCATTCATTTGATGCACTTGTTCTAGTCCACCCGCTTTTGTAGGTGTTGCTCATAGCTCTGAAGTCAAATGTGAAGGCCCCGCAAAAAAATCATTCAAGCCTTTTCAACAAATCCAATGTGTTCTAGCGGAAATTGCCACCGCCATGGGGTGAAGTAGACAATCACCAATGCTTTGAGGGGTTTAGACTTTTTCAAATTATATTGCCTGTCAAAAGGGCATGTATTACCTTTTAGGGTGAAAAAGGGCACTGCTCTATCTTTAATGTCAAATAGCTTAATCCTCTCTATTTTATTAGAGGAGTTAATATTATAATTTTCTACTAAAAAGGACTAGTTTTCCCATGTAAGTTTGCCCTAAGGTTCTTGAGTACTCTATGAATTTAACCAGTAGTTTGACTATACTCCAAAGAGTTTTATAGCAATATTTGTAAATATTTCAAATCTAAACAAAGTTTAACAAGTTGAATATGCTTAAGCAATCATCATTCCAATCCGTGACTACGAGAGGGTTGGTATAAGATCGAGGAGCTAATATCATATTTTCTTTTAATTTATTTATTTGATATTAATCTAACAGGTTTAAACACAAAGCTAATGATGGCTTCATATTCAAAAACCATGTTCAAAGTCATAAAGTTGAAAAGGTTAAGGTTAAAATCACAGTTTACCTTTATAGTAGGGACAAGAACACTAATATCCCTTGTTTTTATATAAATACATAATATCTACTAGATATTGACCCTAAAGCAACCGCAGAAAAACAAAATATTTTGTAGCAAGCTGAGCGTAATACAATCAAAAGAAAATGGGGTCAATGCTAAAACTCAGACAGCCCCCCGTAGAAGGCCCAGGTTGAAAGAACGAGCTACATCTATCAAAGGCTCAGCTTGGCTGTCTTTTTTTGTGCTGTGGCTACTGTCATACTCCCTCCGTCCCAAAAAAGAATAACGTTTTGGATGTTCGTGCCACAAGTTTTACTCAATTTTTTAGAAAATATATATAATATTTATATTTTCAAATAAATTTGTTAAAAAACTAGATCTAAAGATCTTTTCGATAATACTAATTATGATACTAATCGATGATATTTAATATTTATAAAAAATTGCAGGCAGTCATTTCTTGGGAAGCGAGAACGTCATTCTTTTTAGGACGGAATTTTCTACTTTCCAATACTGTAGCTTGTGAGAACTTTGCCTGCTGCGACTACTGTTGAGACTAGCACAACCAAGCCGATCAGGGCGAATGTTCGTTCCCAAAGTCCGTGAGAGAGCACGGAATTGGGGGAGATGTACAATCTAATATGCGGTCCTAGGACGCCAGTGAGATAATGGTGGGGGAGGAGCACGTAGTAGTGGGCTATGTTTGGCTACTGTTGGGCCACAATTGATGAATTGAATGACTATTAGGTCAGCTTAATAAATCCACTAAGAGCATCTTCAACAGTTTGCCAAATTTTACTTGGCAAATCTTAAGAATTGCCAACTCCCAAAACTCTATGCCAAGTAAAAAAACAGTTCATCTCCAAAAGTTTGGCATTTTTGACTGGCTAAAATAAAAAAAAGGCCCACAAAACACAAACTACATCCATCCGGCCCATTATCTCCTCCGGCGACCATCTCCTACGTCCAGCCGGCGGTGTCTCGTCCCCGCGTCGTCGAGCACGGTAGGTAGACCGATCCGATGGCTGCATCCACGTACGCTAGCTAGCTAGTGACCGGGACCTTTGGGGTTGAGCCCGGCCGGCATCCACGTACGTAGACCGTCTTCCTTGCCTTCTCCACCACCGCCGCCGCCAGGTTCATCTGCAGCTACGATGCTAGCGTTGTGGCCGCCTCCTCCGCACAGCCGCTCGCTGGTGCCGGCCTCGCGGCGCTGGTGACGCTGGCGAGCGCAAGGAAAGCGAGCGCGAGCGCGAGCACGGCGAGAACCGCGAGCTGCCTCAACGAAGCCATCGACCTCGATCGATCCAAGTACAAACCGCCAGCAGAGCAAAGCGCGCAGCGGCCTCGCCGTGGCTGGGGCGCGGCCACGCCGTGGCTGCGCGCGAGCACCGGCCGCAAGCACGACGGCGAGCTCTAGCTCGCCGGGCACGCGAGCGCTAGCAACTACGATACGCACGGAGCGGCAGCGCGAGACTCACGGACGCAGATGGCAACTACGATACGCGCGCGCATATTTACGCGCTGGAGGAGGAAATATGCAAGTTGGGAAAAATGCCAAGTTGAAAATTGTTGGAGGCCAATTTTTCTTGTTTTGCCAAAAATTTGTGGATGCTAAGTTTTTTTCCGAACACGACTTCACGTGTCATTTTCATTAAGAAGAAGGTGGCGAAAGATCGGCAAGTACAACCGCGACACGACACGACACGAAACCACAAAGACGTGGCTCAACGAAACTAACACGATAAAAGGAAGAAGACGGGAGGGACTCCACCACGCCCAACAACACAGCCACGCGAGACGAGCAGCAACGCCACAATGATCTCGGCTCGGGAGATGTAACCGCGGCTACAAAGGATTTCAACGATAGGTGACGCGGTCGTCAGAGTCCACGCATCCCGCGAGGGGCATCACTCACTCGGTGGCGCCCGCCCGAGGAGAAGCCTAGCACAACGCCGGGTGACCGGGGCCAACAACGACGACCCCACTGCGGCGACGATAACACCTTCGACCGAAAGCGAGAAATGAAAGTGACAAGACACAACATAGCAAAGATCGGATCGGGCGGGCGGGCTTGACGCCGGGTGCGACGCCGAGGGTGCGGGGGCCTTAGGGGGGGCTTCAAGGGGGGGGGGGGGGGGGGGTGGAGGCAACGGGCCTTCCCCGGGGGGAGGGGCGCCCTCGGGCGCCAACCGTTGATAAATGCACCCCAGGGATGCTTTTTTGGCAAAGTTCCCACTACACTCGTATAAGTGATGGCTAACACGATCTTGAGTTGGAGATAAAGACGGCGCCAACCCCGGGGAAGGTAGTCTTCAAAAGAGCTTGGCGCGCCGACCGTCGTCGATCCCTAGCAAAATCTCGAGGAAGGGTTTTCACCGTGGTGTCGAGGTCCCTTCCGGCTAGGGGGGGAGGCCCGGCCATCACACCGCGTCGGGCGGGCCGAGCCGACTCCTCATCGGGCTTCCATATACATATATACCAAAAGCGGGGCAGCAGTGAAAGGGCGGAGCAAGACCCACCCAGGGACAGAAGCGTCGCTCGGATGTCACACACAGGTGTGCTCTCCCGCCACCATTCCACGTCGCCACGAGACCCCAGAAAGCGATGATACGGTTCGTCCATGGAGGACACGGGGCGGAGTCGCTAGCAGCGGCGGCGTTGCCGGCGGGCGTCCTCCGGGACTCCATCTTGATGACCACCTCCGCCACCACCAGCCTCGACAGCAGCAGCCCGCGACGACGCCGACGCCATCAGCATCGTGAACACGGCGCTCCAGCTCCTGGCGGAGATGCCTTACCGCTCAGCAGCGGGCCGATGGCGGCGCCGATCGACCCCGTGCCGTCGATGATCGCCGTCACGGTGGCCAGCGCGCGGGGTTGCCGTTGAGGGAGCTGTGTGCGTGCCGGGTCCGTTCAGCCGTCGTGATCAGCGCGGCGTGAGAACACCAGCATCCCGTGACGAACATGAGCGCGACGTTCCACGCCAGCGAGACGTTCCCGTAGAGGCGGTAAGAAGAAGAGCGCCGGTATCGCGGAGGTGAAGCTCGCGGCCGTCTTGCTCCAGGCGTCCAGGTGGTCGGAGATGGCCGGCGAGGATGCCGCTGCTGCTTATACCCCCAGAACAGAGGAGTACCCCGTTCGGGACAAGTATTCCCACCGATAGCTGAGGAGCAAAGAGTGTTCATGTTTATTGAGCATAAATAGTAATTAGAACCTGTTAGATGCAGTAAGGCAAAACGCTTAATTTTTTATTATATGTAGCCTATCCATCTATGGCATGACCTAAATTATTTCAGGATTAGTCGGATTCTTTTTAGCCCCTTGGCACAAAAAACTACTGGAATTCTAAACACGCCAGTCTGGGAAGGAGAACCTCGTGTATATAAACCACTCTTAACGGCAAACTCTCTACCAATCCACCGTAGGCCTATAAAGGATTAATGGATGCCACATCCACGCCCTCACTATCGCTGGCGGGGATATTCGTAGATAGTGGGAGGCGCCATGGAATAGATGAGCGGAACCGGCCCTAGACATATTAAGGTAATCAAGCATAGTAATGAAGAACAATACTTCTAGTAATGATCATACAAACACAAAAAATATTATAATAAGAAAGAGCGTAAAGACTATACCCGGAACTCTTCTTTTCTTAACAACGTCAATCGATAAAGAACTTGACTTCCTCCCTAGATCTAACTAGGAACTAGGGCTATCGGAAACTAGAACGGGGATGCCGCCACCAAATGACTAATGGTTCTCACGGGGGGGAGTGCGGCCACCGCTCTTGGGTAGGATACATCGGGTCAAACCAACTTCACGACTGGGGTGATCAAAGACGGTGGAAGATGCTGCGGCCAGTGGGGCCACCAGTGCCGGCCGGCTGAGCAGTGTGGCCGCCCCGCCCGCTCGGAGGAGAAAGGGAGGGCGTAGGTTGTAGTTAAATTTGGGAGGGAGCGGGGAAGCCGGGGCGGGACGGAGATGGTGCGCGGGAGGCGCCTTTGTTGAGCCCTCCCCGCCGGGCCGCCGCCGGCCGCGATGGACACCAGGGCGGCGTTTGCGGCCGGGAGGCGGCCCGGAGGCGCCTTTCTTGGCGCGGCGGCGGGGTCCCAGGTCGCCTCTGGGGGGGAGACAACGCTTGAGGGCGTCGGGGGATCCGATTTTACTTCCATCTTGTGGATGCTAAGTTGATTTGGCAAACTGTTGGAGATGCTCTAAGGAGCTCTTCCAAACACTTCACTCTGTAAAAATTGGATCGGTGGATCTAGTACTTCAGATCTTGAGTTGGAGCTCTCAAAAACAAGCCCTAAAGACTAGCACAAGCAAAGGGTAGGGTGGTCTTCAAAAGAGCTCTGTTTGTACATCTCCAGGATCGCATTCGACGTTCCCAGTCTAGATCGACAAACATCTCCATTCCCAATCTAGATCGACAAACATCTCCGCACGCCCAATGTTTAGTTGCAGAACCTTGTATTCTCATTCTCATTCTTGGATTTGCTAATACAAGGTCGTCTGACTATGGCTAGTGGAATTGCAGTACGTGCAGCTCCCCAACAGAGCAGAGAGAAACGCCCCGCGCTGGCGCGCTGCAGCGCAACCAGCCGACCGCATTCATCATCCTCATCGGCAACCACAAGGCATTCCATATACATATATACCATGACGAACACGCAGCAGTGAAAGCACGGCACACCGGAGCAAGACCCCACAGTTCCGGGACAGAAGCGCACCTGCTTCCCTAGCTCAGGCCTAAAATCACACACAGGTGGTGTGCTCTCCCGCCACCATTCCACGTCGCCACGAGACCCCAGAAAGCGATGATCTACGGTTCGTCCATGGAGGACACGGGCAGGTCGCTAGCAGCGGCGGCGTTGCCGGCGGGCGTCCTCCGGGACTCCATCTTGGCGACCACCTCCGCCACCACCAGCCTCGACAGCAGCAGCCCCGCGACGAGCGCCGACGCCATCAGCATCGTGAACACGGCGCTCCAGCTCCTGGCGGAGATGTACCCCGTCAGCAGCGGGCCGATGGCGGCGCCGATCGACCCCGTGCCGTCGATGATCGCCGTCACGGTGGCCAGCGCGCGGGAGTTGCCGTTGAGGGAGCTGTGCGTGCCGAGGTCCGCGGACACGGCCGTCGTGATCAGCGCGTAGGGGCCGTTCACCAGCATCCCCGTGACGAACATGAGCGCGACGTTCCACGCCAGCGAGACGTTCCCGTAGAGGCGGTAGAAGAAGAGCGCCGGTATCGCGGAGAAGGTGAAGCTCGCGGCCGTCAGCGCCCGGGCGTCCAGGTGGTCGGAGATGTGGCCGGCGAGGATGCCGCCAACAACGCCACCCACGTCGAACAGAGTTGACAGTACCCCGGCTTCGGTATCTGACAAGTATTCTCCACCGATAGCTGAAAAGAGGAACAGAGTGTTCATGTTATTAGTATAAATAGTAGTAATTAGAACCTGCAATTAGATGCAGTAAAAAGGCAAAACCTTTTAATTTTTATTATATGGTCTACTATCCATCTATGGCATGACCTAGAATTATTTCAGGATTAGTCGATAGATTCTTTTATCTTCCATAGCCTAAAAAAACTACTATATATACACATTGTAACACAGAAGTCAAAATGTCAAATTATCCACACAGCAACATATCGCCACACACTTGCCACTAGTAGCACTCACAAGTCACATCATGTGTTGCTTTCTTTCATGGTTTTGTTTCAATCAAATACCTAACAGAACCTAAGCAGAGCGAGAAATCACAAACATGCCAGGATCTACTCTTTTCCCCTGAACTATTGTTAAGTCAAAGAGCACGATGGTTGCAGAGTGCATTTCAGAGGAACCCAGTGCAACTGGAATGCTATGATGTTTAAGATGATAACAAAACTTCAGAAAAGTGCATGGTGTATGTGTATAATAGTTAATTAATGTAACGAAAATTATTTTAGCCTTCTATGATTGTAGAAAAGTCAGCTTCAGTTCTAGCGAGTGGTTGGTATGAAAGTTTGATTTGCAAGTCACAAAGGGCTTACAATTTCAATTACTATTTTTTTTGAAAAGAACAGGAGGGTTTTAGGCCCCTACTGGAATGATTAATAAGAGATTAAAGTAAAGTACAGGAAAAAAAACTAAGGAAATGAAAAGAAAGCAAGGCTACAGGGAGAGGTTCCTGGGATTCAATTGCTAATTTGCTTCAACACTATATAATATCTCAAGCACTCATTCTAACTAGTGACGGTCTTGTCAAAAAAGAAAAAATTCTAACTAGTGACGGGCATCATGTCACAAGGTTTGTAACTCTAAACGCCGAAGCATGCTTTCTTATTATCATAGTGTGCAATAACAGTTCATTTCGTAAAAGCCAAAAAAAGAGAGCATATGGCAAGTGGCAACTGCAAAAATAAAACTTGACAAACCTGTGTGGCTGATATAAAAGGGAAGCCAGTACAGGAAGGTATAGGCCACAAGCTTGCAGAAGAAAAGGCAGAGGGCAAAAGGAGCTACACCAGGAATTCTCCACGCCTCAATAAATCCAACTGCCTTTTCTTTTACATCTGAGCGTCGTTCCAACAAGGGAGTGTCCATGTCACTCTTCTCAGAGTCCTTCAAATGCAGATCCTCCTGGATTCCAATCACATCAGGCCCAACAGGCAAGAGCAGGAACACCGTGAACCCGACCAGCGCGATCATGATACCGGGCACCGCAAAGGACCAGCACCATCCATACTTCAACATGGCAGCAGCAATCAGAGAGCCAGATATGTTTCCTACAGATGTGTGAGCATTCCAGATTCCCATTATCAGTCCCCTCTTGCTCTTCCCAAACCAGTTGCCAACTACAGCAACCACTGAAGGCCATCCAGATGACTGAAACAGGCCAGCCATCATCTGCATGCCCAGAAAGTAGTAGTAGAAGCTGTGTACATTGAACCAGTAGCCGGCTCCAAAGGCCGCGGTGAACAATCCAGTTCCCATCATTCCTATAGTCAGAAGGATCCTCAGATCCACCCTATCGCCCAAATGGCCAGCAAAAAACATGCCAATTGCATATACACCAAGAAAAGCCAAGTCAATCTGGCCAAGCAATGCAGTGCCGTCTTTGGCGTTGAACGGCGCCCAGCCGCTCGAGAGAGTCGCATTGCTCTCTGCACCTCTCAAATTTTGAAGATAGAGATGACTGGGCCAATGCAACATACCAAGGTTTGTCTTAGGATCAAGAACACTCTTAACAATGCTTGTAGTTTTTCTAGTGGCATGGTAGCTGGCGTATGATAAGAACGTCAGTACTAGTACAAGAGCCTGGCATGATCTGAAGGAGATTGTTCTCCCCCGGACACATTCAAAAAGTTGAATTCCCAAGGGCTTTCTGCTACGCATTTTGCTTTTCTGATGACTTGAGGAGCCCATGAATGAAACTAAACTGATTTTTCCTGCAAAGATAGCTCAAGCCAGGAAGAAGGCCGGCCGATGTAATGAAATTGCCTTATCGGTGTCGGTGCTGCCTGAAAAGGTCAAATAGAGCCGACATCAGAGCCATCCACAAGACCACATAAGAGGTGACAATTTCGTTTGGTAATACTAAGTAATCCCATGACAATAAGGACAATAAGCTGATTATCATTTTGCCACCAAATGATAGCATAAATACTTCAATTTTAATATGATTGGGTGGGATGCTATGGCACCGGTAGTGAGTCCTGAAATTATTATTGGAGAACAGTTCTAAATTAGCAATTTAGTTAATTCAACAGCCCTTGAAATCAGCATAATCATACGCATATGCAATTATGCATACACCTAGAATTATGCCTCCATCAGAATATACATAGTCTGTACTTAAATAAACCTAATTGCGTAGGGAAGGCATAATCAAACAGCAGTGTTACTTTGGAACACTCTCCCATCAGATAAAGTATAGCATATATAAATAAAACAACCAAACATCCATAGTTTCGCGTTGTATGTATCTAAAATACTTATCTGTAAATAAAACAACCGTCGTTGTAGTTGGCAGTATTAAACTCCTTTGATAGACAGGAGGAACTTAATGTAAATGGGGGAAGCATGTGTCAACACTCAACAGCAAGGGGTGCATGAACATCAAAGGCAACAAGGGGTGCATGAACATCAAAGGCAAGACTGTGATTTAATCCGGCCGGTTTGCTACCAATCTTCTGTAGCACCAATCGCCAACAAAAGCGAAAGGAACGTGCTTTTCACAATGGATTAAACGAATAGCTAGTAGTAACTCAGGGAAGGGAAAGAAAGAATCAAAGGCGAGAGGGAACGTAAGGAAAGCAATACAGATACACCGAAGGATCGCGCTCTCATCAGGAAAAAAAAAATTAAGAGAAAAGGCTGGGATACAAATGAAATCAAATCAGGTTGCTGCCAACTAGTATCGAGGGAAAGAAAGCCGGCGATCCGTTAGCTCTCATCTCTCCCGTAACTGAAAGCACGCTCGGGTAATTAAATCAACGGAGGAGGAGCAAGAACAGCAGGGGGACGAAAAGATTGCAGTACCACACCTTTGAAGCTAGGAGGAGAAGTGCCACCAGCCGGTGCCGCTGTCCTTGAAGTTTTCCAAGGGAACGGCAGAGCTGTTCCTGGCCGCGCGGAGGAGGCGTGAGGGAGGCGGAGGGCAGCTTTCTGGGGCGCCTCGCTCGGCCGTGGCTTCCGAGGAGTTCCGTGTCTTATAGGGAAAAAGAGAAATTCACAAGAGCCTTTTGTCTGGCCGTGGTGAGCCGGGTGTTCTTTTTTTTACCTCTGTGGTTCAGGTCGTTCCCCGGTGAGGTGACACCCTCGATTGTTTATTACTGTACCATGGTCTTCTACTCTTCTTTTGTTATCCAAGATTGTCAGCCTTTTTTTTTTTTTATATATATCTCAGCATCACTACCAGCTCTGCAAACCTCTGTAAACAAAGGTACCCAATTTGTACGTTTGGTTTACTCCTCACCCAAGTAATTTTCTGTTATTATGAGCCTAGGGTGGTACGTCAACGGGTAACAACTAGTAACCTGTGAACTTTTGAGCTACTATACGTACTCTACTAGTCGGTGCTTGGCGTGAGGCGATCAAGCAAAGGAGTTGTTCTTATTCTCACCGGCTGGTGATGACCCATCCGGCAGATTTAGCTGGCGGCCAATTGAAAGCTAATGATAGCGAGAATATAGCGAAGGGATATTCTCCTGGGGACGGATATTCCCATCCCAGCGCTAAACGCCTCCTGAATTCTGATCCTGACCGGATCTTCTGGCTAAGCGGAGCCCCCACACAACTGTAGGGCCCTCGCAAACACGATCTCATGGCCCGTCACCGTACCTCGTGGCGCATGCATGTGCCGTTTAATTTTATTCTATGCCCAAATTGCAGCTACCAACTTTCGATTTTGCCGCTGTAGGTGATGTCAAAGATCTAGGTCGAACGCAGGCAATAATAATTCGATGACAGGCAAATAAAAGTTCCACCCAATCCACATGTGGCAGCAGGAAAAAGGAAAAAAAACCGAACCTTGCCGGACGATCATCTCTGCATGGTCCACGACGTGAATTGCTCAGCAGTTGATGCGCGGAGCGAGGGAGCCGTGGCGACGTGCCTGCACATGACGATTGGATGGAGACGATGAAGATTGAAGGGAATCGAGCGAGGAGCGTGAGCCTGTAGGCTGTAGCTAGCTAGGTAAAGCGTCCAAGGGGACGATCCGTGACATGACGAGATGATGAACAGGATAGAGATAAAGAGGAGCGAGAGTTACCTTGTTCCGTCGTAGGGAGGGGTCCCGGCGGAGGAACACCATTGCTGACCCTGGGAGAGAATAGTAAACGGCCAGGTAAACACAAGAGGAAAAGATCGAGCAGCTCTTTTTTTGCCTATTTATATGTACGGACACGCGAGAGGTAGTACTTACTAACGACTCTATTATCGGTTGACTATATTTTGCATAAATAAATAAACAAATTATTTATGTACGTTTGCAGCTGCTAAATCTATTTGGTATACAACTTCAGATAAAAGGATTTCATTATTGTTTATAGGAGTATATACTTGTGATACGTTTAAAAAAAAGTACTTGTGGAACATGCATATGCTGGGATAAGATAAGGACTCTGAACTTTCTTTTTATCCGGAAAAAAAAAACTCAAAACGGTGGTGGCCTGTTATCATGGCACGACATCCTAGGTTGCCTCTCCGGAATATCTCCAGCTGCAATGAAACGAATGGTCGACGACCCTAGCTGCCGGCCGGACCTGACGAATCAATCATCGACCGCGCTATTTTTTTTCTTTTTTTAATAACAAGGCATATGGCACAGAGGCATGAGGCAACGCGCGAGGCGTGGCACGACCACACAACACAGTCACGCGCCAACGACGCGACGTCCAGTCCTAGTACGTGCAACCGGCCGGCTGCTTATCCGCGCGCGCCGCGGAGACGCTCCCGTCGCATGCATGCCTCCCGGCCGTATTGCCTGCCACGGCGGCGCCCGTGCCCGGCTGCCGCCGGCCTCTCCGCGTCCGTCCGTGGCCACAAGTTTTCTAGGCGTTTCCCCCGTTTCGTTCATGAACGACGTGACGCGGAGGCCTGGCCGGGGCCCCGCCGCGCGGACGGGGCCGGCGAAACAATAACGCTTGGACGAGAGTGCGCGTACAGGTACAGGGACGTCGTGACGGGGCTAGGCCGCCCAGGCGTATCTGTTTCTCTTGGCGGGGGACGAAAGAAGGGGTCGGCAAATCCCAGGCCGGCACGCTAGCTAGTGGCGGACGCGGCCGCCGCCGTCGCGGTCTCAGCCTCTCAGCTTCGACCACGGTCTCGGCGCGGTGTTTTGCTGGTGCTTTCTGCTTTGTGTAATTGTTGTGTGGGTGGAAGCAGTTTCGGCGCGCTGACTGTGATCACGACTGACGCCCGACGACTTGCGGCCGAATTCCCTGCAGCCGGAGATGATGGCCTTCTTATTATCTCTCCCGAACCGGATAGCTGATCCAGGCGTGTTCTTTGTCTCGGTGGAGATAATTGGCGCCTCGCAGTCTTTGCGATCGATTAGCAAGAGGGGAAAAATCCAAGGAGATAATTGGACTAGCTAGGACCTAAACCTTACAGCAATCAGCTCAGTGTGCATAGAATCTGACGTCGAGGAGAGAGAGAGACCGAAAGAACAAAAAGCTGATGGACTCCTAGTCTTATCTATTCATGCGTTCTAAGAAATAGTTCTCGAGTGATAAAAAAGGGCTGGCTGAAAAACAATAAAAAAAACACTGATGTATGGGGCTCCTGAGCTGATGTGGCACTAAATCTCTAGCTGATGAGAAAAAAACAACTTGGAAAATAGTGACGGACTCAAATTGCAACTTTTGTTCCTCCAAAACGAAGAAATTGAACTGACCCATTTCCCTCGCTCACATCCACAGTCTGTTGTTGCATGTTTAGGAAAAAAATTTCATGTTCATTTGGAGATTGTCACATAAAAAATGGTTTGCAAACCAGGAGAAACAAGAAAAAAATGTTCCAAGTTTGTGAAATTGTTCTAGGTTCAGAAAAAAATTGTGACTTCTATAGAAAAAATAGTAATGTACGTACTAATAATGTTCCACTCACTATTCATGGCATAAAAAAAAAAAAAATAGTAAAGAGATAGAAAGAAAGGAAAAATAAAAAAAAAAAATGTAAAAAAAGGCGTGAGGAAACGGCCCAGGAGAAGGCCCATGCGGGTTCGCTCCCCACTGGGCCGAACAACCCCGGACTCTGGCTACCGCCGTCCGCCGCATGCCCGCATCCGTCGGTTCACGGACCCCGCGTGCCGGCGTGCGCTCTCTCTTCCACCTCCGCCTTCTCTCTCTCTCTCTCCGCCACGACTGGGTGGGCTACCACCTCCGCCGCCGCCGCCCCCTACGCCAGGTGCTGAGGCCTTCGTCGATCTCTTCGCTGGCGACGAGCACCACCAGGTATTCTCACCCACCTTCTCTTCCCTTCCTGTGGCGCAAAACCGAGCAACCAAACCCTAATTTAAAGCTATTTGGCTATTTGATTTGATACCCTATGACTTCGAACTTTTTTCGCAAAAATTATCGGGTGTAAATGTGTACATCAATGTCCCTTACTGGGCCCTCTACTGCCCCAAACCCTAACATAAGCTATTTGGCTATTTGTAGTCCGATCTGATCTAAGTGCTTAGTGTATATGTAATAGCCTACTAACGTCGGTTTTTTTGCTGCACAGATTATCCCCTGGGTTTGATTCGATACTTTATTATAAATTTTTGATTGAATTGCTATATATTCCTAGTCTAGACTTTTTTGTTTCGATACATGTATTGTGAGTACTAGAATTCACTAGCAGATTATCGTTTGTTCTAGCCTTCATTCTACCGCGATTCTCCTAATTTACTAGCGCTGTACCTTATTACAATACCTGATACCTGCTAACCTGCTGTTACATATTAGGCTGAGCTGACTGTCCCATTCAATAAAAAAGCCGAAGGGCATAGATACCAGAAGCAACACTGAACCCATCTTGCTAAACCTAGTTTTGGAATTATATCTGCTGTTGGAACAACTTACATCGATATCATGGTGAGTTCATTTCCTCTCCTATTGAGTATCATATGCCAAGTTAGCATTCGGTTTTGTGGTTCCAGCCTTTCTATTCCATTGCCATTTCATATTTTTCCTCATATGGTGCCACTTTACAGGCAAACCTTGCTGATTCTTTTCTGGCAGATCTTGATGAACTGTCAGACAATGAAGGCTATCCTGTGAGTTGTTTCTATTTCATGCAACTGTAGTTTTAAGGGGGTTTACTAGGGTTTTTGCTGACCTGCTGTAAAAATTTTCAGGAAGAAGACAATGCTGAGGCAGCGGGTGGGGATGATGAGGATGATGATGATATGCCTGACCTTGAGTCTCTTAATTATGATGATCTTGATAGCATCTCAAAGTTGCAAAAGACACAACGCTATAATGATATAATGCAAGTATGTAATGAAACCCACCCCCAATTTCTTGAGCATGGTCGGTATTTTATATAAATTTGGATTTTGTTTTTTTACTGCAAAAGTAGAAACTGCAGTAATGTGGTTGTTGGGAAAAATGAACAACAATCTTAGGTTGAACAATGCTTTGCACTAGGGAAAACGAAGAATTATCTTGGGTGTGCAATTTTTATATCTTCAGCCTATATCTTATTATTCAAGCATTGATGCATGTGTCTTTTAAGTGTGAATACATACCTGTCACTATACTCAATGCCACACTGGTTTGTTCTAAAAATATATTATCCTGTTAGTATCTTTGACATTCAACCTCTTCATTGTTCGTTCGCAGAAAGTTGAAGATGCACTTCAGAAAGGCACTGACTTCTCTAATCAAGGTTCCATCCTGGAGGAGGATCCAGAATACCAGCTTATTGTTGACTGCAATGCTTTATCAGTAGATATTGAGAATGAAATAATCATAATCCATAATTTCATTCGGGACAAGTATAGGTTGAAGTTTCCTGAACTGGAGTCCCTTGTTCATCACCCAATCGATTATGCCCGTGTTGTCAAGAAGATTGGAAATGAGATGGATTTAACACTTGTAGATCTGGAGGGGCTTTTACCTTCTGCAATTATAATGGTTGTCTCAGTGACAGCATCAACAACAAGTGGGAAGCCTCTTTCTGAAGACAGTTTGGAAAAAACCATTGAAGCATGTGACAGAGCCCTTACCCTTGATGTGGCAAAGAAGAAAGTGCTTGATTTTGTAGAGAGCAGAATGGGGTACATTGCACCAAACCTTTCTGCAATTGTTGGCAGTGCTGTTGCCTCTAAACTGATGGGTACTGCAGGTGGTCTGGGAGCACTCGCAAAAATGCCTGCTTGTAATGTTCAGTTGCTTGGTGCAAAGAGGAAAAATCTTGCTGGATTTTCTACTGCCACTTCTCAGTTTCGTGTTGGCTATCTTGAACAAACTGAAGTATTTCAGAGTACCCCTCCAGCTTTAAGGACTCGCGCCTGCAGACTTATTGCTGCAAAATCAACTCTAGCGGCAAGGATTGATTCAATTAGAGGTGATCCAACTGGAAAAGCTGGACGGAACTTGTTAGAAGAAATTCGTAAGAAGATTGAGAAGTGGCAAGAACCACCTCCTGCAAAGCTTCCAAAGCCACTTCCAGTTCCGGACTCCGAACCTAAAAAGAAGAGAGGGGGTCGTCGTCTTCGAAAAATGAAAGAAAGGTAAGCTAGCCTAAGCTTCCCAGAGCAGAAATGTGTGCTGAACAATTGTTGTTATTGATTTTTATTTATTTATTTATTTATTCAATTGTTATTTTTCTATGTGAACTTGCCTCTGCAGATATGCACAGACTGATATGATGAAGCTTGCAAATCGCATGCAGTTTGGGATTCCAGAGGAGAGCTCACTAGGTTAGTATCATTGCTATGACGTATCTTATGCCGTCTGATTATAATTTCTGCATGCCTTACACTGGAGAACAATTACCCTTGTCACACAATGACATTTTGTTATTATCAGGTGATGGCTTGGGGGAAGGTTATGGCATGCTTGGACAGGCAGGGAGTGGCAAGCTACGTGTCTCAGCTGGACAAAGCAAACTTGCTGCTAAAGTGGCCAAAAAGTATGTTATATTTGTTCTTTATGCAGTATAACATTTGGATACCGTTTTCGCAACACTTACATGAGATGGAATCTAGTGCAAAAATGTTCTTTCCATTTTCTGTTTTAAGTTTGCAAGGCAAAATTAGTGAACATGCTTGATGTCAGGTGTCTTCCATTGCAAGATATGATGGGACACAATAATAACAATAGCAAAAATAGATTTCTACATGTTATACTCTGATTCACAAAGTCTGCTATTTACTTATTTCAATTTTTTGGCCAAAGGATGCTAGTCCAGTTGGTCTAGTCACTCCAGCGGCATCCCCAGGTCCTGAGTTCGAACCCCGGCTGGGGCGAAATTTCAGGCTAGGGTCAAAAAAATCCCCTCGCTGCAGTAGTCAGGGCTCGGGGGTTTTTCTCAGTTGGGGACTGGGAATCTTCTCCTGTCAAGTCTGGTCCGGCCTGTTTACCGTGTGTGTGCGCCTTGAGTGCCGCATGGCCCAGGTCCGGCAGGCGCCTAATACCGTGGGGGCGGTCTGTACCCCACCAGCCGAGTTTTTACATGTTTTAGTCTGATTCACAAAGTTTGTTATTTACTTATTTCAATGTATTGTGTCATCCCATCCTAATTGCCAATAAGTTCTTTACATACATTGCTTGTGTGTTGTGTCTCGGGTACAATTACTGTAATCAGTTCCATTATCCTAATAGTGCTTATCATTGTGTGTTCTCGTAAACATATTACTTAATTGCACAATGTTGCTTGTATTTGGAATATTTATGTTTCACAATATCCTATGCTGTAACCTCATGTTGATTGAATACTGCCTTTTGATATCAGATTCAAGGAGAAGAGCTACGGTAGCAGTGGTGCAACTTCAGGATTGACATCCAGTTTGGCATTTACACCAGTTCAGGTGAGACTTGTTTGTTGAGTTGGCTGCATATCTTGTTGAGGTTCTGCTTACTTTGCCCATGTTTTAGTATACACTGAAAAGATAGGGCAACAAATTTTCATGTTCCATCTTTAGTTCACTGCTGGATAGCTCCCATGTCAGTTTATATACCTTGAAGTCTCCAATTAACCTGTCATTTAACTGTAATTAATTATATGCTGAATGGCATGCATTTTCCCTTTTATTCGAAGTTTGGTGGTGTGTAATCATAGGCTCCATACTATGTAGCATGACTTTGTTTGAGGATTTTTTTTCCTAAGGTTAATCGTTAGGTCACACTATGTTTGGATGCATTTTAACAAACCTATTCACATTCGGTAGCTCACTTCTGTTTAGTTTCTAACATTAAGTAAACAAAAGGTCCCTGCTGATATAGGAGTATTTCTCTTGTCTGATGTTCATTTTCCCTTATGCAATGCAGGGAATAGAGCTGTCAAATCCACAGGCCCAAGGAAACCTTCTTGGAGGCGGAACTCAAAGTACTTACTTTTCTGAGACAGGCACATTTTCAAAGATCAGGAGGACGCAATAGAAAGCTCCCCCATTGCAACCATCACATCTCATTTGCACTGCATTTGTTGATATCCTTGGCATGCACTGTAGAAAATCCAAAAGTCAATCTTGCAATGTTCCAGAGACTTTAGGATAGCATTACAATGTTGTTTGATGCTTGAAGCACTTAATCCCAGGATTTTTGCGACCGGACCAGAGGTTCACAGCCATAACGAAGCCACTTTTGAGATTTCTGATGTTGTCCATAGTCTATATGCCTCGTGTACAAGTTCAGGCGAGCGATTTTTATCTCACGGTTACTTGGCATCTGATTGGTCTATGATGTGATACAGCTTGTTTCGTGTGAGCTTCCGCTCCATCTCCATGCTTGGTACTTCCTCTTTTTTAGATTTGGATGGACGCGGAATTAAGGAGAGGTGAAATGGTAGGATGCATAGGAAGTGGGAGAGGTAGGTGGAAATTGGGATGCGTAGTCAAAGAGGAGAATGGAGATGTATTGAGAATGAGATAGGAGAAATATGCAATGAAAAGTGAGAATGGTATACTGAGGAGATAAGTACATATTGAAAAGTAAGAATAACACTTTGTCGAATAAAATAAAACTAGAATGATACTTTTTGTAAGACGGAGGGGAATAGTTGGCAACTTATCATGGTGCAGCCCGTAATCAGCTGAGCGTTGTCACTGCTTGTAGCTACATATAGAACATAAAGATCTTTTTTCTATAAACAATTCAAGCAATTAAATTCAGAAGCCTCATTTGGTACAACTTTGCTTCATTGATGGAATAACGTTTTAATATGTTTTCATGAGCACCTCTATTGGAGCTGAAGATGCTTTGTTAAAACGTCCAGTAACTCTTTCATGAGTAGATCTGACAGAGTTTGGGTTCAGCCCCGAAAGAAAAATAGGAAGTTGTGCCTTTGCTGAAGTTGAAATTTAGGTTGTAGCTGGCTGGACCACTCGACTAGTATAGTATTAAGAACATAGTAAAAGATAGTAAAAGGTTGTATGTGGGCAGTATGCTGAGGTGAAAGAGAGGGTGGGAGAGTAAGAAGCGCAGCCGACTTAAACATAAGAACAAGGAACTTTGTAAGAGATTGCAAGAGATATAAGCCAGCCATGTATTAATAGTGAAGAGCTAAGTACTATATAAGACAGATAGGTTGTATTATTAGTCTTACTCTAATGAAGGACACACGACCTGCAATCTATAATACTGATTCCTACTCAGCCTGAAATAGGAAGGAACGTTCTGCCTTCACTTCGTCCCATTAACTATCCAAATGGACAATAAATAAATTCATCCAGATAAAAATGGTGAACAATCATATTTAATAGCTTTCCAGAATTTCTAAAATAGCAACAACAGTAGGAAAACTAGTCCGCTCTTGAGTTGCAGAGCAAATTGATATAAAACAGCGATATTTATAGGTTGATAAGTGAAAAACTTCAACCCACTATTTTCAACACTGATGGGCCAACAGTCACAACAGATTCATTTCAGATATACATAGTGCTACATGGACTGTGCTGCAATGCACTGTACTAAGACCAAAAAAAGGGGGCTGCAAAATTGTGTACAATTACTATCCACTCATTCTACAAAATCATCTGAGATTTTTACAAGGCTACTTCTCTATACCGTTGGTTTCCTCATCTAAATGACCTAGCCTTTGCACAACCATTGTAACCCTCCTCAATTTTGTACAAATGGCGTGCCCCACGCCTTCCCTTTCATTATTTTACTACTAACTAATAGATGGCAAATCTGGAAGCAGGTAATGATAGCTGAACATTGAATCTTTGCCACGGGTCATTACTGAAGTAGGCCATCACCTTCCCAACCAAGTCGCAGCATCTGATCCACTACCTTCAAGCTCAACTACAATATTACCACTCTATTAGCAAGAAAGTTCAGAGTGATCTCCTATGCAATTGGCAATATTAATAATTATACTGAAATGTTTTTACAGGATTTCTTTAACATTTAGTTAACAATGAAAGTGAATATATTGATTTCATCAAGCATAATCTATTGTTAATTAGGAATGGAGGATGCTTACAGTGGGATCAGTAAAGACTATAAGCTGTTTATCAGCAGTGGAAACTAGAAGATTTGTGTTCTCTTTGTTCAGAGCAATTGCTGTGATGTCCTGGCCCTTTGCCAGCTTCAGAGTATGAAAAACCTGTCAGAAAAACTTTTCTGGTGAGGATTGCACAAAGGACAACAATGAAGGTGAATCCAAGTTTTTAATGTTAACCTTCAGTTTATGCAAATCAACAAAGCAGATTGAAGGCACGTGAACAGATTGCTCAGTTTCAGATTTTTCAGAATTTTTTGATACATCATCAATGCCATTGGGTCCAAGCTCATGATCCCCAGTTTCAGTACTGTTATCACACTTGTAGTTGCTGAACAAGGACGTTCCAATTAAAGCAAAATGACCATCTGTAGAAATCTCGATGCAACTAACTTGTCCAGAAAAAGGTAATAGAACTGAGGTGGCAATAGGGATTCCATTGACAGTGAAGGTAGATAATGTTTTCTTTGTTTCATTCCAAACCAAAATGATTCCTTGAGAAGATAAGCATATTGCATGTGCCCCAGTGACGTCAAGCCTCCTTATCAGCCTGCCTGTGCGTAAGGAATGTAGAAGAACACCTGTTGCGTTTGATGAGGAAGCAACAAGTCCCAGGTCAGGACTAACAGAGCAGCAGGTTACTTCCCCAAGATGTCCTCTCATTACATGCATTGGACCTTCAACTCGACGTCTCTTTGTTTCCGAGAGGCTGCTCATGCCGCTAGTGCTGCCAGAGAGAGGACTGCGTGGTGTCGTTGGTGTAGTCGGTGGAGGTTCTTGAGCATTTTTCTTATGTGAGGAGCCTGTTTGATGAATCCTCCAGAGTATAACTGTGGTATCTCTAGACCCTGTCACAAGGTAGTTGCTATCAGGCGACAGCGCAAGGCATGTCACTGGAGCAATATGTCCAGAAACAGTTTCAATCGTCTTCGCTCCATCTGGGGATATCAACTTCAATGAACCATCAACGTGGCCACCTATTATTGAGCAAAATGATTCTTAGGTTTATAAGAAGATTCATGGAAAGACAACTAATGAAATAAGCTTGTAATGACCATAGAACACACTATCAAGAAAACAAGCAAATTCAGAACTAGTTATATAGCTCAAGTGTAATGAGGCCGTTGACTGTCTGCCTAACAGACTTTAAGCAAGGTACATCACAAAGCATCGTTTTCTATGAATTCCAGAAGCAGGGACAGTACATCACAAAGAAAGTGCAAAGAGAAAAATGAATTTAAGCAAAGTAGATCACACATTCACACATGTTACCAAATACGTATAAATAAAAGAAATGAGATCTAAAAAGATAAGTAGAGAAAGGAAGCAATCACCAGTAATTATCTCTTTGTCACATGTGACAGCAACAACTGCTGAACTGCGGATTGCAGAAGCGGCAAATGCTATAGCCCTTGGGAACCCATAATCTTCTGCAGAACCAGTAGATCCTTTGAAAATGCGCATGAGTGCACCACTGGTTGAATTTGTGGAACTTCTACCATGATGGAAAAGGAAAGGTGTTCCCTGACCATCTGGAGTATTAGGCTGCCATTGGTGAAGTGCCACATGCGCTGCTGGGGCATTTACATCTACAACTACAATCGAATCATTTGATACAAGCATAGCACTGGCAGGAACATTGCAACGATCTGGATGTGGAAGCACATAGGATTTAAGTTCGCTTGGATTTCGGAATATTGTCTGCACAGGAAATTAAAGGGTCAAGCTCTGCCAAATACTAGTGAGCCACATAGCCTATTATACCATGAATATGGAAGTATGACAGTACAAGAATGCTTAAGAAGTCATATACTAGATTTAGATGGTAAGTACTACTATACTATATTTAATAGATACTTATGCAGCACAAGAACAGCCAGAAGTGGTTATCACGAGAATGACAAAGGAAATGGAGACAATGGACAATACATCCCGATAGAAATATATCAATAGAAATTACCTAGATGGCTAGGTTCATATGTTCAAGAAATCAACTTATATCTTCACTATCCAAGTTTGAATCCAGACCCACTCAGATTTGGGTGCCTATTTCTTATTTACAATGGAATCTAGCTCCTCGTAAGTTGGTTGGTTTTTTTAATAAAAGAACAACAAAATGCAGCGAAGACCAGATTCACGCCTGGTTTTGCATCTTTGTTTTGCTTCAATGGATTAGCCCAAGCGATATTGTTATTTTTCAGTTCTCTGCACATTCTAGTCCAACTATCAACTAAGGCATAGAGGACTAATCCCATCGCCATAAACAATTCACATGAGGAAACCAGCTTCACTGGTAAAATTGTGCCTCAACACTTCTAATGGAGTCACTATGATGGTCTGCTGGTGGGTTCCCAGCAATGCAATTCTTCATATCGTACCTGTAGTAAATTTGGCTGCCATAGGCTGAATCCTGGTTCTAATCAGGAACAAGGAAGTGGGGTAATGATCAATTGGTTCAAGAATAGTTTAGCAAATACAATGGAAGAAATATCTTTAAATTTGTTGCAACTACTGCTCAAATCAGCTGCTTAGAATTTATCTTTTTAATACGAGTTGCTTAACTGCCATGACACACCAATTCCACCAGCAACCAGCCTATAACCCTAACATAACTTATAACAGGCTAAACAAACAGACACTTGAACTCGGTAACACTGCTAATATAATTACCTGTAGTTGTAAGACCTCTGCCAATGGCTTCCTCTTCATATGAGGGACAGTCAGCAGTTGAGATGGTGTTTGTCCAAAGTAAGCAATTTGATCTTGTGTAGCTCGCCGTTCCACCTAAAGCGTTTCCAACAAAACATGAAAAGGTAGAAAAGGCTACTAGGAAACCTGTAGACTAACTTATGCACCATGCTACTTACTGGGTCCGTAATTTTGTCAATATCAACAGTTCCCTCGTATGTGATGTAGAAGAATACATTGTTTGCCATTATCGATTCTTTGCCCCTCTGTTTATATCTGGAAACCAGAGTCGTCAACAATGAAAAGGTGATGTATGTAGGACATGATGAAGAGAAAACATCAGAACTGGCTGCCCGGGGTAACTAACAATAAGGATGCCTGGCATCTTATTCAAAGTCCATGGATGCTACAGACAAGAAATTGATGAATAGCTAAAAGCAAGAATAATCCATCCAGACCATTTCATCTAAATTAAGGCTGAGAAATATGAAAGCAGACAATCCTATTGATGGCCAAAAAGATGCTGATAAAAAAGCAAAAAATCGAATGTAGTAGAATGGTTGTACATATCTATCAAACTTAAGATATTATTGTACATGTAACCAACTTAAGATATTATTGTACATGCAACCCAAATAGTTTCCATTGAAGATACAACAAAGCATCAATGGTAGTAGCATGATGCAAACCTACATCAAATTATCGTAAGGATGACTGTGCAAGCACACAAGAAAGTGGTCAAGCTAGGATGATATAGAGCTTTACCCAAAAATTAGATCAATCCACTCATGCAAATGAGCAGAGACGTGCTCACTCTCAAGAGCCTTCCGGTGTTTATGGACAAAATCCACATGGTTCTCAGCCCAGGGAGGCAATTTTACTGAATCTGCAATGGTGCCAGAAATGCATCACTGTTTTTATCCACTCAGCTGCATAGTGAAAATAAGTTGAACCGCAATTACCTAGCTTCCCTCCAAGTTGAGTTGTCCCAAAGTCAATGCCATTTATGTTGGTAAAAACCTCAGGGAGGTAAAACATCTCAGGCACCTAAATGAATCACCATAAAATAATCAGATTGCTGCAACCTAGACTTGGTTTTGCCATGAACCTGTAAAGATCGATGGGAACTACTGCAGACACTTGTCGGTAGACTTACTAGCTCTTTCACATCACTCATGTCTTCAAGAACACTATCCCATGTACCAGAAAGATCAGAAAACATGCGATCAGCGTGGTCAAACTTGCCACCTTGCAGTTGTATAGACAGTGTTGTAAAAGGCTCCACCCTGAAAAGGTAATACAAGACCTGCAAGGGATAATAGTAGTCAGTACACAAATCAACGCTGCGATAACCAAATATGCACTGGATAATAACCAAATATCAAAATTATAGGCCACACAATTGAGCAAGAAATGATGACAACTTTGTTTTTCCTAAAGTATTAGAACAACTGACAAAAGAGGATTGCAACAAACCAAAGTTATACAAAGGTAAAATCACAATTAAGACACAAAGTTTTGATTGATGCAGGCAAAACCATGCACACATATAACCTTTATATATTCTAATTAATCAAGAGTTAAATGCGGCCCAGAGCACTTCTGCACTACATAATTAACATTGCATATCCAGTATTCTAAGTAAACATCGGATTCATAATTAACATTGCATATCCAGTATTCTAAGTAAACATCGGATTCATATCTACTTAAGAAGATATACCGTGCCAGCGCTGGAATAATGTGAACCATAATGAAACTTTGGGATGATTGGATCCTCGAATGTCGAGTACCGTTCTTGGAACTTCTTTAGACGTTCAGGGTTTAGTGCTCCAATTGGCTGCATCAAATAACACAGGCTGTGGTTAGCGATTAGCAAAAGGAAGGAACAACAAATAGATGAAGGTTAACCTTTGAAAGATCTCGATAGGACGAAGGATCATCCAGATTCAACACTTGGGATTTGTAATCTGCTACTACCCACGGGAAAACAGGGTACTGCACAAGCAGAAACAATATTAGGACGACAAGTCGCTAGATTCGACCAGAAATATTAAGTATGCAGGATACTGACCTGAGTAATGTCATTGTAACTGCGCCCAGCCAGTGTGTTAAGTTCCATTAAGTACTCAAAATTGCTGATCTGAACAAATTAGACGTAGTTAGATATCAAAACTACCAACATATTGCATAGGACAATGTATGTGTACCTCCCAATTAGCCCAGCGCTCCATCAACTGAGTTCTTTTAAGAATCTGCTCAGCTCTCTGAAACAAAAAGGAGGCATGACTACCTATTATTGCATATTGACAATGCTAGATATTGGGTTAAAATGCTCAGAACACAAACCTGGGTAGCTAAAAAGATGTCATTCAAGTTAGGAGGTTTGGTATGAACAATGGCCCGATAAGCGTTTTTACGGGCATCAATATCCTACAGCAAGTACACATGAATTTAAGATAGTTATTCAAATGCGGCGGCAGGAACAAGAATTAAAATTATGCTATAGTGTTTCGTTAAGGATGTACCCCAAAGTCAAAAAAGAAATTCGACCTATCTACCATGAATAATTCCAAAGCACTTCGACGTAGCAAGTACCTGCAACAAGTCATTTTGACCCACAAAATGAGTGAACGGCACACAGAAAATAAAACTATACTGTAAGGTAACAAGTCACATATAGAGTGTGATTTATTCATCCCATAAGGAAAAAAGACAAAAAAAATGAACTTGATGATAAACCAGAAGCAATTTATAACAATAGGACCTGATCAGAAAGTCAGGCTTACCGTCTGCTATATATCTGATGAAGTGATGAGATCAACCAGCTTCGATCTTTATCTTGTTGATTGCACTGGCCACTAGTAGATGCAGCATCATCAATGTTACTGTCATTTGAACGCTCATCAATTATGAAGTTAATTCTCTTTGAAGTTACCTGGGAACAAATTAAAGGGGGCAAATGACATGCATTAGAAACTAAAGTGGAAGTTGAATAAAAGCATATTAATCAATCGTAAATTATAGAACCAAACATTCCAACAACAAAATTTGATAAAGATGGTGGCTAGTTAAGCGAATCACAAATCAAACATAGAAATGTTACTTTTTTTTTTTTTTTTTGCACAATCCAGATACCAGAATAATATATAACATGGTAAGTAGCATAGATAATTTCACAGAAGACACATGTAACATCACCCATATGTCAAACAATGTACATGAGTCTTTTGTGTTTTCAGCTCAAATATGTTAATTTTTACATGCATCAGCGAATAACCACCAGAAATTTTACCTACTTTGTAGCACACTCCACACTGTTAGTAACCTCTGTAATACCATTAACTTGCTGTAGTGGCCAAAACGAAATCTCACCGAGAATTGTTGATATATTTGTAACTATTGCACCACAACTTTTTCATAGAATTGTGTATAATTGCTTTACTACTACAGAAGTTCACTGTACAGTTGTCTCAGAATACAAATGAGGGCTTGCGTATCGCATCTTAGCATTACGTCACAACTTTTTCATAGAATTGTGTATAATTGCTTTACTACTACAGAAGTTCACTGTACAGTTGTCTCAGAATACGAATGAGAGCTTGCGTATCGCATCTTAGCATTACGTACCATACTACATAATATTGGACAACACGAAAAAAAGTTCATATTTATATAAAAATAAATAAAAATGGCAATATTGTGCATGAATTGTTGTACCAATTCACACTTAGGTTATAGTTTATGCATTGATATACTGAAGGTGAAGTGTGTAATTAGCAAATTGGCACAAACTGGTAATCTTCAAATAATGGAAAGAAAACATTCTAAATTATAAATTCTTATGAGAAGGCGCGAATGACAAACATGTCTAGAAATCACTTACTTGGAATGTTCCTCGAACAACCTTCAATGGTCGCACCATTAATGATGGCAGTTCAACAATAATTCTCTCATCAGCTTCGCTAGGCACATAACTAGGTGCAAGAACTGTAGATCTAACCAAATTCCGATCAGCACAAATGCCAGAACTTCTTGAACCTGTCGATCCTTTTACCGATTGTTGATCGGCTGCTGAAGAATGTTGAAGCTGATCGTCATCAACACTGCTGCGAGTAGTGTCAGTTTCTAACTGCTCATTTTCCACATTTTTGTCATCCATCGACATGGCGTCAGCTATAATTACAGAAGCAGATGATGGAAGAGTGTTTGTTAATGAAGAATTAGCATCCTCAGAGTTGTATTCATTTGATTGTGCAGAAGCACTAAGAAGCTTCCGGTCCTCATAGTCAGCAGCTGCACCTAAATGATCACATCCCTTGTAATTTCTTTTCATAAATCTTCTCATCCTTGAAGAGCTTTCAGTAAAATCTAATTTCCAGAAAACCTGAAATACAGAGTAGTAAAACTGGTTATTACATATATACACAGTTGAAACTTCACATGGGTTCTCATATGTAGAGCATGTTACAGAGCAACTCGCCAGGTTCAGATTGTACTGGTCAACAGCGTGCTGTTTCAATGACGAAACAGAGCAGGGAAACAGATTAAAAAAATATTCAGTACGTACACGAACAGGAGTGCACAGATGCTGTTCAAAGGGTCCATATAGTCTACCCATCTCTGTTAGGCAATGGAGAAGATGCCGCCATGCTCGAAGCCCAGTTGAGGCACGATGCCGAATTAACACATCAACTAGTGTTTGCCTCTCCATCTGCATTTTCCTAATTTTATAAGGCACGAAAAATATATAAATAACTAAAAGAAGTGTTTCAAGTGGATTTACCTCAGCTCGTTGTAAATTTCGTGCTAAGGCCAAACAAGAAACAAGAACTGCGACATATTTGTATGAAAGGGCTGAAAAATCCCTTCCTGCAACTGATTTGGAATCAACTGATTGCAGACACTCCACCCAAGCAGCGCTCATAGCTTCTGACGTATTCCACCTCTTTGCACGCTCAATATCACCTGAACTCCTCCTTTGTCCTGATGTTGCCATTGCTACAGCACTAAGGCCCCTTCTTGAACCAATCTTAGCAGTTCGCTCAAGGTCACGAGCAGCTGCCAATGCGGCAGCTTTTGCTGCTGCCTTGTCCTTTGGGGTGGACCCAGGCTTGTTAGCTGCTGTTTCTACAGGCATCTGGAAACTCGAGAAAGTCTGTAGTTTTGCTGCTGCTTTGCGCTCAGGCAATGCTGTGTCACGCCTATTCAAGGTATTCCTAGGAGGTGTTCTTGTTTCTGTCCCTGAGGCACCAGCAGCCATCATGGCCAATGCCATCGCAACTGGTGGTGATGCAAAAGCAGCAGCCCAACCAGGCGATATCATTAAAAGAGCAGCCTGAGTTCAAAATAAATGAGACAAAAAAACCTTCCAATCAATACAGTATTCTCTGGAGAAGAAGACATGATAACATATGATATTAAGTTACTAATCTTTAACCAAAACACGACCAGCAACTTTTCTCCTGAAAATTCCTTACAGGATTGTCATGCTAAATGATACAATGTTTGGATTGAATATCAGAACAAAGAGATCAGTTTAAATATCAATGTCCACAACAGCAAACGCTGTTTAACAAAACTGTCAAAAAAGAAGCAAAATATAAATCATGGATAGTTTTTAACTGACTAGAGCAAAGATCAGAACTTGAGATACACGCAATACAAATTATGATCAATTTCTGGAATTGACAGTAATCAGATTACCCAATTAGATGAATGTGGGCAAAAACCATGCTGCCTCCATTTATTTTTATCCTTAAAAAAACTTGACCTGTGAGGGGTAAGACCGCGCTCAAGCATGCTAAGAAGACCTTATTCAGGTCAAGAAAACCCCCAAACTCTTGCCCCACCCATACACAACAGGAACATAGCCCATGTGAATAGATGAGGGGATCTTTTAACTCCAGCCCGAAATTTGCTCCCACGGGGTGTCAAACCCACGACCTAAGGAGTGATACTCTAGTTTAAAAGTAAAATATGACTATATGAGTAAAACAAGCACATTAAAATTGCCTTTTGATTTATCATCTGTATGCCAGTGATACAGAGTTTAGCAATATCACTATCTTAAGTCATGATTAGCCTCCAGGGAGACAGCCAGTACCTCAACAGGTAATGCATCTGCTGCCAAAGCACGATCATCAGCAATCAATGGATTTTGTCCATCTGAAGAAGTAAGCTCATGAATACCAGCCAAAAGGGGCCGCCATCTTCTAAGAATTGCTACAAACGGTGGTAAAATCAGCTCAATGTATTGTTTCCTTAGGGGTTTCCTATCCCTGCCAATAGCGTGCCAAACCTGCATCAAGGGTAAGATAGCGCAAACTCTTATGACTAACAAATAACAACTTTATATTCCCTGAATAATATCATTACAAAAATACATGAACAATAAAAAAAGAAGCCTAAAGATAATATGGTATGCCCATTTATTTACAACATTCTCATGGATTCATTAATAATAATAGTGTTTGTCTAAAAAAAGTACTTGGATGAGCAAAATACAGGAATGCATAGCATCAAAGTCAAGGGATTTAGGACAGGCCACGAAAAACTTCCAGTTTTATCCAATATGGAAATCTTAACTTGAAAAGTACAAGAATCAGACATCAAAACGGAAAACAGGGAAGGAAGGTGGAGGCATGAGCATACTCTGCATGTTAGCACATAATATTGCCATGTTGAAGATAAACACTATTACTATACCACATTTCATGTCAACAAAATGACAGCCTTGTCCCATTGAGAAGAGGCTCTGATCATAGCTGAGTTTGGTAGGCAAAGCCCTTTATAAGATTGATTCTTGTTCCAAGAATTTTTGAGCAAGGCTAAGGCTACAACAGCTGCTGGGATAACAAAACTAGGACAAGCAATAAGAAAAATATATTTTAAAAATGTGAGCTGCACATTGAATCACCAACAAATTCCAAAAAATTAAGAAGGTAATGTTGGGGTCATACAATCCATAGCACTTGCATGAAGAAAAGAAGTTAAAAAGGACTTCTATGTTCAGTGTACTAGTCTACTCAGGCGCATGACTTCAAATTCATTATGAGACAGATTACATGATTAAGTGATAATGTAAAAGAAACTCACCTCTGAATAGAGAATAGAAGAAGCAACCAACACTCTCTGTCTCTTAGACTCCGTTATTGGCATATTGAGGACGGGGCCAAGCACACTGTATGTTCACAAGATTTAGGAATTAACAAGAAGGCCACCTATGATCAACTAAAAAACCAAATCATATAATATATTTAGCTGCATGCACTGACTTTTTGCACATACACCCAAAAACCAAGTCTGATGGGAAAGGTGGAACATTCTCCCTCAGCCTCATGTGGGAACGTGGAATTGGAACGAGCAAACAGTTCTTTTGGGCCAACAGTTGCACCCAAAATCCTAGGCAGATGGGGATATGTTGCCAATTCACTTATACTTCAACATAATATATGAAAGCACTTTCAACTGTTGAAGTTCTGATTATTTACTACTCCCTCCCCATCCCAAGATACTTGATGTTTTAGGATTTTCAAGACAATAGTGCTCAATGGAAATTACGTATGCACCCCTATTTATTGAAGGTGATCCACACTAATTAAGGAATAAGGTGCTACTTAAAGTAATGCATGGAAGCATGCAGGCCGCAATCTCAAGCTGATATAGGCTCAACCTAGTGTCGAAGAGCTAAAACATCAAGTTTTCTGGGATGGAGGGAGTAAATTGCAACAAATGCTCCAACTCCTAACAAACATCATTAAGACAGTTTTTTTTAGAAGAGTGCTGATATAGACCCTTGTTTATGTTTTTTAATCTCAGCATCAAAGATGAATTTCAAACTGAATTGTTGTGGCTACACTTAAATTTAGCTGTAATACATACATGATTTTCCTTTTCAGAAACCATCGGTAGTTTAGCACTAGCACAGCTATATTGTGTTAATTCAGCAACAAGATGAGCAGTGAATCTGACTTTGGCAAATGATGCAGTTACCTCCAAAGAAGTGCAGATCGTGGTTTTCTTGGAGATGAATAACTGTTGCTATCAAATGGAATCACGCTTCCAGCCTGGTGGCCCATTCCTTCGGATACCACATCCTTTATGCTAACATCTCTCGTAAAAGCATCACCTTCACCATTATCATCCTCCCTCATCGAAACAAGAACCATTCTGAGCATGCAAAGAAATGGTTGATCACTATCTAGCAACTGATAGAGGGCAGTCATAACCCCCATACCAGGGCCAGATCCCCCTCCAATACCAAGACCACCACCAAGTCCAGATTCATCTAACAGAAGTGCCTGCAGCACAGCAACTGATTTCTTCACAAGTGGAAATTCAATCCAATTCCCATTTGAATCCTTCTGTAGAACAGATTTCCAAGATTCCCATCCACTTCCACCACCACCAAATATATCAGATTTGGGTGGAATGCCAACACCATACCACAAACGGCTGCGGTACTTCCAACTTTCCCCAAGATCAGCTATGCAGCTCCCATAAGACACAAATGCATGCTTGACAGATTCATAAGGTTCAGCTGCTGTTGCTGCTGTAAGACGTTCCATCACGGCAGCAGAGATTTGTCCATTTGAATCGGCCATAGAAGTAAGCAACTGCTTCAATCACAGCAGACATACAGTATTTATAAGAATAAAGTTCAACTATCTGTTGGCAATAGTCTATCAGCATAAGCCATGAAGGCATGAAGGAAAAGTTAATTATTATTTTTTTATTTTCATATACCAAGATATGTACAATTAAAAGCCTTTCTTAAATCCAGGAATTAGATTATTAGATTGTCCAATGGCACCTTTCGATTTAGAGGAATTTCACACTGTAACATTTTTGCATTTAGGACTTTATTGTTCTCGTCAAGGAAGTGGCAGGTATGGTATAATCTGTTGACCAAAGTACCAAACACCAACTTTAGAGTCCACCATTTATTTTGCCAATAATTTGTTCTCACCTCATACAATGAACTAGCAAGACCATGGAGTCTAGATGCTTAAGGTAAATAAGAGTTCTACTGAAATATTCTGGAATGATTACCCAGATAACAATTATTAAAAACTGGTAATGGTAAGCCATGAACATGGAACATGGTATGAGAACGAAAATCATGACAGACAATGGAACAACTTTTGCAGTGACATTAAGCAATGGCTAGAAAAAAGATAGCAAAATGTTATTTCCATCAAACACAAACAAGCAAATACAAGATGAATATAATCCATATATAACTGCTCAAATTTGAAGCATGGTTTAACAGTCAAGCAATTACTATCAAAATAATGCTCATAACTGATAAAAATGCAATGACATATAGCCTTCGTGTGTTACATACATCCAGAGGAAGGCCACCAGCATCACTGGACAAAGATGCCCGTCTTGAGGCCCCAGCAGACATGGGTTCTTTACCAGCCGCGCCCAAAGAATTTGACCGGCTGGCAGCCAATGAAGCCATTGATGTAGAAGATGCGATGCTATCACATGTAAGGGATGTGCAAAAATGTTGACCTTGTGATCTCAGATGATCTTCCACAAGCATCAGAATAACTATAGCATTCTCTGCTAGTGCTACAGAGAGATGAGCAGCATTCTCAGCTTGAACTTTTGCTTCTTCAGGAGACAAACCCTCAGCTGCAACACCAGCTGCAGCTGCTGCAATTACCTCAGTCTGCTGGACATACAAGCAAATGAAAGACATTACAGAAGAATAGCCACAGAACTCGGTGGGAAAAAAAAAACGATCACATTGCAACAATCTACATGACAATGTTATAATGTAAACCATTCAGAATTACAACAAAAATATTACAGTCATCCTCTAGGATCAAACAACTACAAAAAGAAATGTGGTTGGGTGTCAGTATTCCTGACAACATAACAGAAAAAATGTTGTTAGACAGCAGTGCTACTGCATCTAGGTGCCACCAACCAGGTATTCTTGAGTAGAGGGAGTAGGGAACATAGTCAAAGCTACCAAGTCTACTATTTCAAACATAAGAATTGCCCATAACCATAATATATATATCATTTTGTACCTATTCCTATTTTTCCCAATTAATATATAGCAATTTAAGCCAGAGCAGGATAAAAACAACATTTCTTTTGTAGGAAGAGAGATAAAAAAACATGAAAACTAACTATAGAAAGTAGCAAGAGTAAAAGATCCATGCTTAGCAGGCAGATCATATCGAGGAAAGGAGTACCTGAACTTGAAGCTCCCTGGCAGAAAAATCAAGCAGGTCACCCAACAATCTCCTTTTAAAAATAGGCAATGATTCTTCACGCCTTAAAAAGAATAGAAAGTAGAGGTTGTCACAAAAAATGCAGGGCAAAAAATCCCAGTAACAGAAAAGGGTAAGGGTAAACATAGTGCAGAGAAAATAAATAGTGTTGCTAGAATGATTGTTTTTCTGATTATTGGGCTTAACCCTAGAAGGGTAGCATATAACATAGGCCTCATGGGCTTAGCCTCATGGGCCTAATAGCAACTACCGGCGCAATAGTTCTCACACACGAACCCCCCAAGACGCAACTACATGATGTTGAGGGTCTCATAGTGAAGATGTCCTCAAAACAACATTTCCCCGAAAAAAAAACCAGGTGATGAAGCAGGCAATAAGGCCGGAGCGGGAGGCCAGGAGGAGGCCTTAGTTGATTGAAAGGCAAGTAAAACATAGTCAAAAAATAAAAGTCTACCTTTGAAACATAAGAATCGCCCCCAATATAGCCTTGTACCGCTCGACCATAATAAATTTTCACATTTGTACCTATCACGGGAGCCTCGCATTACACCCCGAGAGCCCCTCATCGAGTGGGTGTCGAGGCCCGCCGGCCACCATATGGTGAATATGACGCGAAGAAAAGAAGTCACGGTGAAATTTTGCGCGGGTGGCGGCGTAGGACCCCGCGTCAGGGGTCCGTGGTGACGGCGGTACGGCAACCTCGGAAAACCTGAAGAGGTCGAAACCGGAGTGGAGGTGGGTGTGGTGGTGGTGGAGAAGAGGAAGACGGACTCATCAAACACCACATGGCGAGAGATGAGGACCCCACGGTAAGGTCAAAGCATCGGTACCCCTTGTGATCCTGGAGGTATATCCCTGGCAGAAAGGAAGACGGTTTAGGAAAATGTAAGCAATGGTGTCATTAGTGGTGCGAATCATGCGCCGGCCTTGCCGCTAATGCAGGTTAAAAGAAGTGAAGGAGGGTGGGGAAAACACAAATGAGAGATCACAGTCGCAGTCAAGATCGAAAATGTGGGTCGCATGTGAAGAAGAAGTAGGAAAAGGAAGGCGAATTTAAAAATAGGCCCATAACCATAATGACCTATTCCTATTTTTCCCAATTAATATATAGCAATTTAAGCCAGAGCAGGATAAAAAACAACATTTCTTTTGTAGGAAGAGAGATGAAAAACATGAAAACTAACTATAGAAAGTAGCAAGAGTAAAAGATCCATGCTTAGCAGGCAGATCATATCGAGGAAAGGAGTACCTGAACTTGAAGCTCCCTGGCAGAAAAAATCAAGCAGGTCACCCAACAATCTCCTTTTAAAAAAAATGATTCTTCACGCCTTAAAAAGAATAGAAAGTAGAGGTTGTCACAAAAAATACAGGGCAAAAAATCCCAGTAACAGAAATGATTGGGTTAACCCTAAAAGGGTAAACATAGTGCAGATGGGCCTAAAATAAATAACAAGTGTGCCTAAGGAGTTTGAGAAGTAAATCCCAGGATTTTGATTTTGAGTGCAGATATCTTAGAATGAATTTCTGAAATTATTTCTTGAACAAGTACCCCGATATCTAAGCTAACCTACAGATTTTAAGAGTGAAGGGACCACCTGATCCTTTGGTCTCCAGTGCTTGATCCGCCGACCATGGAGAGCCACTCCGCACAATGAATTGTTGCCTCCACATCCCAAATAGTTGCAGGGAAAGGACAAACAAGATCTTATGAAAAAAAACAAAATGAATTTGGCTGTGATACAACCATCACAAACCTATCCACAAAGAAGGGATGGGCAGATGGCTGTGACACTGAAACTTGTATGTTACTGAGGATGTTCTGCTTAGAAATAATCTTGCCTTCCACCCATCTTTTTGTCGCATTGAATGCTCCAGCATTATAATCAGGAAATTGTGTATGAGGTCTTCAATCTCACCAATGCTTACACCATCAGCATTTTTCTTTGCGCCCATCTACAGTTTGAATACATGAAATGAAGAAATACAGTTTATGTCATCTGAGCATGATTCTTGTTAGAAAAATATGATAAAAGACATGTGACATTCACCTCATGGTTAGAAATCAAAACCTCCAAAATCCATTCTGGCCACTCTGCAATCGAGGTCATTGTGGTTCTGTTATCTAGATGACTGCAAGCCAAAAACAGAAGATCCTGAAACAACATGGAAATATTTTGACACCATAAGAAATTAAACAAGATAAAAAAATGACAAACAAAAACAAACAAGTCTTAGTCTGTAAAGAACAAAGAGCATATATATGTAGCAATTGTGTAGTTTGGCAACGTGGTGTCAAAGATGCTGTTAATGATTTGGCTGACTTCTACTGATAAAAACATGGCAGCTGGGGTTATGAAGTTGATGGAGATGTAAGGTATCCAGATACTAGCAACACTAGCATGTAATCCTAAGATTTCAAAATCTACACCAGGAGTAGTTTAAACATGCCAATGAAGCAGTCTAACATACAGCATAATTTTCAAATTGGTAGTTTTTACTGTCTGCCAGTAAAAAACTATATCACAAAGAGAAAAAGGCAAAACTATACATAGCATATATGAAAACAAAGTAGCCTTGACTTTGTTCAAGAGTCAAAGATTTATAGCCTTGACCATAGGATTATGCAGTTCTTCTTTAGATAAGTTCTGTTTATGACGCGCAGTTCTCCTGCACGTTCAACAAAAAGTCCCTACTTTATTATTCTATTATTAAACTAATATATTTTCAGTCAGGACACCTCGTCTACTTTCCTGATAAAAGAGAGGTAGATTTGACATGATAATAATACAAATAATGCAACAATTCACTGTAAGGCAATGAAACAGACCTGTATGGCACGAGCTTGGAATGCCCTAGATGCATATGGAAGTGAGCGAAGTAGAACCAGTAAAAGTTGGATATGTTCAAAACGATGACCAGAATCATAAAGATTAAGACTTTCATCAGCTGATGAAACATTAATCTGCATTCAAAAACACGGCAAAGTTCAAGCTATAAATTTTGAACTGTAAACAAACAGTTCATCGATAAAATTGGGAAGGATCAGATCATTAAACTTGGAAAGTTTTAGTTTGCTTGTATGCTACTATAAATCAAAATAGCAAACATATCAAACTGCATACAACAAAAACCAAATGAAAATTATTATGTTCCCAGCCCCTCATTTAGGCAGAGTCAATTTAGCATTCTTGCTCATTTTTATTTGGATGACCATTGAAGACAGATCAATAGATTCTTTTACTATTATTTCCTATCACTTTTATTTGAAGCATCAAATTTTAATAGGACCTCTATATCAAGAAAAGGGTTATTATACTTCACAAGAGGGATGAAAGTAGACAATAAACCAAGAGCTACTATCTTCAAATAAGCACATGAAGCGAACCAGTACAGGAAAATAAATATATCCAATTATGTAGCATTCAGAGAATGACATACCGCAGCAGAAATCAAAGCCATATAGACATTTGCCGTCATAAGCCTCCTTGGGGCTGCTTGGAATGCCTTTTGCAATGCAAAAAGTAACAATGATACTCTATCTTCTGACACAGTATTTCCTTCTTCATTAAGTGTAGACTGATTACCACCAGGCATATTTGGACTTACAGCACCAGAATCAAATTTCAGGTGACCTGATCCAACTAGAGCGCCGAGAATGTGAATAATGCCAACAACAATTCCATCACCTTTGTCAACATTGTAAACATTATTCCGGACATTATCAGAAGTAATTGAGAAGCTAATGCCACCCAGGTTCTTCAAGAGCCCATTCTCAGAACCAGGCACTTTACTTCCAATATTTGAGTCCAGCATAACATTTGAATTTGTGGCTTCAGGTTCAGCTGTTTTGTCATGGAAGACAGTTTCCTGACGTTCAGCTGATTGAGTTACATCAACCTGACATCTTGTGTCAGCACCATCAGCTTTTCTGTTGGAACTTCCATCCTTGGGCACATTATTTTCACTAAAATTTGCACCAGAATGATCCAAAATATTTTTATTACCAGCTTTAGCTTCCCGTTGTAAAAGAACTAGTAGTGCTTCCACACCACCACTGGTGATGAAGGATTGAGAAAATAAGTTGGCTCTAGAGATGTTAGGCTGTACAATCAACCTATATATGAGGTGCAACACCCTTGCAACCTGCCAATAAATACATATAATCAAAAAGCCACTTGTAGTAAGACATGGCAGATTTATAAATTTCCCATTCAGGTTATACATAGCTCAGCAGAAAAAAAAAAAAGAATAGAAGAACTGGTGAAAGTTTGACAAAGTTTGTCTAGTAATGCAAAGTCCCAGGTACCTGATTAGGCTGTGGGCAGTCAACAATAAATCCAATCAAACAGCGGACATCATCTGCAGCTGCTGTTGAAGATGCTGCTCCTAGCAGCAGTTCAATAACAACCAAAAGTTCATCGACTAGAGCATTCACTTCCCCTAAAGATCTCTTTGTTCCAGTAAGTGCAAAGTTATCGATTGAATCCGGTTCCCTAATTACCCAGTAACACCTTCTACAACCATCAAGAAGCATCTGCATCGCTTTGGCATCTCGCATGCAAGCAGACTCTGTAAATACCATGTCTGCAAGAGAGGACAGAAGCTTCTTCTGTAAACCATAATTGCATGAACTCCATAGATTTAGGTCCAACAGCAAGCTGCTGAAAAGCTGCACTTTAAGTTCATGATTATTTTTTTGAGACTGGCACAAAGATACAATGGCAGCTACAAGCTCCTCATCAGTCAGTGCCTCTTCTCCACTTTCCAGCTTTGAAAGAGCTTGCAGCAGATAATGTAAAACACGTGATAAAAGCTCTGGTGCAAATGTCCGGCATAATTCTTCATTATTTCCAGGGTGTTGAATAGCTTGGGAAATAATTCTGAAAACTGGGGCAGAAAGGGAAACTGTAGAAAGAGAAGATGGCAAGTCTGCAGGTGTGGGCTCAAGGCTGTCCACATGCACATTGCTTATGGTTAGTGGAAGTAAAGCCATTGGGCCACCATAAGCTAAGGCCCATAAAGATTCTGCAGGTCGCACACGAGATGAGACATGAACTAATCCAAGAACTTCTGCAGGCCTTCGCTGAGTGCCTAAAATTCAACAGAAGAAGGTACCAGTTAGATACTTAGATCATATAAAGACTGCAAGATTTTTTTTTTTCAAACATATATAGAATAAAAGAGACCATGACACAATGGCATCCAGGCGTAGCAGGAGCAACAAGAAATATGATATGCCTGGTTTCAATAGCTTTGCAATCCTATTAAATGATTCAGTGATTTTCAACATTTGTTCTCTCCATTAAAACATTTGTAATGGTTTTTTTCATATTTGGAAACAAAGGTACTAACATGGATCATAGACTAAAATTAATGAATTCAAATAAATGGTAATGCTGGTGCAGGTGCGAGAAACAGAATATTGACAGCTCTAAGTACAGAGGGAGGAAACGTGGGGAGTTAAAACCTGATGAACCAGAAGGTGAGGCATCTGGGCAAAACCGCCCAGTGAGAAGACTAGGATGGTAAAGAAGATGCAAGCTTCCTCCAATCTCATTGTTGAGTGTAAAGCTCTCTTCAGCCATACTCTTAACGTGATCATTAGTTGCCTTCCATGGCAAGCCTGCGCCATTTCCAAAACTGGGCAGTGTATCTCCTCCTCGGGATGCTAGCCTTCTCATTCTATCTGGTCCAACTGGTTCCTTGAAGATGTAGACAGGCCCCATTTCAGCAAATAATGGGCATTGCCGCCGCCGCCTCTGCAGGCCTGCAATAGTTGGCGGTGGATTTGTCCCAATGCAACAAAACGCAAGTGGTTTCGAGATACGCGGAAACTCAAAAGGACGGCTCTCATACAGGCTACCATCAACATACAGCCTCAATTCGCTATCACCCTTTCCAAGCAAACTCTGCTTGTTTGTGTGCTCCAAACCAACAAAATACCAGCACTGAGGCTTGAATGCATATGTGAAGTGCAAAGAAGCTTTCTTACCCCTCCCACCCACACTCTCCACCACCAGGAACTGGCCATGAAAGTAGGCTTCCACACCCTGGTTATCTGAAGAGAGAAAGCTGAAAAGCCGGGGCATGTGTGTTGTTCCTTCTCCTGCAAGGGCACTGGCTGCCGCAGCAGCTGACATTGCTGATGATTTTCCAGATGTTGCCGCCGCAGCAGCAGCAATGGCTGCGGCAGCTGTTGCTGTGCTGAGCGTATCCGAGAATGATTCTATATATATCCATGTGGCAAACCCATATCCATTTAAGAAGGGCCACCTGCTGTCACCTGGACCAAGCAGACCAGAGCTCTCCCCATCAAACTCAAATGTCACAGCAGGACCCTTTGCTTCCACGCTGCCCATGGCCTTCTCGAGCGCTACCATAAGTGGTGTCGCCCAGCTCGTTCCAAGTGCCTTTCTAACCAAATCAAGCCAGGAATGCAGGTCTTTCACGCTAAGCGAGTGCCCACCCAACATCTGAATGCACTGAAGCAGTGGCGTCCCGTCCCATCTACTACCCTGATCCATTTCGACAAACAGCTTCTCTGCGGACACGAGGAGGGCAGCCAGGAGGCCCGCAGAAGAACACATGGCTCGATTGCGAGTGCAGGCGCGGAGTGCAGCGTGCAGACCCGCGGCTACACGAGTGCGTGGTGACGGCTCGTCATCTTCGGGGAGATAAGGCAGGAGCTCGGCGGCGACAACAGCGGCACGCGAGCTGGTCATGACGGTGGGAGGAGCGCCAGTGCCAGTGGCATCACCTGGGTCGTCCGCACCGCCCATGGTGCCGAGCAGCACGTCGACAACGGAGTGCGCCAGCTCGCCCTGCTCCTGGGAGACCACCTCCCGGAGGAGGTCCGCCCGGCCCGCGATCGCCTCCTCCACCGCCCGCACCACCTCCTGTGGCGCGTTTGCCGGCACGCCAGGCGGCCGCCTGGGCCGCGGGGACGGCTCGTAGGGCGTCGAGGGCGTGGCCGGCGTGCTGGCACTCATCTCCGGAGCCGTCGAGGGCGTGGCGGGCGTGCTGATACTCATCCCCGGAGGCGTCGAGGGCGTGGCGGGCGTGCTGATACTCATCCCCGGATCCGTCGACGCCGCCGCCGCCGTGCTGGTACTCATCCCCGGATCCGACGACGCCCGCCACGACGCCCGCCACGTCGCCGAGCGGTACGGCCGCGAACTGCTCCTCGGAGCCCTCCTCCCGCAGCGGCGGCGCCGGGGAGGAATCGGACAGGTCGCGCGCGTCCTCCGCCATTGCTAGGACTTCACTCCATCAAGACCAATTCCGAGCAGAGTGCAGGGGTGTGGAAATGCGAGCGGGAATCGGTCAACGGAAGTGAAACAGCAGGCGGGCGATTAAGCGCGGCGTAGACTGGAGCGGGGGGGAGAATCGGAGCGGGAAAAATGGCAGCGCGCGGCGCGCACGTAGATCTGGAGAGATCTACGAGGTGTTTGGTGCAAATGCGTGCGGAAGCGGTGGGTGGGATTTGGCGGCGGTGCACGGCGAGATCCGGGAGGCGGAAACCGGATGATGAGCTTGACGAGGGCTGGGCTGTGGGGAAGGTCAGGAGGACTCAGGAGGGGAGAAGACGTGGCGCGGCTCCGGGTGGGTTCACGCTTTCACGGGTCGCCTTAGCCCGTGTGCCTCGGCGGTCGGCGCGTCTCGCGTTTGTGCGGCGAGCGGGTTTGGGGGTTTGGGCAGGCAGCGTACGGCGACCGGCAAGAAAACAAATCTGGCCCACCTGGCAGCAACTGCAGTTTTGGGTTTTTTTCCCAGGAATATATACACACACACACACATACATTACGTTTTGTTTCTCAAAAAAAAAAAAAACACACGTACATTACGTTACGTACATACAGTACAGCTACAAGTTGGACAAACGATATACTGTATACTCCTAGTACGGTACTACGGTGTACAGTATGGATAATTTAAGGAGGTACACACGCTAACACATGCAAGCTAACGCTAACGGTGTATAGGATGTGTTCTACTGTCATTCTGTGTCACCAGTTCACCACTCACCAATAATTCGTATGTTCCACTCACCGATAACTCGTATGTTGCACACTTGTAGACTGCCTTGGTTACCCATCTTTGTTTTATCTTCCAGTGGGTGCTTAGAGGTTACGGCAAGTCCAGTAGCAGAGAGGCGAAAGTCCAATCAACACAAGTAGTACACAAGAAGTCTTCAAGATCATGTTTGTTCAAAGGATTGATTAGGCTTCAATGAAGCTAGTAGTAATGCAGGGGCCCGGTCGTTCAATAATTAAAAAGAAGCTGCTGCCCCGTTGGTGCCTCCTGCAAAGGGGAAAACGAAATCACACCTGATAATTATCGTAGATGATCGTGATTTACGAACCGCACTACCTGCTACAGTATTATTAATCTGCAGTACATTAGGGGAGTTCAAGCATTCATGTACAACTTATTGACTCTTTCCTAGGACGCTGCTAAGGTGTCGTGTTGAATTTTCTCTATGTCTTTATATAGACGCGTAAATCTTTTACGTGCACAAAAAAAAAATCATTAAATTATATACCAAACTACTTTAAGATTGAGATGGATACATAGGTCACCCTTTATACATAAAAGAATGCAATTCCCGCTTTTAGAGACGGGTATATGTGTAATTTTTTTTTTGACCTGTAACATACTTTTATTATTAACAGCAAGATGCTGTGAGCAACCTTACATTGTTTAAGGTTACAGCAGACAGTGATTCAGGAAGACAGCACTGGGAATGATCTGCATAAGTGCAGATGAAATCGATTTGTGGAGAAGTAGCATTTGTAAAATCTCTAAGAGCCTGTCTAGCTAATGAATCAGCCACCTGATTTTGATTTCTTGAAATCCTGTAGATAGTTGTTGATGGGGAACCCTGTGTGTTGTTGGAGAATGTTTGAGTATATAATTTGATTCTCCAATCCGGAAGATTTGCTTTTCCCCTGTTCTGGATAAAATTTACCAGCTGTTGATTGTCACACAGAAAAGAGACCTGTTGAATATTCAATTTATTAGTTATCATAGCTGCCAAAGCAAGTGCTGCCGCCTCCGCCTGTAGAACTGAAGAGGCCTCCTGTAAACATGCTTTAATATAAATAGAATGCACTGGCCGAAGATCATCATTGATGATTAAAATTCCTAGCCCTGCATTCCTAAGATTAGATAAAGCTGAATCTGGAACAAGAGAGGCATCGGTATAGCATTTGTATCCGTGTAAATGAGGACTATTATGTTCCTGTTGAGTCGTTGTATTATCAGTAATAGAATGCAAATTCAAGATACGATTTTGTTCGTTCAAAGGGGTTTGCAAACCCAAATGATGGGTAGCCATATGCGCCTGGACAGCATGATGAACCTGTAATGGAGTCCAAGATTTTGCATTGAATCTGTTGTCATTTCTCGCTTTCCAGATGTACCATAAAGTGAAGAAAAAATTATGAAAAGTGTAATCAGAGACTGAAGAATTAAGACAGGTTTGTGTATAGACTTGACTTCTAATGAAGGACCAGGTGGGGAAAAGAAATATCGGCGCATTCGCTCGGCAAAAACTGTCGGTGAGTTGGTCTAAAACGAATACAGGCACCACGTGAGCTGAAAGAACCCCGCGGGCAGCAGACACTTTACCTGGCCGATCTGCTACAGCTCAAAAGATTAAGAAAAGGCTGCATTGATCCGTGCTCATACGGTCATGCCAGTACCATTGCGTTTTCAGAAAGGTTATTAGTCTAATCTCTTTGAGTCCCAGATCTTGTTTTAGTCAACTATGCAACCTGGGCCTACGCCCTACAGCAAACGGCATTATCAGTTTATCACAGGAGCGGCAAAGAAATTTACAGCGTACAGGGGTCGGTGAAGGCCTGACACACCCAGCGAACAACCGTTGGTGCGATCTCACCTTTTACTGGCGACATCCATGCTCAAAAAGTCCCGTACGAGTACGAGCTAGGAGCTGGCGCTTGATCCAGCATTTCGATCAAGCGTTCTTGATGCTTGATTATCTCATATGGATATTAACAAGGACTTCTCATCAATGATTCAAGGCAATGACCTATCGTAATATTTGATTAAGAAATCATTCAGAACTGATTATCGTAAACCAAAGATCTAGATTCTAGCTTCACAAGGATGCACAACAAATTAGTTACTACTCCCTTCATCCTAAATTGTGTAAGTCATTCAATTTTTTTGAAAAGTCAATGCACCTTAAGTTTGACTAAATTTATATAAAAATAATAACATTTATGATATTAAATAAATATTATTAGATTCTTTATTAATTATATTTTTATAGCATACTTACTTGATGATATAAAAATATATAATTTTCTCTATAATTTTAGTCAAACTTGAGATGTTTTCTCTTAAGAAAAGTTAAAATGACTTGCGTGAGGGAAAGAAAAAATCATCAGTCACAAGAGACACCACCGTCTAGGACCCCCTTTTAGGTAGTTGGCAAGAAGAGGAGACTCATGTCTCTTTTACATAGTTTTTAGATTTAGTTTGTTTCAAGTTTAGCTAAATAAAATCGATGAAATTAGATAAATTTTGGAATGTTGGATCGCCAGAAGATGAACGGTGTTGGAATGTTGGATCGTACTGCATGTGCAATATTTTAGGGGTTTTCTGTTGGATTCAATGAGAATTGCGCTTTAACTTTGGAGTTGGAGTTTAATAAAGCTCTGTTCTGCGTTGAATAAAGTCACTGTGAAGATAACAATAGAAAAATATAGGTAGAAAATTGCATCTTTTAATTTTTAGATTTTTATGTATAACTCAGAGATTTATTATGTGGAATTTTAATATAATTCCGGGCTCTTTCCCTTGGAAAAAAACTCATACTACTTCACAACTTTTTTGGACTTTCAATTCCATCTTTCCTCTTAATACTTATCATGTTCACTTGTCTTATCAGTCGGACTTTCTCTTATAGTAAATTAGTCAGCTTATATGACCAGCGGAATAGTCTAACTATAATTAAATTTTCAAGTTTTCTAAAAATAGATTTAAATTCGTAGTCGGCAGTGACATTATATAGTAGAGAAGGACAAATCTAGACTAAGTTTTTGTCGCATATGCAGGCCCCTCTTTGTTATGCGTAGGAATCGTTTTCTTCTTCTTATATTAGGTCTGCGTTTTGTATATTGCTCCGAGGAGCATTGAAGTCGCATAAGGACATAGGAAACGATGTCAAATTGAATTGGATGCTCTTAATAAAGTACTTTATTTGAACCGGTGCTCCGACCGATCCCAACTGTCTCAGTGTCCTTTTTAAAACTTCCCCAAATTGACAGTGCACTAGAAGAGTTTACCTCTTTGAGCTTCTGTTCATTAGCGCCAATAAACAGGCTGCGCGGGATCTGAGACGACTGTCATTCTCATCTCATATGGCATATGCATTATTGAAAATCGAAGTGTGAATTATTAGTGACCGGAAGGGACATGTCCAACCAAACGCACTCTAAAACCAAGTTAGTTAAATTTTGCAACAGCTCTCTTCGGAAGACATATATATTATACCCTCCTCTCCTCGGCAACAAAAAGCAAGGATCATCGACATATATGCCGTCTAAAACTTGGACACAGAACGAAGAAAAATGGTCTAGAGTAGTTTACATGGAGTGTAAGAGAGAACAGTGGCGCCGGGCGCCGGCGGTGCAAAAACGGCACACGGGTACGTAGTACATGCAGCTAGGCAGGCCACAGTACCGGTCGATGCAAGGCAAAGCATTGGTCTGGTCCGGCGTCCGGGGCATGCATGCATGTCGATCGCGCGAGCGGCTGCGCGTCGTCTTGCATTGTCTTCTTCTTGTTCAGAGAGCTCGCGCCTTGACGATGTCCATGCTCATCTCGCTGGGGTCGGTGGCCTGCAGCTCCAGCTGGATGCCGTCCAGCTCCCTCTTGAACCGGTCCTTGGAGCTCGCGTACAGCATCTTGCTCCTCACCCTCGACGTGTCAGGGGACCTGGCCGATCGATCCAGATGATGCAATTTATTCATGCAATGCATGCGAGTGTTCGAGATCGGCATTAATGCCATGCATGTATGTACGGAGATTATATCGATCGATACTAGTAATTCGATTATTTTTACCAGGAGATGAAGAAGATCTTGCTCTTCTGGCAGTTCTCGTCGGTGGTGAAGTCGAAGTCGAAGACGGCGTAGCGGCACTCGCTGTCGGGCATGGAGCCGGTGAAGTCGTCGTACGTTTCGCCGGGCTGCCCCAGCCTGTCCACCACCACCTGCTGCGTCTGCTCGTTGATCTTGAACGTGATGAACCGGAAGCTCCGCTTCGACTTGAGCTCCTGGAACTTGAGCTTGCACTCGTCGCTCACGGCCATCCCCGACGCCGAGTTCGCCTGCGTTTTATTATTCATGCACGCATCATCATTTTATAAATTATTTGCCACAATCAAACAAGATCCACGCACACGTACGGTTACAAAAAAAAATTAAATTTAAATTAAATCGAATCTTGTTGCACGAGTCATCTCCGGATCGATATCATCAGGTGAAAGATCATATCATCATTCATCAATTCAACTGCTCGATCGCTCACCATGGCTGATGATGGGTTCGCTCTGTTTCCACAGCCGGGCCGGGCTCGACGGTGGCGGGCGAGGAGGGGACGCGGGGAGGCGGTGCGCAATGGCAATGGCGATGGCAATCACGCCGGCCGAGACGGGGGAGAGCAAAGATTTTCAAGGCCAGAAAGGGAGGAAGGGAGCAGGCAAAATATAGGAAACGGGATGTGAGGCCGGCGCCATGCATGCCGCCACGTTAGGAGGAGAGGCCGCGCTTGACCAAGCACGTCCTCTCCTTCCTGTGCAGCCCGCATGCGCGCCATCGTCGCGCCATCCGGCTGGCACAAACACAACATGAGGAACACTAACGGTGACCGTGAGCTGTGACCCGAAGCGACATGGACATGGCTGCTGGTCATCAGATTCAACTTGCTAGTTCTGGGAGTCGGGACACCATTCTCTTCTCTAGCGTCTGAATATTTGAAACAATACACAGATTTACCAGGTCAGCTGGTTTATATCGTGCTCTTCAAGGTATGAACAGGAAACATGTAAAAATAAAACTGTAATAGGTCAGCTGGTTTATCTCGTGCTCTTTAAGGAACGAACAGGAAACATGTAAAAATACTCCGTTCGGCTGGTGGCTGCGGCGGCTGCTGCTCCAGCCGTTGCTACTGTCCCCTCTCTGTGGATCACTGTAGCAGCAGCCAGCTCCAGCCAATCTCCAGCCAGCTGAAAACTGTATATATCTTCATGGGTGATCTGGATGTGAAAATTGAGCCAATCCCATTACCCTAATCGTTCTACTGGTCTTGCATAACCCAATGCTAGCCAAACAATAAGTAGAACACACAAGGGCAACCAGATGTGTATGCAGTTGGCAGACGTATTCTCATCGTCATCAGCGTTACACAACCACGTGACAGTACAAGGTTTGTCCAAAAGGATCATCTGTATCTTAAGCTACACCAAAATTCTCATTCTTTTTTAACCAAAGAATTTTACAACTTTAGGAGCTTGTTTCGCTTTTGTCTTCACACTGGCGCTCTTCTCGTCATTTCCCGTCCCTGTTGCTGGTTTTGAACCTGATTGCTTTGCCTTTTTGGGTTTGGCGGGTTTTGGTTCTTCTTCATCAACGAAATCATCTTCAAGGTCATCTCCACCATGGTGAATGGCAGGACCTTCCTGATGGTGCTCTTCCATGTTGGCACCTGAGATAAGAAAAATAAACCAGACATTAGCTTCCAGCACCAGACAACTACAGAAATTCGATTGGATCAGGAGATCAGCTTAGTGACAATCTCAATGTACTACAACAAATTAGAATTTATTTCAGTCAACAATCATTAAAAGGCAAATTCCACCAATCTTAACAGTGTGATGCCACGATATGCAGCCTGTATGCTACAAATACAGAATTGCTATCCAAAATTACGTTCTCTAATAAAAACAAAAAAATATACCTCTTAGGAACAAATTAATTATATTCTTTCCTGAATCATCATTCCACAGGTATGGTAAAATCATTTCCATTTTCAAATATAACAGACAAGAATATGGTCCATACAGTATAAACCATTACACATATTGCAAAACACCTGTCCGCTTACTGCAAAACACTTATCTGCTTACTGCAGAGACTGCAAAACACTCAGCTTGTTTTTGCAGCCGTTGTTGCTGCTGTTGCAGCAGCAGCTACCTCTCACAGATCACTGTGTTGGCAGTCAGCAACAACTGCTTTTACAAGCAGCCGAACATGGGTCGGCTGAACATATAGATCAATCACGTTCATGCTCCAAATCTTGAGAACGTGCAAAAAATATTTCTGATATTGCAAAGATATGTTAAGTAGATTCATGGTCTGCTTACCATCATCTCGGGAGGATATCAAATTTTGTTTCCCTTTATTTGGGCAATGTCTGGCCAAGTGGGTAACTTCTCCACATTCCTTACAACAACCACCCTGAAAATAGTATGGAGTTGAGATTCACATGCAAGGATGCTGAAATTAATATAAAAATAAAACAAATCAAGGACAATATGTCTCAGCAGTAATATAAAAGAAAAATGTTTCAACGTTATAAGGTCTCAAAATATAATTTTCATTATATAGGTCTGTGCAGGACCACCCAGGGGATGGACTTGGGGATTTAGAGGGACTCGAAATTCAATCAAGAAGTTTATATGAGCTGTTCAGTATCTGAATTCTGAGTAAGGATAACCATCAAAGCGGATTGTATAGATAAGTTCAAGCTGGATTTAAAGGCCATCGGATAGAATTCATAGAAAAAAAATCTAAAACTCCTCCACTGCATCTTATCAATGTTTACCATATATTTGAAGAGTTCCCAATCCATTTGTTTGCATGATGCATCATTATGCAAAACAAGAAAGAAAAAAAAAATCGGTTCTCAAGCTGCAGGTGACCATAACAGCTTAGCAAATAAAAAGAATTATAATGAACCAAAACCACTTCCTGTTAGGCATGAGCGCATGACATATTTGCTTCCAATAAATTATTTGCCACATAATGAAGCACCTTGCATTCCCAGTATCATGAGAATTGAGAAGGCTAGCAGGTATCATAAAGTACCTTTGGATAGATGCCATGTTTGTTTTCAGGGCAGTTCTTGCTCAAATGTCCTTGCTGTTTGCAGATAAAGCAACTTGCAAAATTCGTACCCCCTGAAGATAGAAACCACATAAGAAACGATAACACTGCTAGCAGGCATAAAGTACCCGAAATGTCTAAAATGGATGTGAGACGATTACCATTCTCAATAGGCTTGGGGCACTTGGAAAGAGAGTGTCCAGATTCACCACAGTTATAGCAAAATTTCTTCACATTTCCCTCGCTTTTGTCAGGGCAGTTCTTCAGACTATGGCCGCGCTCCCTGCAAAGCAAGCAAATCTGAAAAAAAAACCTTGTATTATTATATTTTTCAACCAAACTGAAACGGATCACTTCAAATGGAGCGATATGAAACCAACGGACAGAAAAAAAAAAATAGAAATACCACTAATTACTCAATACAGTCAAATAGTCAATTAACAAGAGCATGTGACAACAGGAAGCTTCCAGTTCATCATATAATCACTAATCAACATGGCACATGTTTGCCCAACGGCAGTATGTGTTAGCAGGTGCACAACGGCAGTCCTACTCCTAGACTATTCAAAATCTCACCAATCAATGTTATCCAATCACGCTACAAAACTTGAGAAACCTTACGGAAAGTCACCATCACTTGTTCGGTTCTAAACTTTGATGGTTCTACCCAAATACCCATTAATGTCAGAAAAAAAAATTACAGTTGCTTTAAATCTACTTCCAAGGTCAAGGTCAGGTACCGTACAATGCTACATCAATCGGCGTCCATGGCATTTTTAGCAACTGGTTCTTCACTAAACAAAACTAGACTTGCCAGGTTCTAAATACGGCGCGTCTATTTCTAGGTTAGGTTCGTACCTTGTTCTTCTCCCAGAGGGCCTTCTCGGGGCAAGCCTTGGCGACGTGGTCGGTGGACTTGCAGATGAAGCAGCGTTCCCCGGGGCGCATCCCGGGAAGCCGCAGCGGGTGCTTCCTTCCCATGCCGCTCTTCTTGGCCTTCTTGAACACGCTCTTCTTGTTTTTCTTGCTCTTCTTCTTCTTGGCGCCGTCGGCAGAAGGGGCGGGCTGCGGAGGGAATAGGTCTGGGTTCGCCTCCCGGAAGCGCTTCCGAGCCTCCCGCTGACGCTTGTTAGCCATCTATGGCTACGCCGGCTCCTACTCGCGCCTGCTTTGCTATGGCTGGTGTCTTCCTCGGCGGCGGCGGCGGTGGCGGCGGGAGGGGAGAAGGACAGGTCGGAACTCGGAAGGGGTTCTTTCGGGTGGAAGGAAGAGGCGCTTTAAGATTCGTGTTTTCCTACTAGATCGACGGATTCGACGCCCCGGGCGGGGTCTGGCGGAACTCGGAACTCGGAACTCGGAAGGGCCTCTTTCGGGTGGAAGGAAGGGGCGCTTTAAGATTCGTGTTTTCCTACTAGATCGACGGATTTCTGATTACCATGAGAGTAGCAATTCTGGGGCGCTCTGGGCCTCTGCCCTCTGGGCAGTCAGGCAGTGGCCACGGACTACCCGACCGAGTACTGGGCTCATTTTCCCTACCCATCAATTTTGTCTTAAGATTCTCAGAAAAAAAAAAACAAATTTGCAGAGAAATCGGCCGATTTGTCTGACCCCCCAAAATTAGGGGGAATCGATCCGAAGAATATTTGGAAGGGAAACTGCTGCCCTCCAGCCTTCAGTTTTCAACCATGTTCCTCCAACTGAACGATCTATTGATAATAAACAGACAGTAAGTGTATAGCAGAATGTTTTCTACAAGTAATTCAACAGACAAGACAGTATCCTGTTTGCAATGAACTATTCCAACAAGTTTACAAACGTTTTGCCTAAAACTAGCACATTTGAAATTCAAGGACAATGTCATCGGCCCTACTCCAAATCTCCAATCATTGTTTGTACAGAGACTCCCAAAGAGCACCGAGGTCAACATTACCTCCGGAAACAATTATCCCTATCTTGCTGCTCTCGTGCCAGGCAGCGCTTTGCTTAAACTCGTCGGACAGTGCGGCGGCCAGGCCAATTGCACCACTAGGCTCAACAGCCACCTTCAGGATCTCATAGCACATTTTCATAGCGTCCACAATCGCAGTGTCATCCACAACAATAACATCGTCCACCAAGTCACGCACCACAGGCCTACAATACAGAGATCAAATGTACCAAATTCCATAAAAAAGAAGAAGAAGAAAAAAAGCTCCCTCCATTCTCAAAAGGATGCAATTTTCACTTTTCAAGAGGTCAACCAATTTAAAGTTTGGCCAAATGTATACAAAAAAATACTAACATTTATGACACAAAATAAGTACTATTAAATGAATTGTGGAATATGTTGTCATCGTAAATCAAGTTCTAACATAAATGTTAATACTATAATATAAACTTGTTCAAATATAAACGTTTGACTTGCACAAATCCTATAGTTATATTCTTTTTTTTTTGAAAAGGTAGTTGTATCCTTTTTTTAGACCGAGGGAGTAAATAAGAATGAATGCTGAGCTTAAAAGTGCTCTGGGGCATTGCTTCAGACACCTGCGATTAGATATAATGCTTTTTGTGGCCTCTTGTGTGGTGGTGGAGCTGTGGGTGCACGACTCTAACTAACTAGGGTTCAAATCCTGGCCGAACATATCTAAAATTTCACCAACTTGCCAAGAAACAAGGTGGACATTTTAGAAAGCCTCAAAAGAACTCAACATAGCAAGCAAAAAGGATTATGCATATTTGTTCAATGCAAATTGCTTTACCATGTCAAGTCACCAAGAAAAGCTCGTAGTCCATCAGCAATGGTGTTAGTGGAAGGCAAAGTGATGATCTTTCCAGCAGCCTTAGACTGGGCAGAATCATCGGCACCTTTTGGTTCTGCTGCCAGAATGCGTATCGAAGGGTTTATGGCCTTTGCAGCAAGGGTCACACCAGAAATTAAGCCACCGCCTATAGTTCAGCCAAAAATATATATGCTAGTTTAAAAACGAAATTATATCATTTACATCACAAAGAAGTTCATGTAGTACATACCACTAATGGGAACAATTATTGTGTCAATTTCAGGGACCTGCTCCAAAAGTTCAAGAGATACTGTACCCTGACCACTGGAAAATCATCACAGATTGCCATGCATTAAGAGCACATATCAGCAACGCACAAAGCGAATCCTGAGAAAGCGGGTTGATTAAAAAATGGTTCACATGATGCCAGTACTTTGTGTTTTTTGGTTAATATTTTACAGTACATGATCAATGGGTAAGCAGCCCATTTATTTCATGTCATTTTGCTTCCCTTGTGCCTGGTTGAACCTACAAACTTATGCTCAAAGTTCTTTTGTTTCCCTACCCACATTTCTCTTGAAATCTGTAATCTTCAATAAAAACAGGGTCTTATTTTTGCCTAAAAATAAAATGGTTCGTCATTTAGAACTAATGGCCCAACAAGAAAAATAAAAAAGTGGGTTGATGTGTCCTTCAGTAAATTGTTAACGGAACCATTGGGGCGCGTTGCTTTCAAATCATAGTGATCGTGAACAAATAAAACCATACCATCAGTTCCAAATGGACTGAATTCTCTTGCACTAGAAAACAGTTGCTGAGGACTTAGGTAGGAGTTAGGGCTAGCAGGGAGATAAAGTCAAGTTAGTTAGGGCTAGCAGGAATGGATATGATTTTCATGTAATAGAAGAGTTAAAATAAAAGGGGAAATTTCCATGACCGAAAGTCCAAAACACACCTGATAGTGTATTTATCATTGAAGGGATGAATAAGAACAGCACCAGTCTCCTCCTGGACTCTTTTACAAACAGATTCTCTTGATTCAATGCTGACATCGCTCCGGATAATATGACCACCATAGCGCTTAACATTTTCAACCTTACACGCCGGTGCATTTCTTGGAATGACAATGTGTGCAGGTATGCCACGCAGCTTTGCAGCCAAAGCCACGGCGGCAGCATGGTTCCCACTGCGAAGCAACCATCTTACCATATCAATACCCTTTCTGTTCCACAGATGTCCAGAAGAGTTGCAGAAAGAACAATGAAGCTAGCACCAAACCTGCTATGTGTCACAACGCCCTTTGATGCCTGCTCATCGTCAAGTGCGAATATCGAATTCGAAGCACCTCGGATCTTGAATGCGCCCCTACACGACACACCACAACATCTCCCCACTCAATCAATAAGCACAGTACCAAATATAGAGCATCCCAGAACTGAATAACACATCGGTGGTCAGTAACCCTCACGCTTTCTGGAAGCACTCGCACTTGAAGAAGAGCTGCTTCCCCACCATGGCATCGATGGACGCCGACGACAGAACGGGCGTCCTGTGAACGTACGGCGCAATGCGTGCCTGCGCCTCCCTGATGGAATCAATGTCAGCAGCATAGCCCTGGCCTTCCGTGCTGTCACTGGTGGTGCCTCTGCTTCCCATCAGGCCTAGTACAGGTAATCAATTCTATACAGTGCTATTAGTGCCGAGCGATGGAAGATAGGACGGGAGGGCAGGTTCAGTTGAAACCCCCCAAATCTATTGGAAAAATAACCTGCTACTAGAGCTCCAGCACGCAACAAAACTTGGTGGATTGGAGTATCAGTCCGAGCAGAAAAGATTTCGAATTGATTGGTCGCACGGCAAAGAAAAGATCCTGTGGAGCAAGACTGGGTCGTAGAAGAATCCATATCCAAGAGAAGTAGGGCGTCCTTACCAACAGCAGAAGGGGCCAATCGAGGTCCGGTCCGGAGTGCCGGCGGTTGTACACCTCTCTAGTTCGCCGCTACGCGCCAAGCACTACGAGAGGGGAGAACGAGGACGACGACTGCCACACTCCGAAAGGATGAGACCGGCGAGCCTAGAGCGTCGCCCCTCGTGGCCCACGGTGAAGAGTAGGTCCAATAGAGGCCCAATTTCACTCGACCTGTGTGTTCCGCGGGCTGTGAGAGGCCGTTTCAGAAACCTGTGGGCCATTGCACTAACAGCACTGTGATGAGATGATTCCACAAAAAAAAAAAAAAAAAAAAAAAAAAAAAAAAAAAAACGGTGGTTGGTTGTACAGGACAGGGCATGCACGGGCACGGATCAGGTTGTTGGCACTTGGCAGAGCAACAGCTAGCAGTGGCATGCCGGCACTGTCGTCTCTCCCGGGGTTAGCGGTAAAGCATGGCCACCGACGGCACCAGCTTGATATAATCATAAGGACTACTACTAGTCATTAGTAGTACGTACCTAACTTGCTTTGCCACCGGCGCTGACTTCACGATCAAATCAGATGGAGACTGCGAATCTAGCAACGTATTAGTCAGTACCTTGATTGCCCTTCTACTACTAGGTAAGCTCATCTTTCCGTAGCCCACCATATGGTCCATGTATCATATCATGAGCAGAGACCTTTGTGATCTGCGTTGGACAAATCACTTGCATGAATGCAAAAGAAAACACCGGTTGCCAAAGACTGTTAGTTGGATGGACATTTTTTTCCTAAAAAAATAGTATCCATAGATTCAGTGAACCTGGATGGATGGCCAAGTATATAAGCTCTCTCGCGCGCGATGTCTTCTGAAACATCCGGGTCAGGTCATACAATTCACCCGGTGGGCTGTTTTATTTGGATATTCTGAACATGACACGGCCGCAGATGTTTGTCAGACAACCACTGCCACACAAATTAAAGATTGCCACACAAAGATTAATACGGAAGACGTCCGTGGCTATCAATCATTCAACCAATATGACTGAGGAGTTTAAGCTTCAAAACTTGCGCAAGAATCCTTGAGTACATGAGCGTTACATATCTAACATAAGCATTGCAGCCAGCACCATGGAATCATGGAAATGAGACAATCAGGGAGAAAGTAAATTAAACTCAAATTGCGAAATAAAAGGAGCATAAATGCATATGGGATGGCGCTGGCGCACGATTGGTTCAGGGAGATCGATCATGGGTGTACTATACAGACGCAAGCGCAGAGGTTGGATCATCCAAGTTGACATTGTTTTTTGTTTCAGTTTCAAGGACTTGCTGATGCTCCAATGGAGTACGACAGTGGGAACGGACAGTGTCAACAGACAGTGTGTCCTTTCTCTACTGCATTCGTGTCCCCTGCTTATTTCGCAACCATCCATGCTGCAAGGTCTAGCTGCTGCAAAGAGCGTTCAGAAACTCACATTTTCGGTGGATACTAAGTATCCCTTGAAAACACATTTCAGGCGATTGCTTTAACCCAATTGCTCCTTAAAAATTCATTTTTATAGGCGGTTGAGCTGTTATAGACCTGCCTCGACAATAGCTAGATCTTTAGATATAACCATAGTTTTAGTTTTAAAAACTGTCCTTAAACATGGAAAATCTTTCCACGTAGTATCTCATGGCAAAAATTTGTGCATTTACAAACATTGAACACTCAATTCTTATCTTTGTGTGTTGTCTGCTTGTTTTATACTCTCTTCGTTTTAAATAGTAAGTCATTCTGATCTTTTTAGATATATATAATTTTTACTACATATTTTAAATTGTTTCTAGCAACCATCCATGCTTTGAGTAGGGTTTTTTTTTTTTTTTTGTTGAAAGAATTGAGTAGGGAAATTTGGGATCACACCCCTTTGTTGCTTGATATGGGAAATGGTACCCATAGCAATAAACAGCCTTTGTTGCTTGATATGGGATCACACGGCAGCAGATCACACGGCAGCAGATGCTGGTCAGTCAAGCAGTACCACAAAGATTAATACGGAACACTTTAACTTACTCGGAAATGTCATATACGACCCGGTATACGGTCCGTTGATCAATATGATTGAGGAGTTTATAAACTTTAAACCTCGTGCAAGTAACCTTGAGGGTTACCTAACATTAGCAATGCCAGCCGGCACGCCATCGAAATGAGATCAGGGAGAAAGCAAATTAAACATCATTTGCGAAATAAAAGGCGCACAAATTAATGCATATTGGATGGCGCACACGATTGGTTCCTGCTCTCTAGGGAGTCAGGGAGATCTATCACCAGTGTACAGACGCAAGCACTGATCGAGGTTGTTGGATCATTCAAGCTAACAATTTTTTGTTTCGTCAGGACTTAATTAGCTGATGCTCGAATATGGAGTGTGACAGTGGGATGGGGTAGTGTCAGCAGACAGTGTGTTTGCTTGTGTGACGTTTCTTTCTTTCTACTAGGTGAGTGCCCGTGCGTTGCGACGGGAACATATAATACTATGATAATATTTGTATGAAGCACGTGTTATACTGCTACCTCAAATAAATAATACGATTGCAATGTTTGAAACAGCAATTTTACAAAAGTCTTCAAGAAAGATAGATAGCATCTTCAAATTTTGATTATATCACCCCATAGGTATGATATGTGAAACACAGTCTTGCACGGCTTTAGGAATTAAAGGTCTTTTTGAATTTCCTTTGTACATCAATAGTTTGATAACGAAGTCATTTCGTATTCTTTGGCCATCCTGTGCATAGTGAAATGTGAAACCAGAAAATACAATCAATAGCATTATATATATAAATACAAATTATCTTTACAACTTAAAACCGTACATATGAATAGAAATAGTGTATCCGCTCATCATGTTGATACGTGTGATTTTCCCATTATTCCAGGCTGCCAACATTCGTAGAACATGGCTCACAATTTTTTCATCTTCCTCTATTACCTGAAATACAGATGGACATGGTAAATATCTCCCACAACTAAAAAGACTAAGCCGTGGACAATTTTCCGTGCGATTAGTGCTTTGGGGTCGTCGGCCTGCAGCCGTGCGACACCCGCGCTTCTCCCGCAGTTACTCGCTTCGCAGGGAATTAAAATTGGGAACCGGCCGGCAATCACGTCATTCCGGCAATCACGTATTCACGTCTTCTTTCCTTCCAGCCCCCCACGTCCTTCTTTCCATGCCGGTGATTGCATCGCGATCCATCCCAGGCGATTTCCTTGCTGCCTAACGTCACCCCGCCCCGTCCTAGGCGCCCAGATCACCACCACTGCCCTCCATCGCCGTGCCCCTTACGATCCCAGCCGCTGCCGCCGTCGACGAGCTCCTTCCAGCAAACGTCGTACTCCAGCGCACGGCACCTGTCTCCGAGGCACGGCCGGCCACCGGCAGCCGCCCTGGCCACGGCTTGCGCATGCCGGAGGGACGCCGGAGGCAGATCAGGATAGTGCAGGACGGACGCCGACACCTGCCAAGCCATCGTGTGCTCATCGTCGTGGTGCAGAAGGCGCGCGTCGCCATCGCTTGCAGGCATACCGGAGACCAGCATCAACGAGGACGGCCGCTCCGCTTCTGTTCACGCCAGCAAGCTCTGCGCGGACGAAGAACGAAAGGCGAGACTGCTCTGATCAAGGTGAGCTGCAGCGCGCACTCCGACGTGACGGCGGAGGACACGGTGCTGCCGCTTCACCTCGCCCTGCCTCCTTGCCCATGTGATCCCTCCTCGATTTCCTGAAGACGAAGACGCTGCTAGGGAGAAAGCTGCGCCCTGACGACGATACGACGATCGGCTACTGTTCATGATCCGGCAAGACAATTGAGGATTGTTTTCCATAGTTTTATTCAGATTTCAGAAAATATTATGTATAGCAAGAGTTGGTCCCCACGGTTTTGTTTTGGTGGAATTCATCGAGCTTCTATTTTTTTCTGGGCTTTGATATATGCTTGGTCGATATCTGAATGTCTGAACCCCTGACTTGATTGTTGTTTTTTTGGCATGCTGTAAAATATTCAGCTGATCACAATGGTTTAGTTCATTTTTTTGGGGATACTCGCATGAATGATACGAAAACTGTACAATAGAGTTGGTGAATAGTTGAGGGGGGCCAAACTGATTCAGTTCAGAAGGATTCAGTTTAATGTTTTCAGTTCACGCTTACTTCAGTTTCAGAGTTTATAGTTTCAGTTTTAGTCAGAGATAGTTCAGAGCCTACAGTTTCCCTTTTGGCATACAATTTTCTTTTTGTTTTCAGTAAGCTTTTAGTTTGATTACAGCGAAGGTCGCATCGAGTTTGATGCCTCATGCTTGTTCCATGCTAATTAAGGGCAACTTTTTCCTTTTGACATCCATGTATTTTATTTTCTAGGTATACTGACAGTTGGGTGAATCAGCTTTGCAGAACAATTGGAATACTATTGTTTCACCAGTAGTAGAGATTTTTAGAATACTATATCGTTTTGCATTTCATATTGCATTGGCCAGCAACGTGTGCTTACCTTGCACTGGCAGATAAGTTTGATGAGGTTCAGGTGCTTAGGAACATCCAGTAACTGGACTTCAGCCAGGCACTCCTTGTGCACTTGAAATCAGATTTTTTTATAGGAAAAAAAACATGAACTATTACTGTTTGTGCCACTGCATTTGTAAGCCGTTACTCTCCAGATATGCAACTGAATGAAGTTCAATCCTGCTTTGGATTTGTTGTTTTTTTTCTGTTGCCTGATAGATCTGTAAAATAGAAGGGAGGAAGTATGGTATTTCAGGATCCTCCCGGACGACATACCTAAAATATAGTCATGTGAGATTTTAGGAAATCATAGTTTCAAAAAAAAAGATTTTAGGAAATCTTGCTATACATAATATTTTTCTGAAATTTAAGTCAATTGGTGACTAGCTGCAGCAGCAAGTAACTAAAAGGAAACATAACAAAGGTAACTCAGAGCTGTTTTTTCCTGTTGCCTGATAGCTCTGTAGATAGATGGAATGTTCCTTACATGATCTACTATGCTTGAACTCCTAGAACTTGAAGGCCAAATCTTTACTACTTTTGCCAAAGGTAAAAACAATAGAGCCAATAACTTTGCCACCGAAATAATTTTCATTACTACTTTTATGGTTTAGGTGGTGCTGATGGACATGCCAAGGCCAACCAATGATCGGGTACCTTTGGAGGACCTTACAAATACAACACAAAAAGGTATATAGTATCTCTACATATATTCTATGTTCATACGTTTGTAACTTCTCACCAAAATTTATTCAAGGGAATCCTATCCAGTCGGGGTTGGTAACACTAGATCTGCTCCCTCCTGAGATTGCAGGATCCAGGGATCCTAATGAGTTGAAGAGGCAGAGGGAGAGAGAACGGTGGGCAAATATGTCTAATGAAAAGAGGAGTGAAAGAAACAAGAAACGTCGTCAAATATATGAGATGAATAATCAAGGTCATGCTGATCTTGATAACAATATGACTGTGGTGTTGCTGAGTGTTACTTTAATTGGCATACATGTTATAATTAATAACAATATACTATGTTTAAACTTGCATATGGGAATACAACAAATGAAACGGACGAAAATAGTGACTGGCTTTATAGGCACTCAACCTATAGTAATGGCTTGGAACAATTACCAGGTTACTTATGTAGCTAATGATAATATTTATTCATACGGTGATACAATTTGCATATTGTATGGTTATACTTGTAGACGGTTCGATACCTTTAAACAACATTGGGTGGCACTGGTGATGTGGAAAACATTAACATTGAGGAGGATATAGTATTGTTCATGAAAAGTTTACACTTTTATATCCATTGCCTGAGATCCATTACAATTAGGCTTAGACACTATCCCAGCATGTGATGATTAAAGTGATAATATAGGTTCTTCAAATGCACCAGGTTCAATCAACAGTCTTGTCACGTGTCCAAAACAGCGTAAGCGTGATCGTGTCAGAGCACGAAAAGCTACAATGTCTCCTCAACAAAGGGCGCTACTGAATAAGAGACGACGTGAATTGTATGAAAGGAAAAAAGGCCCAAAAAAGTCTGCAAAGATATGCTACAATTGACTCTAAATGAGACTACCCAGTCAACAGGTGTGTTAATAATATTGATTACTGTATAGCAAAAAATATTGTGGTGCCATATGATACTTATTGTATGGAATACATTTTAGAAGATGTTGTCCCTTTAAGCACTGGAGTTCCTGATGATATTGATGATGATTTAACTGAGACGGATGTCAACACTGTTCATGAAACAGGTATGCCCTTTATAGAATAATTGTTATATTTTCAATTTACAAAAAAATATCAAGAGGGAATACCATTTTAGCTGAGATTATTGCGTAAACTTTATTATCGTATGATTTGAATTATTGTGTCCTTCATCAATAAGACATTGAGACCATACTTTTCTAACATGTATAAGTGTTGTAAATGCATCCAGTCCCATCAATAATATTGTTATATGTCAAAAACAACGTAAGCGTGAGCAAGATAGAGCACGAAGGGCTGCAATGTCTCATGAACAGAAGGCATTAATAAACAAGAGGCGGCATGAACAGTATGCGGTCAAAAAGGCTCCAAGATTGACTCCACAAGAGAAAAAGGCGAAACGAAAAGAGACCAAGAAAAACTATAATAGGATGGTGAGAGAACACCGAGCCAACAATTTACATCCGGACTCGCTAGCCATGGAGAGCCCTCACTTTAACCCACAACCTATATTCCCTTCTCCTCAACCACCCAAATTAGCTTCACACGATATGGAAATACCCGAATTGCGAGGAACTCCTGTTTACATCGCGCTGGCCGTGGTGCAAACTCCAGAAACATGTAGCCCTGAATTGGTTGGGGTACATATCATACATAGGCATCGAGTGACCAATGGAGAGAGAAATTCCCTTCTATCCGGTCGCAATCGGGCTTTTGAAGCAAATATTGGAAGAAGTGCTAGAGGGTATGCCGATGGAACGTGCAATGATATTAACAACCCAACTGAACCGAGTGTAGTTTTAAATGGTAATTAGCCTTGATCACTAATTATTGTCAGCATTTTTCACTTTCACTCTAATATTCTGAAAACTCATGCTTTTACTTGCTTCAGATGGTGTCACCCAAGATACTCCAGTGCCACCACCTAATAATTGCACTGGCACACAGACGCAACCATCTGTCGTTGGTTGTACCTCTTCGACGTCCTCAAACAGTGCACAAGATGATACATGGGACTCTATGGTCGAGGATGGTAATTTGTTTATAAAATTTATCCTTTTTGTGTTTTTGATATTCTGGTAGGTTTCTCTCATCATATGTGTGCACCGTTTATGATAGATGGTGATGAGGATGTAATATTCGAGAAGGATAAGGAAGAGGATGAGGCATACTTTTTCGCTGGACAAGGTACATAGTGTAATAGTTAAAAACATAATTTCACAAACTTTCTTATAAACCATGACATATCAACTTTTTGTCAAAAGATGAGGAGGAGGAAACCGACGTCGAGCTCAATGTCAACACGAGTGACCAAGATAACAATGAGCCTGATGTTCTGGATCTGTACGACGGGGTTTACGCTAATGTCCCATCAAAGTCGCACATGCTAGCGTCGGTGCCAAACTGTGACCACTGCAACGCAAAGAAATTCGAGGGTGAACCGCCCCTCGATTACATTGTCGAGGTGGAAAGATTCATCTCGCAACTCCTGAGACACCACCAGAACTCAAGAGGTTGTGGTCAAGCTCGGATGCTGATGCTAGGCACTTTCGTGCAAACATTAGATATTTCAATGGACACTTCTCTTTCACTTCTCTGTACTGTCACTTAGATCGTATGACCACTAACATGCGAAACTGTGGCATCTACAAATTTCGTGCCCATGGCCAGATTTACCATAACATTCGATCATTTGGTAAAGAGGATAGTGTTGAAAAGGGACACCTTAAGCTTTACTTTTATGATGATGATCCCTCCCTTGACCATCGTATGAGCAAGTGTCGTGCACAATGCGCCCAGAAAGACAGAGAAGTTATAGAGCAATTGGTAAATATCTTTAAAGGGAATCCATACTCTCAGCAGCTAAGGAGTATGGGACATGTTGAGAACCTCGAGGATTTCCAGGTTGAGTTGAACCTTGACCAGCGGCTCGACCAGAGAACATACAACGCACCACCAGTATCAGAGGTCGCTGCCGTATGGGTCGAGGGGAGTGAGCGTATAGGCCAATTCGAGCATAGTGTGCTCCTTCAAGGGAAGGATCGGTCTATACATGGCATCCGCTCATATAATGCGTACTATGACCTACTATCATACCCGCTATTCGCCCCAAAGGGCGAGCTTGGGTGGCACAATGAAATTCCAAAAGTGGGTGTGACTAAGGCTCAAGTTGATCGAGCTCGAGAAATTCGCAAAAAGCGTGCTGAGAATGGTGGCAATGATGATGGAGGTAACTTATTCTATTTTCAATAATAAAATATAAACTCTTTCCTATCTGTACTCATGTTACTGATTCAACTAATCTCACCATGCAGAACCCCTTGGGAATATGTGTGTCTTCGTGCGTGACTACTACTGCTACAAGTTCCAGATGCGACCAGGGATATTTAACCCAATTCTCTTTGGCAAGCGTTTTTTCCAGCAGTTTGCCGTGGACACCTATATCAAGATTGAGAGCTCGCGTTTAGACTACATCAGGAACAATCAGGATACATTGAGGGCTGACCTATACCAAGGCCTAATGGATAGTTTGCATTCAGGTGAAGGATCTGCTGAGAATGTCGGAAGGCGTACTGTGCTGTCTTCATCATTCATTGGAGGGCCCCGTGATATGAGGCGCCGGTACATGGATGCAATGGCTCTTGTGCGAAAGTATGATAAACCTGATATCTTCCTCACAATGACGTGCAACCCTAAGCGGGATGAGATCAAAATGAACTTTTCGGGCCGGACACCACAGGGACCGTCCCCGATCTCGTCACACGAGTCTTTAGAGCAAAATTAGAGGTGATGAGGACAATGTTGATGGAGAAAGACATACTTGGTAAGGTGAAGGCCTACGTATATGTAGTGGAGTTCCAGAAGAGGGGCTTGCATCATAAAGCATTGTGTGGAAAATCTTTTATAGCTGAAATGTTATTTTAATATTATTATCTTATTAGACATATCTTTCTACCGATATAAAACATTATCTTAGGCGTATCACTAAAAGGTCTATATCGTAGATTATGTGAGCTGCGACATCGTCATTCTCAGGTTACGTGTTAATTTTACCATCTTTGTCTTTAAGATTAAAAAATATCACTTTAGCAATGGTATTTAATTTTACAACATTATAATTTTATCGTGCGATCCATGTGTTTTAAAACAAAAATTATTATCCCGTAGCAACGCACGGGCATGCTACCTAGTTGACATTGGTTCAGGGAGATCGATCATGGGTGTACTATACAGACGCAAGCGCAGAGGTTGGATCATCCAAGTTGACATTGTTTTTTGTTTCAGTTTCAAGGACTTGCTGATGCTCCAATGGAGTACGGCAGTGGGAACGGACAGTGTCAGCAGACAGTGTGTCCTTTCTCTACTGCATTCGTGTCCCCCCCGCTTATTTCGCAACCATCCATCCTTGCAAGGTCTAGGCTGCTGCAAAAGAGCGTCGAGAAACTCACATTTTCGGTGGATACTAAGTATCCCTTGAAAACACATTTCAGGCGATTGCTTTAACCCAATTGCTCCTTAAAAATTCATTTTTATAGGCGGTTGAGCTGTTATAGACCTGCCTCGACAATAGCTAGATCTTTAGATATAACCATAGTTTTAGTTTTAAAAACGTCCGTAAACATGGAAAATCTTTCCACGTAGTATCTCATGGCAAAAATTTGTGCATTTACAAACATTGAACACTCAATTCTTATCTTTGTGTGTTGTCTGCTTGTTTTATACTCTCTTCGTTTTAAATAGTAAGTCATTCTGATCTTTTTAGATATATATAATTTTTACTACATATTTTAAATTGTTTCTAGCAACCATCCATGCTTTGAGTAGGGATTTTTTTTTTTTTTTTGTTGAAAGAATTGAGTAGGGAAATTTGGGATCACACCCCTTTGTTGCTTGATATGGGAAATGGTACCCATAGCAATAAACAGCCTTTGTTGCTTGATATGGGATCACACGGCGGGGATCACACGGCGGCCAGATGCTTGGTCGATCAAAGCATACCACAAAGATTAATACGGAACACTTTAACTTACTCGAAATGTCATATACGACCCGGTATACGGTCCGTTGATCAATATGATTGAGGAGTTTATAAACTTTAAACCTCGTGCAAGTAACCTTGAGGGTTACCTAACATTAGCAATGCCAGCCGGCACGCCATCGAAATGAGATCGGGGAGAAAGCAAATTAAACATCATTTGCGAAAATAAAAGGCGCACAAATTAATGCATATTGGATGGCGCACACGATTGGTTCCCTGCTCTCTAGGGAGTCGGGGAGATCTATCACCGATTAATGCACGCAAGCACCGATCGAGGTTGTTGGATCATTCAAGCTAACAATTTTTTGTTTCGTCGGGACTTAATTAGCCGATGCTCGAATATGGAGTGTGACAAGGGATGGGGTAGTGTCGGCCAGACAGGTGTGTTTGCTTGTGTGACGTTTCTTTCTTTCTACTAGGTGAGTGCCCGTGCGTTGCGGCGGGAACATATAATACTATGATAATATTTGTATGAAGCACGTGTTATACTGCTACCTCAAATAAATAATACGATTGCAATGTTTGAAACAGCAATTTTACAAAAGTCTTCAAGAAAGATAGATAGCATCTTCAAATTTTGATTATATCACCCCATAGGTATGATATGTGAAACACAGTCTTGCACGGCTTTAGGAATTAAAGGTCTTTTTGAATTTCCTTTGTACATCAATAGTTTGATAACGAAGTCATTTCGTATTCTTTGGCCATCCTGTGCATAGTGAAATGTGAAACCAGAAAATACAATCAATAGCATTATATATATAAATACAAATTATCTTTACAACTTAAAACCGTACATATGAATAGAAATAGTGTATCCGCTCATCATGTTGATACGTGTGATTTTCCCATTATTCCGGGCTGCCAACATTCGTAGAACATGGCTCACAATTTTTTTCATCTTCCTCTATTACCTGAAATACAGATGGACATGGTAAATATCAGTAATAAAGGATATAAATTTAAGAAATATAACACAAGTAAAAAACAAGATAATACCTTTTTATGGAGTTAGGACCTCTTTGTAGACAATGTTTTTTGTGTACGCGTACCATTTCTTGTTGCCTTTATTTTCTTATTCTTCTTATCACCAATTGGAATGGCAAGGATCTTAATGTTCGATCTTGCGGTTGCTCTAGATAGCGCAACATACAATCGACCATGAGAGAACACTGCTCGGGCAAATACACACCAGGCATTAGGGATAGTTTGCCCCCCTTGCCTTGTTAATCTGTCATGGCAAAATCGAGCCGAATGGGAAATCGCTTCCCTCTTAAACTGAACGGGAACATCTCGTCATCGAAAGGGCACAACGGAATCCTCGGTAGAAAGATTCGCTTTCCAAAGATGGTCCCCCACCATAATTTCTGCATCCATTTGTATTTCGTTGGAACCCTCGAACCACCGGGCGTGTTCCATTGCAAAGTCCACCAGCGAGGTCGATGTTCCTTAGTAATATGACCGGACACCCAATCTTAAGCTTTAACACATGTGGAGGGAGACCGTTGGGGGTTAAAGTGTTGAGGAACTCGGATGGGTAGTAGTTGTTGGGATCATCCACTTTGCCTTTGTCAAAGCTGTGGTACACCATCTCATCCCCTTGGAAACGACTTATCATCTTCATGTTAATCATATCGACCCGGTCGTTACGTGGAGATAATATCGCCGTGATGTGATGTACCTCTTGTTTGACATATTGGCATTAAGGTTAGGGAATACACAATCAATTAATGTATCAAGATCATTGTCCTCTCCGGGTTACGTGGTATGCATATATCATCGGGAAGGCGGATTTCACCATCGGCATTAGCCTCCTCGAGCCTCCCCAATGCGTAGCAAGAATTCTAAAACCATGGGTCACTCTTTGCCCTCATGTTACGGACCGGTTTAAGATGTCGCATGGAATTCCAAAGGTAGGACATCCGCGGTGAGGCACCAACTATTTGAGCCCTTGATCCTTTTCGAACAAGCTGGGAGAACACATCTAAAATCTCCACCAAACACCACGCTCTTTCCCCCCAAATGGCAGGTTAGGACGACCCATGATATCGCGAAGGCTGTTGTCTAATGCCTCGACACCTTGTCTTTTCATCATTGTCACCTCATCCCAAATAATAAGGGATGCGGTTTGAAGCAGCTTAGCAGTACCACTTCTGTTTCGTGAAGCTGCAAAAGGCCCCATCATCGAGTGTGAGGGGAATCTTAAATCGTGAGTGAGCAGTTCTACCACCAGGCATTATTGAGGCTGCAACACCAGATGTTGCTGTTGCCACGGCAATCTTGTTTTGACCTCGTATAGTAGCGAGTAGAGCCCTGTATAGGTAAGTCTTCCCGGTGCCGCCAGGTCCATCCACAAAGAACAAACCCCCATGATCGCTATCAACAGCAGCCAAAATCTCATTGTAGGCAGCCTGCTGCTCCTCGTTAAGGGTCTCTGATAGTCCCAAGTCATCAACATTCGCTTGAACGTTAGCCTCCTCAAAAATCTCCCTAGGAATATCATTAGAAGGATCATATGTGTCGTCGATATCAGGAAGTGGATACATCTTTATGTCCTTTTGCATAGATTCTAACAACTTCCGAATATCTATAAGGACCATCTGCTCTACTTTGCGAAGGTAGATCAAGTATTGCGCCTAAAGTCCTCGACATTGCCTCCTTGTGCTTTTCCCAGAGTTCTAACACATCACTCGGCTCACAAAATACCAAGATTGTTGCAAAGAGCCTTCGCAATGCACATGGCATCATCCACTGAGTAGCTTCAGCAAGGGACTCGTGTAATGTGTTGTCCTCTTCAATAAGACCCCTTCTTTGTGCAGCTTCACGAAAAGTTGGTAAGAGTACGCCGTAAACTGTTCTTAGATCGGTGAAGGAGGTTGCACCAAATGCGTGGTTTAGAAGTACCCTAAGATAGTAACGCCCCCCCTTCAGCTGGATTGGCGCACACAACTCTCCCGATTTGTCTTAGTACCTTTTGCTTTCTCCTAATCCATGTTTTGTCTTTTGAGTCCCACCTATAGTACTCAGGAAAGTCTCGATACAATATACCGCGGGCATGTTCAGATGTGTTGTTCTTCTCAAAATAGGCTGTAAGCATCGACCTTTCAACACCCGGACGATTAAGCACTCGTCGAACACCCTCACGCTCATGAAACGAAACCATGTGCATGCCAGGAAGATGGAGCTGTAATGATAACACAGAAGGGGACCTGTCACTTATATCAAAACCATATATCCTCCACAAGGCTTCTGGAGGAGTCACCCATCTAGCATCTCTATACAGTTTAATCTCATCGATGTTTCCTTCATTGTCTACCTTTTCTGCCTCTCTCACAGCCACAGACGCACGATCATGGCCCTTATGAATATACTTAAACAAATATTTGACGGCCTTTATGCTCCCACATGCCTCAACATTGATGTGGCAATTGAACAGACGTAAGAGGTATGGGTTGTAAGGCACAACCCATCTATTGTCAAGATCATGTCCACGGACCTTTTCTTTTCTACCATCTTCACGTCGTCTATAAACTGGGTATGAATCCTTGCCTTGTAATGTGGCTTCACAGAATGATCGCGGGTAATGGTTCTTGCATGATTCACGACCTTTTGTGCATGGGCAATTACGATTAAGTACTCCGCAAGGGCCGTGCATCATATGCTTGGTAACCATTTTATAGAGGGCTGGATACTTCTTTTTGTTTGGGAGCTCAGCTGAGATGAGATGGTCATACTGCTCTGGACATGTGACTTTGTAGGGTCCCTCCATGATTAGCAAAAAATGTGCATGCGGTAGACCCCTCTTTTGGAACTCCACAACATATACGTGTGCACGAACCTTTCCAAGGATATCCTTTTTTAGTAGCATGTGCTTAAGCTCTTCTAATTTTGCCCTAAACACTTTCGATCAACAAGATGCAGGCGATCCCGTGGAGTTTGTCCAGGGGTACAACTCACGCTTGATCTCATCCCATTTTGGATTACATGTCATAGTGAGAAAGATGTCTGGTTTCCCAAACCTGCGTACCCGGTGCCATGGCATCCAAGTACCTACGCCTCATGTCCCTCGGGCCTCAGATAAATGATGACGGCATCACCGTCCGCTTTCCAACGACCTCCGATCTACCCTCTCCGGCATGCCGCCTATCAACCAATCCTTGGTAGAGGTCAGCCCTAATCTCCTTTTGATGATTGCGTATGTAATCAAGTCGAGAACTCTCAATTTTGATGTATGTGTCAACGCAAACCGTTGGAAAAGACGCTATTTGCCATGAAGTATGGGATTAAAAATCCCCGGCCTTATCTGGAACTTATAGCAAGTAATAGTCACGCACGTAAAACAAATAAATTTCCTGGAGAGTCTGCAAACAAAGCTATGTATTAGATGTGTTTCTAGGATAACGGTTTGGTATACATGAAAAGACAAGTAGATAATCAGACTGTTTCTTCTTCTTCTTCTTACGTACCACAACGAGCCTTTACGTAGGGCAAGAGCCGTCTCGATTTCCCTGTGGAGTAACATCTTTCTTTGGGATATCCATATGCCATCCAAGCTCACCCTTAGGGAAGAACAATGGGTATGAAAGAGCATCATAGCATCCATGGTATGATCGGATGCCATACCCGCTTCTATCTTTCCCATTCGGGATAACACTATTTTGAAACCCGACCAAGGAGTTCACTACTTTCGATCCAAAACAAAGACCACCTCCTCAGCCCAAGGCACATTATATGTCCTTTGGTCCGATTTGCTTATCAAGGTTAAGCTCGATGCGGTAGTCCTCGAGATGTTCAGCCCCGCCCCATACTCCTTAATTGTTCCGAGTACGGGTTGTCATGAAGGATGGCCACCAATCTATCTATGACTTCTTTATCCTTCCGTATCGCTCTTCACGACACCTTCGGTATCGGTGCTCAAGGCTCGGATCATCGTCATAGAAGTAAAGCTCAAGATGTCTAGGCTCAGTACCTTCTTCTTTTCCAAATGACCTTATGTTGTGATAGATCATGCCATGTGCACGGAAGGTATATATGCCGCTATTTCGATGTCGTGAGTAGCACTATCGAGGCGACAATATAGGGAAGTGAAAGAGAAGTGACCATTGAAAAACCTAATATTATTACGGAAGTGCCTAGCATCCGCGTCGAGCTCGTCCAAAGCCTCATTAGCTCGTCTGGTACTTCACGGTTCTTTCAAATTCGATCTTTCCGTTGCGGCAAATGTAACCCGTGTGGCTCTTTTGGGAACCTCATCGCACACCATGGCAGGATGAGCTTTGGGACGAGGTTGTAGCATGTGCGTCTCGCTAGGTATGTTACTATACACCTTTTCATATGGGTCGCACTTCGGGCTCGAAGGTGTGTCTTCCTCGGGATCATCACTTTGGATATCGTCATCCGATTCCTCTATTGAAATGTCATTTAAAAGAAAATACAGATTAGATAAAGGAGTGGGTGTTTATAACGTATTCGATATTTGGTATAAATACCTTGCCCACCAAATAGGTATCCCTCATCCTCTTCCTCGTCATCTTCAAATATATCGCCCTCATTATCATCCATGAATTGTCGGTGGCATGCGATTTTTCAACATGGGTAACAATAAAGGAAATCAAATACGCAAATAATCTTAATAGCAAAGATTAAAATTACCGGAGTCACCAAATAATGATTCTTCTAGTGTAGCTTGTGCATTTTGATTGCTTGGTCCAGCGCTTTCGTTAATCACATAACGCACATGGTTCGATAGGAATAAAATGGTTTAAAGTGAAGGAATGAGGGTAGGGAGACCTCATTATTTACCGTTGTTGGCCATGATTGAGTGAGGTAAGGGTGTAAACACATATCCCTCATCCTCTTTCTCGTCATCTTCAAATATATTGCCCTCATCATCGTCTGTGATGGGCACAGTGCTTTCTGCCATTCACATAATGGACATGGTTGAGATAGGAAAAAAGTGGTTTCGGACCAAGGAATGGGGGTAGGGAGCTCGCATTATTTACCGTTGTGAGTATTGGTTGATTGAGGTAAGGGCGTGTTTTCATCCGTATTGTCTCTAGCCATGCATTCATTATCATTGTTATGTACTCTTGTGTTTCGACCGATGCGGTGCTCAAACACGTTGTTCGATGAGCTAACAATGCTTGCCTTTGTCCGGATGGAACACTTTGTCGATGTGTCATATGATCGAGCAAGATATCGACGGATTCATCTTCTTCCATGTTATTGTCGGCTGGTGGGATATAAAGTGGTGTTGCTCGGACTCCGAATAACCCAATCATAACTCTTTACTATGGATTTGGCGGTAGGGCATACAACATCCGGAACATACCGTGGGTTTTCCATGGCAATAGACTCGTGGTAAAGAGTACTGTCATGCAACTCCCTACGCCTTCTTTTGTAGTCTCTTTTTTGCTTCTAGCCGTCTAGGTGTCACATCAATCAATCTTTGGCGTTCAAGCCTAGACTTTCTTTGTTCGGGTGTCGGGGTTTTTATACCAGTCCCGGCTGTACATGCGTTTTTTTTTTTTTTGACTCGTGGGTGATCAAGGGAGGAAGTAGTACTTTGACCTAGAGTTAGAACCCAAACATAAATTAGAACAATTATTTATATTGTTAAAATATGAAAGTTTTATAATTGCATTTCCCAAGCACAATGCACAATATGCATGGTCCAATATATAGGTTCACGAACTAATAACAAGTTAAAAGAAACAACACCTAGTATTTGAGTGGATATGTTCTCAACATCAACATAATGGGACGATACGAATTGTTCCTATGGAGCCAATCACCACTTTCATCGGGGTCCTCATTTTCATCATTTAGTATAGCTTCAGCACCTACAGATTATTCCATCACCATATAAGAAATCTGGCGTAGTACAAGATAGAAAGTCAGTTTTTGCAATATCACCTGTTGATGACTCAGGGTTGCCTATATTTGCGCTTTATTTCGTTGTCGTGCCTCTCGGCGTTTCCTGTTTATTTCGTTTCGTTTCTCTTGAGACATTGCTGCACGTCGGGGCTTTTTGCAACTCCATTTTTCTTGTTTTATTGTGTGGCTCGATTGGTGGTGTTCGTCAGGTCTTCAAATGGTTTGTGACGATTGTTGTTTTCAGATGGATCCATCTATGACCAGACTATTGATATGACTTTAATTTGGTGAAGCAACTACACATCAACCAATAATAAAATGTTATTTATTTTGGTGACACTACCATAAGACATTAGATTAATTATTTTGTTTTGTATATAGGGAAAAGAAATTTAAACAATCTATATTGAACAAAAAAAAAACAGCAATTGAACCAAAAAAAAAAGCAATTGTCTAAGTAGATCATTATCATGGATTTTTTTAAATTCAATCAGATAGTTATTTGAACAGTACATGCACGAGCAACTATAAAAAACACAGCATGAACCTGTATATGGTCAACAGCTAGGTGGGGAGACAAGAGCACCTTGGCTTGGCGGGGAGACAGATGGACTGGAGAAGTCTTGATCAGTCACAAATCCTAAATTTACTTTTGAGGAGGCAAAAATGACGACACTTGCTAATACTCAGAGATTCTAAGGCGGGGTTCTTATTCAATTGCCTATCCATGAGTGGCGCTGGTAAAAACATGATTATAATTCATCAACTGTAATTTAAAGTAGCTACTTGTGCATGACTATAATGCCGTACAGGAATATTTTTCTACAGTGTAATAACTAACGGTTGATATGTCAACAGTTAGGTAGTGCCATCGAGTTGCAATTTCATTAGCAGTTACAAATGCATTTGGAAAGGCATCATGTATGATTTGAACTACAAATGCAGCTTGAACTATATTTGAAATGGAAAATGCCAGAAAAATTGAATGGATCAGGTCTTTATTATGGATAAACTTTAAATACAATCAGATAGTTTTTTCAACAACACAAGCACGAGCAACTATAAAAACACAGCATGAACCTTGCTTTATCTGTCAGCTCTGCACAGAAATTTCTTGGGAGACTCTGCACAGAGAAAAAAAAAGATTGAATAATTTAGCTATGTTACTAAGCAAAGACCGTCTATTATTTTCAGAGCACTGAATTTAGATGCGTGTCTACCATAAACATGTGCCTAGTACCATAGATAGACTTAAATAGAAACTCCTACGCCAAACCTTTATATACCTCTTTTCTCTGAAAGCTAACATTGGTAACAAATGAGATTACACAATCATTATACCTCATGACCTTATGAAATTGCTTCTTCTACAAATACTGATGCTAAATGAGGTAGTGTACAGCCTGCTAATTATTGCATTATGAGGTAATGTGGTTTTCCATGGAAGCTGTACATAGCACTTTAAAAATAGTGATTCGCTAGAAATGTGCATCTGCTAGCTTTGACAGCTGTTCTCAAATAAAACAGAGCTCTGGGTACCTTTTGCCAGCTGAAAGATATGCTAGAACACTATGAAAAATTCAGTGAGTCGAGGTTCTGAACATGGAAAATCTTAGTTTGTATCTAAACTTTGAGACTTGAGTTGTGTGTCTGACCAAATTATTTTCTATCTGTAAGCAAACTCTAATGAAAGTTTGCCATTTTTTAAGTAGTGTTCAACACTGAATAGCATAAGTCACCTCAACTTAACAGTACAACTGTCAGTAGCAAGTTTATTTGACAAACTCTTGCAGCCTCTCATCTAAATCTATGATGTTAACTGCTATGATTACTCAGAGGATAACAAATATATATATGTGTGTGTGTGTGTGTGTGTTATAATTTCCTAAGTATACATCCGTATCATAATATGCAGAGCAGCTGCCATCAGCACTGCATTCATATGTTCAACAACTCACTTCTATCATAGCATAAGCCATAGTTTATAATAGGCAGAACAGACATTGAAACCAGAATGCCATTGCTCAGTTCAATACAGACAGAATAAAGACATCAAAAGAGAACTCAGAGAAAGAAAAGAAATCATTCGACATGCAACGAAATTGGGCCGCTGATCAACTGACCTCACTGGTACCAAGACATGGGCCACCAAAGAAGTGTGCAAGGATCAGTAAGGCTGTCACTGCAACAATAGTCCCATCACATTTGTTCAGAACAAAATGACCAAAAATTATCTTTATGACGGCAAATGCAAAGGCATAAATTGGAAGGCAGCAGGAATTAAAAAAATGGATCCCTATCATCGTGGAAAAAAGATATTCAAATAAAAAACAACAACATCAGACAATCATATAGATAATTTGCCAAACCCTGCAGATACAGCAGCCAAGAGCAGGCATTCTGCCGGGAGCAAGTTACAGGCACTCTCAACATGTTTCGAGGGCACCAAAAAATCAGAAACCAAGTTCAGTAGAGATACTAATCTGTAGTTATGATCTATAGCCATAAAACAAAATTGCATCTGTAGTAATTAGATACTAAAAGAACAGTATAATCCTTTGTAGCTTACTGATAGTGAGCGCAGGTAAAACCAGTTGGACCTGTTAATGCATTTCTAATATTAAAAGGACATTTTTTACTTCATGTGAGGCTATGGCCACAGAAATTTTATTTTTTATTCTCCTCCAAATTTATAATCAACATGCTAAGCGATTTGATTTTGGGCATAAACATCGTTCTCTCTTAGCTATTTTAAGGAAAGACTTCATGGGATACATTTCTTGATGCCATATTTCAAAGCACTGTCTCAGGAAAAAAATGCAAAGTCAGAGAATAACACCAACTCATCCCTCTGTTATCCACAAGCTTTTTTTTTCTATTTGTTCTTGGTATTGCCACAAAAAGTATTTACAGTGAGAGTTGCAGGTATTAGAAATGCAGAAATGAAGCCCTCTTTGAGAGGAGCTGTACAATATCTGCTGGATGGTGAAGAGACATTGTTCTGAATGGACCCAGGAATCACACATGAGGAGCGAACATGGATACAATTTGAGGCGGGTAGGGTGTGCACCCTGCACATTATAGTTTTAGTTTGCCACCTTCTAATTTTTTTGCCTCTACGACTTGGTGATTTCCAGGTCAGACATATTAAAAAAATAAAACACTACACAAATTTGGGAGTACCTTCGAGATGAATACAGGCCAACACAAAATTTGTTGAGGCTAAATACAGGCGTTCTGACATGCAGCTTTTTGATTCTCTAGAATGGATTACAAAAAGAAGCTATTTTTTATTTACAAGCTGCTGTAATTGGCAGTGCATATTGGATAATTGGTACATGGCATTTACAAAAAATGCAAAAAGGATCAGCAAAACACAACCAATAATGGGTGATGGATTGAAATCCAAATCAAAACAAAGAGATTAAAGTTCTGAATAATTATTCACATACCTCAGCGGTGATGGAGGCCCGCGGGTGCCTTGGTCCCCGCTGGCGAGCGGAGGGTGTGGCGGCGTCGTGAGCAGAAAGGCGTCGGTGCGTCGCAACTTGGCCGAGGTCGTCCGGCGGCTTCCACGGTCGCGGTCGTGGGCGCAGGGATCCGTGGAGGAGGCACGCGTCGGTGTCGTTGCGTCGGCG